>CM040764.1:22845419-22945419 GCA_022829145.1 Albula goreensis | reverse complement strand
GGATGGAGACAATCTGTCAATGGCTCACTCAGGTGTCTCTGGGCACAAAGTAAAACCTCATGTTTATGTCAAATGTTCCCTGGACATCGGTTAAGCCTAGTCTTAGACTATCAGTGGGGATCTCCATTGAAATAAGTTTCTGGCGTAGGACTGCACTTAATCTGTGTCAAGAAAAACGACCCCTTGTGTATTAAACTCATTACTGTCATTAATGACCAAATGAATGAGTGAATGAATGAATGAATGAATGACATAATAATCAGGTAACAGATTGATTTCAAACCTTAGAAAAATATAAGAAACGATCACCATGGCGAGTCATTTCATATTCATATTCCAAAAACAAACGCAGGGAGAAGGTGGCTTTCCGCTGTGGCGGAGTGACATGCTTGATGAATGACAGCGGGCACTGGCCCTCACTGTCCAACAGGAAAACACGCTTCTGTCTCGCTGGAGTAATCTCGCTCCGTTTGGTGAAAGTAGTTAAAAAGGGGGGGGAAGTAAAACACACATGGGGTCTGCGATGATGTCATGGCTTACACTCCCTCTTATTGGCTGATTGGTCAATTAAGTTCACTTCTCACAGCGAGACCGCACCCCCTGCCGCTGTACCCCTGCTAATGTGGAAATAGCCTCCCCTCCTTGCAGATTAGTACAGATACAGGCTGACAGTCCGCACTGCTCAAGGTATTTGGGGGACATAATTCATTCCTAAAGCCACAGCGCTCTCATCCATCATTTCTTTTCTCTCTCTCTCCTCCTCTCTCTCTCTCTCCCTCTTCCCTGCCGGCTCCTGCCTCATGGGGGCAGCAGTCTCCTGGCCGCTGATGCATTAGCTGGCATATGCAAGCTATGAATTATCAAGTGAAAGGAGTCAATTATCCACTCCAGAAACGAGTGCCCCCTCCACCCCCCCCCCCCAGCGGCCTGGGGCAGGCTTGCGTATTTATGGGGGTGATGTTTCTGAGCAGATGGAAAATAAAAAGGATGGACCTTGGGAGAAGAGAGAAAAAAGGGAACAAAAAAAAAAAACCTGCCCTCACCCCCTAGCCCACAGTCTTTCACATGGGAAAATGCCATGAGTGCATTGCGAACTTCTAAAGCAATAATCTGTTTTTCATAAACACCTTAACGCCCCCCCACCCCCTCCTCCATCTACCCCCAGTTTCTCCCCCAGTGGCTGTGTTGTGACATTGTGCCATTTTGGGGCACTGCGACACTCTCCCTGCTCTCTGTCAAATCCTAACTGTGGCCCCCAATTGACTGTGGCCCCACTAATAGAGTGGGGGGCAAATGGAATATCGGAATAGCCTTACCCCCTCCCCCAACCCCCCCTCTCCTGTCCCCAGCCTCCTTGCCTTGTCATTTCACTCCACCATCGATTTACCCGGCCCGTTACACTGCGGCGTGCGGGTGAGCGAGGGGAGGGCGGGCTAGAGCAGAGCAAGGGAGGCTGGGAGACGGCGGTTTCTGCGGTGGTTTCCACGGCGATTTCCAGGCAGGCCCGTGGGAGAGCGTGCGTGGGCCCCTCCGCTGACTGACTGACTGACTGACACGGTTTGACACTTAGGGAAATGAGGTCATTAGAAGGAATTACAGGGGGCTTTGATGGCGGGTAATGGGTTTTAATGATGGAATTTAACATAGTGCGCCATCAGGGACAGCCTGACGCAAGGCCGACAGGTCCCTTAATAAAGAGGAGGGACGGGGATGGGGGGGCTCTAAAAATAAAACAGGCCCCAAACCAGGCCTACACTCTGAGTGAGGCGAGAGGACGGAATGGGGGGGGGGCCCACACCAGTCCCACACTCTGAGGAGGCGAGAGCACGGAATGGGTAAGGGGGCCCACACCAGTCCCACACTCTGAGTGAGGCGAGAGGACGGAATGGGTAAGGGGGGGCCCACACCAGTCCCACACTCTGAGTGAGGCAGGCCCCACACCAGTCCCACACTCTGACGGAATGGGAGGTCCCACACTCGAGAGGCACGGAATGGGTCCCACACTCTGAGTGAGGGGGCCCTAGGGGGGCCCTCACCAGTCCCACACTCTGAGTGAGGCGAGAGGACGGAATGGGTGGGTGGGGGGCCCACACCAGTCCCACACTCTGAGTGAGGCGAGAGCACGGAATGGGTAAGGGGGGGGCCCTCACCAGTCCCACACTCTGAGTGAGGCGAGAGGACGGAATGGGTAAGGGGGGCCCTCACCAGTCCCACACTCTGAGTGAGGCGAGAGCACGGAATGGGTAAGGGGGGCCCTCACCAGTCCCACACTCTGAGTGAGGCGAGAGGACGGAATGGGTAAGGGGGGCCCTCACCAGTCCCACACTCTGAGTGAGGCGAGAGGACGGAATGGGTGGGTGGGGGGCCCACACCAGTCCCACACTCTGAGTGAGGCGAGAGCACGGAATGGGTGGGTGGGGGGGGGGGGCCCACACCAGTCCCACACTCTGAGTGAGGCGAGAGAACGGAATGGGTAAGGGGGGGGTGAAGTTTTCACATTGAATTTACGCCTGATTTATTTCATCCTCCATCTTCTTAAACGCTGGAGAGGAAAGAAAGTTGTGTAGTTCTTTTGTACACAAACCCCGACTCACTGAGGAGATGTGCTTTAAGGTGGCCGAGCTTTGGGCCGCAGGGATGATCCTGATTTTTATTCACTCTGATGAGAGAAAAGCCCCTGACCGAACCATCGGGAAATAAATACAAAGACAGAAAAATGTAATATTTTGTATTTTTGTTGTGCTTGTCTCTAGTTCATTACCCAAAATTTATGGGCCAGATTATCCATAAAAATGGAAGTGAATATTAAGCTCCAGTATGAGGTGACTATAAGCTAAGGCACATTCATCTTTTTTACTGAGGATGTCACTAGGGTTCCCTTTGATCACTGAGTTTGCACCTGGCTAAACCTGAGCATCCTCCATCCTGTGAACATGAGACCAGATTTCCATCAGATTTAGCTGTTCCTGGATCATGTTTAGTACATTAATGCTAACATATTAAAAGAAAAACTCTGCACCACCAGATTCAGACAGACAACTAAAGAGAATGTAACTTCCACCAGGAGACAATCTAAAAACAACAGGAACTTAAAACAAAGACAAAACTTCCCCCTAAAAGACATTCTGGAGGATAAAACATCATTCTGCCAGCAAATGGCCTAGCCAAGCTACCCTGTAACTTAAGTCTTGAAGAGTTGAGATTTAAAACGGGAAACAAAAGCCTGTATCCTTAAGTCATGAAATACGATTGTGTGCTTAAATGTGTGCCTTATTTGTTTTGAGTAAGTGGGGATTAGCAGACTGCAAAGCCACTGGACGCTTTAGCACCCAGCCTGGTGTTAGGATCGTGAGCGCAGCAGCACTGGCACGCCATCAGAACCCGACACAATGAGAGCTGGTCTGGCAAACAAGCTGCCTCACAATCACTCACAGAACATTCTGAGTCAAATCTGCAAACTTTGCCAGCGTAATCATCAGCTGCAGTATGGCTACATTACGGGCTTGTATGTCTATACTAAACCCCTTGCTGGAAGAGGCCTATGCTACTGATTGCAGATAGACCTGTGCTACGGATAGCAGATAGACCTGTGCTACGGATAGCAGATACACCTGTGCTACGGATAGCGGATAGACCTGTGCTACGGATAGCAGATACACCTGTGCTACGGATAGCGGATAGACCTGTGCTACGGATAGCAGATAGACCTGCGCTACGGATAGCGGACAGACCTGTGCTACAGATAGCAGATAGACCTGTGCTACGGATAGCAGATAGACCTGCGCTACAGATAGCAGATAGACCTGCGCTACGGATAGCGGACAGACCTGTGCTACGGATAGCGGATAGACCTGTGCTACGGATAGCAGATAGACCTGCGCTACAGATAGCGGATAGACCTGTGCTACGGATAGCGGATAGACCTGTGCTACGGATAGCGGATAGACCTGTGCTACGGATAGCGGATAGACCTGTGCTACGGATAGCGGATAGACCTGTGCTACGGATAGCAGATAGACCTGCGCTACAGATAGCGGATAGACCTGTGCTACGGATAGCGGATAGCACTTGCCATTGTGCCTTTCAGCAGAAATAGACACCAGACCATTCGGCTCAGACTACATAAGAGCAAACAAATAGGGGAACAAAAGGTTAACCCATCTCTCAGTCTACAAAGTGTCAACTTACCCAGGCAGCCCTAACGCCCTGCACTAACAGCCCATGCTAACACCACATGCGGCAGGCTAATGCTAATGCCCATCCCACTCTTGGGGCACATCCACACACTGGAACACCCCCAGGCAGTGCTAATGCCCCGCCCTAACGCCCTGCACTAACAGCCCATGCTAACACCACATGCTAGCAGCCCGTGCTAACACCCCACGCTAATGCTAATGCCCATCCCACTCTGGAACAGACCGTGGGGCACATCCACACACTGGAACACCCTGCGCTAGGGTGCCACGCTAACACCCCACCCTAACGCCCCGTGCTAACACCCTGCCCTAATGGCCCGTGCTAATGCCCCGCCCTAACACCTGCACTAACTCCCCACGCTAACGCCTCACGCTGAGCTGCAGTGAGCAGTGTCAGTACCGGTGTGCTGGGCTGCACAGGCCAGGGCCAGGGGCCGGGGGTTGGGGGCAGCGCACAGCGCCATATTTCAGAGAGTATCGATCAGTCGCCAGTGCCCCCCACCCCCTGTCCCTGATCCTGTAAAGTAATAACTGTACTCGTGTCAGGGAGGTAATTATCATTGATCTGCCGCAGCAGTGACAGATTTAACAGCCACGCACCGGGATGCATACCGCCGTAACCGGGCATCACCACCGCCGGGATGCATACCGCCGTAACCGGGCATCACCACCGGCGGGATGCATACCGCCGTAACCGGGCATCACCACCACCGGGATGCATACCACCGTAACCGGGCATCACCACCGCCGGGATGCATACCACCGTAACCGGGCATCACCACCGCCGGGATGCATACCACCGTAACCGGGCATTACCACCGCCGGGATGCATACCGCGTAACGGGCATCACCACCGCGGGATGCATACCGCCGTAACCGGGCATCACCACCGCCGGGATGCATACCGCCGTAACCGGGCATCACCACCGCCGGGATGCATACCGCCGTAACCGGACATCACCACCGCCGGGATGCATACTGCCGTAACCGGGCATCACCACCGCCGGGATGCATCACCAGGCCTCCCACCCCCAATTCCTGCACCCACCCCAAAAAAGCACGCTCACCACACCCCACCCCACCCAAAATGAAGACAACCATACAGGCTGGTTTCCAGGTTGCCCAGGAAACCAGCCATAAAATGTACAGGCAATTAATCTGATGTTGATTCTAAACAGGTACATATACCTGTTCATAATTGAGACATTTACAGCACAGGACACCAGGTAAAAATCACCAGGTAAACTTCTCTCTACTGTCTGGAGCTACCTGTGCATCACATGCATAATATATATCACATGACGTAATATATAATACTACACAGTATGCATGATACAACAATGTAATTACACTACTGTCGGCTTCCTCAGAATTAATAATGATAATATACCAATAATAAAGACCACATGATGAATTCTTTCGCGGCCAGCTTCCCCTCCCTCCCTACACGTTTGATCCCAGAAGTGGGTTTTAACGCCACAAAGAAGAAACGGCGCTCATGACAGGTGAGGACAAATTAGGGAGAGAGGGCAACGGAGCAGAAGATTGCCGCATTTATCAGGGGAAAAATAGATCATGTCAGCAAAGCCCGCCGACGCTCTCCGCAGGCCTGGAGAGGACGAGCGGCCGGGCCACCCGCCAAGCCCGTACAGGAAGCAGCAAAACCAATTTACTCAGCGACTAAAACCCCCAAAAGGGTGACAGGGGCTACTGACAGCAGCCAAAGAAGAGCAACCCTCTCTTCTCTTCCCTCCATCACTCCCTAGGTCAAATGTGTACAGCAAATTCATAACAGAAATACACCACTATACAGATCGTTATGGTACATTAAAAAGCCACTGTACTGCTGTCTGTGGAGTACTATAAAAACGAAGCATTAACCTTTTCATTGAGCTATAGCTCCTCTGCTACGAGGTGGTCGTTTTGAGATTAAAAGGTCTGGGGACCCCTGCTTTATCAAACTGACTCCTCCTAAGTGAGCCCCATTAGGCCGCACACATCCCCAGGACTTTCCTGAGTGAGGCCCCCAAGATAAAGGCTTCATCAGCAGGGAGCCTCTGTCACGGTGACCCTGCTCTGCGGAGTGAGTAGGGTTGTTAGAGTTTGAGCTGCTTCTCCATCAGCTTCCCCGGTAACTCCTGTGGGCTACACCCCTCAGCCCCCCATGCTTCGCACACCCCGCACCCCCCACCCCCAGCCCCTCCCTGCTGAGAACGCCCCCCGCCCCCTCAGAAAGCGCTGATAGATGACTGATAGCCCAAACAGGCAGGAAGATTTATTACTGTTTATCCAACAGTCAGTGGTCACCTGAGGCTGGGTACGATCAGAGAGACCTGGCTGTGTGTGTGTGTGTGTGTGTGTGTGTATGTGTGAATGTATTAGTATGTATTTGTGTGTATATATGTGAGTGCGTATGCATTTTGTGTGTGTGTGTGAGTTGTTTGTGTTCATGGGTATGATTGTGCGTGAGTGCGTATTTGCGAGTGCTTTTGAGTCAGTGTGTGTGTATGTGTGAGGGAATACATATGTATGTGAGTGTGTATGCATTTTCACTGACATGTCTGAGTTAGTATGTATGTCCATGGTGTATACTGCATCTTTAGGGTTGTCCAAAATCCATTTTTTCTAGCTTCAGGTGGGATTTTGGGAGGGTGACTGAAGCACAGATCAAAGAATTCTTGACTGATATTTAATACTTTTGCACAATTAATGGTGAATTACATTCACCATTACGGACAATTGCCATTAGCACAGTTTCACAACAGCTTGGACCGGTTTTAACTTATTTCCTCTGTAAAATATAAATATGTAAGGAAACTAACAGTGCACTGGAGCAGTGCCTTAACAGGATGCAGACTGTGGGGCCCATCCACACACTGGAACAGTGCCTTAACAGGATGCAGACTGTGGGGCCCATCCACACACTGGAGCAGTGCCTTAACAGGATGCAGACTGTGGGGCCCATCCACACACTGGAGCAGTGCCTTAACAGGATGCAGACTGTGGGGCCCATCCACACACTGGAACAGTGCCTTAACAGGATGCAGACTGTGGGGCCCATCCACACACTGGAGCAGTGCCTTAACAGGATGCAGACTGTGGGGCCCATCCACACACTGGAACAATGCCTTAACAGGATGCAGACTATGGGGTACATCCACACACTGGAACAGTGCCTTAACAGGATGCAGACTGTGGGGCCCATCCACACACTGGAACAGTGCCTTAACAGGATGCAGACTGTGGGGCCCATCCACACACTGGAACAGTGCCTTACCAGGATGCAGACTGTGGGGCCCATCCACACACTGGAGAGCGAGCTGCTGGAGAGCGAGCGTACCCTGGGTTTGGCATCTGCTGGAGAGCGAGCGTACTGGCGGAGTCGAGTCTCGTTCCCCGTCTCAGAGCAGCGAAGCAGGGAGACGTGTCACCAGCAGATGAGACCCCATTTCCTCTGATTAAGCCCTCCTAAAACAGCCCATCAGTCAGTGACAGGCCCGTCACACACCCCCTCACCCAGCCAAGTGTGTCTGTGCACTGTGGAGCACCGATTTACATCAGCCAGGACTACTGCTCACTAATATCCCTCACACACACACACACACACACACCAAGCCATACACACACACACACACACACACACACACACACACACACACCCAGCCGTACACACACACATACACGGACACACACACAGCCCTACACACACACACACACAAACACATTCACACTAATACACATATTGCATGCACATGTATACACAGAAATATCCTCAGCCACTGTAATACACACTCTCTCTCTCTCACACACACACACACACACACACACACACACACTCTCTCTCTCTCTCTCTCTCTCTCTCAGACACAGACACACTTCCATTCTCAATTCACTCTCCAGCCTGTTTTTCTTTGATTTGCCCTCATTGCAAGGTTGGATGGTGTGATGTGTTAAAAAAACAGAAAGGAGAGAGCAGGGCCTGGCGCCTCTGTCATAGTCATTTCCAATGTCATAAATTTCAATTTCCAATCTCTCCCTGTCTTCTTCCTCTCCTGCTCCCCCCCCCCGCCCGCTCTCCCCCTCTTCCTTCCTTCCTCTCGCTCTCTCCTCTACACCTACTACCTATTACCTAGGCCTGTGCTTTTCCAGGCTTACAAATAGAATGCAATTTCTTTCGCTCGCCTCACAAATGAAACTCGAATGAAAGATCATTAATATTTCGTTTAAAAAAAAAAAGAATGACTTTCTCCATCTTATTCTATATTTTTTTAACGTTGGTCTCATCAATAGGCTGTTCCACCTTGGGCGTGCTGGTCCATTTGTTTCTCTGACTGTTAAAGACCTTCAAGCACGACCTCCTTAAACACAAATAAAGGCGGCAGTTTGTGGCACATTCGCTATCGGCTAAAAGGTCTTTAATGTGGAAACGACGGGCGCAGTGGAACAGACCCTCAGAGGAACAGGGCGGAAGGCAATCCTAACCACACTGGTGAAACCAGCAATGTCTACAGTTCTGCTTTAGCACTCCAAGGCCTCCTACAAGCCACAACGTAAAGCTGACAAAAAAAAAAAGTCAGAATACAGAGAGTAGCTTTGTGAATTACAGCTATTCGCTGTCTGTTCACCATCTGTGTGATCCTTCACACAGACATTAGAGATCATTGGCAGTCATATTTTTAAAACTTTATTTCACAACCATCTTCAGGACCCATAGAGTGTGTTCCAATTTCTCCCTGTTCTGAGGTGTGAATAAATAAAAACAATTGAGGACCTGTCTTTACATTGTAAAATATAATAATAATAATACATTGTGTTTCTAAGAGGTGATACATAGCAATTGTGTCCACAACAAGTGGTTTGAATCTCAGAAACTATGGCTTTAAGTTTGACACTTGTCCAGAACTTCAGACAGGAGTGGCAGTGAGGGCAGTGGAGGGAGGAAGTGTGATACTGGGAGAGAGACAGAGAGAGAGAGAGAGAGAGAGAGAGAAAGAGAGAGAAGCAGTCATGGAATTTAATTTGGAGATCAATCAGGAGCCATTAGCCTGCGGGCGGCCTGCGCGGGTTTTCTCTGTGCGGTAACCAGGCCGCCACCGTCGCCACGGTGCCCGGCGCCCAGCGCCGCGCACACTCACTGCTCACCCAGCCGTCTCCCCTCACCCGCCGCCTCACAGCACGCGCTCCCTAAACAAACTTTACCCGCCCGCCTTCCCCAGCTCTTCATTTGCATGTCATTACCATGTCATTAGCATGGCAGCAATCCAATTTTCTCTTTTTTTTTTACTCCTTCAAATCTTTTATTTTTCTTCTTCTCCTCCACGCAGTCAATGTTGGAGAGAGGTAGAAAACACCCCATTGCCTGTAACCCTCTATTCCCCAACTCTGCTAGACTAGACAGAGGACAAGCTCATCTCTAAAATTCAGGACCAAACCCCACCCCACTTTCAGTTACAGTGGCACATTCCATCTCACCCCATTTACTTCCTGCAAGCCCATAAAAGTTGTGTGAAGGAGTCTTCCCCCAGGCAGTGGGGTCACACTCCAGCAATTAACACAGTGACAGCTCAAGCACCACTGTGACAGTGCCATCGCCGTGGAGACAGCAGACTGATGTGTAACCACCCCTGCCGGCTCAGCATGGGGGAGCCCTAATTGATTAACGAAGGGGAAGTCAGAATGTTCCTCTCAGCCATTTACAAGGGGGCTCATTAACCTGGCAACCTCACTTCTTTCCCTCCCCTTGTGCTGTCAAAGCCTGGGCTCCTTCTATTTTCAGTGACTGGGGCTTCCCTTAAAAACATTCCCACCACTGCTGGGTGATTAAAGACATGCGTCTCACAAAATACAGCATGTTATCATAAACGTTTGGAGTTCTTGGGAACTTAAAAACCGCCTACAACATCGTACAGCATCTGGAACATTAAAAGCAACAAGTCCAGCCATCAGTTTCATTTATAATTCCTATAGCACATATAGTTGCAAAATAATAATCTTCCTGCGTATAGTTTTGCAGTCTGGACACAAAACTGCAAAAGAAAGCAGCAGAGAGATTTAAATCTATTTACCATTTGTTATATTTTCCTCAATACGTTGACCAATAACAGTTTCATGATGCTCTATGTAAAAAAATATTCACACACATCTGACTCATAATCTCACGTTACTGAAGGTTATTTTTTAGATGGGGAACCGTCTGTAAAGCGTGCTTCCAGGGCTGGGAGGCTGGCTTGCGGTCAGGGGTGAGGGGTTTTCAGGCCCTGCCACGGGGGCACTGTAAAAGCCAAGCCCGTCTAACACAGAGGAAAATGATGTGCCCTTAACTGCAGCGCATTAGCGCCTGTCACACCTCCACACTGTCACGGCTATAGCGGGCTGTCTGGGGGTGACTAATGCGGGTGTGGCGTGGCGGGGGGGGGGGTATCTGACCGGCTTTGTAGAATATATAATGTGACACAATGTGCATTAACACTGACGTACCACAGAAATGTCACCTGACTCCTCTCTCGTCCTATTGGCTGCTCGGTGACAGCGGTGCCAGGACCCAAACACACAGAGAGCTCTCCCTCAGTGGCACAGCGAGTGATGATCCCCACCGTCAACACGGAGGCGGAAGCTCATGGCGTCATTCGAGAACGAGAACTCTCAATCCTGTCTGACCAGTCTTCATCTACAGTCACAGCCACTAACAGCACTGCCATGTTCTGGGCTTTTTTTAACATTCTGTCATCCCTTTTATTATTTAATCTGAAACAATTAACACCTTGTTAGTTTAATAATCAATAATCCCACAGGATGTTTAGGGAAAGTTTAGGGAACTCCTGAGCCAGTTGGTCCAGGGATCCATGTGTGATAGGCTAGGAACACACATGCTACTGGCTGCTGGACCAGCACTAACACCTGAGCCAACACATCTGTCTGCTCTGTGGGGCGAAGAATACATATAACTCATGCATTTAAATCTGTTTAAGCTCTGTACGATGGAACTTCAACACTTGTTTATGATGACCTCAGTTGATCAAGAGATTGGCTGGAACCAAACATGGCTGGCATAGTGTGCAGGACAGAACAGATACAGGGCAGTACTTGCACTGTCTGTAGCCGAGGTGGCCATCTCTGGCCTACGTCTTCCACACCTGCAAAGACACCTTTTTTTGGACTGCTAACTCAGATTGGGGAGCTCCGTTCTGGGTGCGTGTGAGAAAAGTCTGTGTCAGTTTGTGGGGGCTGGGAGGGGGGGGCACTGGTGACCTCAGAGACATAACTGGAGGGGGCAGAGAAAGCCTTAAAATGTATCAGGAGATACGCACACTGTGCATTACTGGCGGCACAGTTTACAGCAGGCAGGGCGACAGTGTCAGTAACACTACATCAGTCTGAGCTGATTTACATTCATTTGAATATTAAACAAATTCGTTTGGGTGCACTTTTTTAAAAAGTTATCTCTTGTTCCATTAAGTTGCGGAGGGGCGCTGAAGATGAATGGAGGGGTGAGCAGACGTGATTCGGGGTGTCGTGTCGTCGCCCCCCCCCTCTCAGCCATTAGGCAGCGCGGCCGGGGAAGGTGCACATTCTGCACGGTTCAGAGGGGAATGCATTTTCAATCTCCTTTCTATCATGTTCAATATCATTAGCCCAAACCACTCCATTTTCCACGCCTGCCAGAGCAAAGCCCCACAGAGGGGAGGGGAGAGGAGAGGAGGGAGGGAGAGAGAGAGAGAGAGAGAGAGAGAGAGGGAGAGAGAGGGAGAGAGACGGGGAGAGAGAGAGAGGGAGAGAGAGAGAGAGAGAGAGAGGGAGAGAGAGAGAGAGAGAGAGAGGAGAGAGAGAGGGAGAGAGACGAGGGAAAGAGAGACAGGGAGAGAGAAGAGAGAGGGAGAGAGGAGAGAGAGAGAGAGAGAGACAGGGAGAGAGAGAGAGAGAGAGAGAGACAGGGAGAGAGAGAGAGAGAGAGAGAGAGAGAGAGGGAGAGAGAGAGAGAGAGAGAGACAGGGGGAGAGAGAGGGAGAGAGACAGGGAGAGAGAGAGAGAGAGACAGGGAGAGAAAGAGAGAGGGAGAGACAGGGAGAGGAGGAGAGAGAGTGAAGAGAGATGAGAGAGGGAGGGAGACAGTGAGATAGAGAGTGAAGGAGTGAGAGAGAGGGAGGGAGAGAGTGAGACAGAGAGTGAAGGAGTGAGTGAGAGGGAGGGAGAGAGGGATGGTAACACATGTAACATGGAGCAAAAAATAAAGGAGAGCTGATATATATTAGTAGTGCGTTATAAGGAGCTGATATGATCTTAGAAGTGCGTTATAAGGAGTTGATATGATCTTAGAAGTGCGTTATCAGCTTGAATCAGCGTACCCCACCCACCCACACCCCACTTTCAGCGCCTGCCCCCCCTCCTTTTCTCATGATAATCTTGTGACAGGCGGCGGGCGGCGGCGCAATGACTGGACTCGATCACCTGTGACAGGTTTGATTTGATGTGACTTTGCGTCGGCGCTGTTTGTCTGAACAGTTCACAGGTAATTGTGTGACATTAGCATTGGGGTGGGGGGTGGTGGTGGGGGGGCTCGCTTTGTCTCCGTGCGCACTCTGCTTGGCGGTTATAAATGGCCCCCATTTCCCAAAGCGCTCCGTCACATTGTGGGAGTCGCGTCGCCGCGGGGACGGAGGCAGGAGAGGACACTGCACCCCCACCCCCATCCCCCAGAGAGAGGGCTGTGTGAAGACTCACCTCCAGCATCTGGTGCAGTTCCAAACCCCTGTTCAGAAACACATTATGTGTGTGTGTGTGTGTGTGTATGTGCGTGCGTGTCTGTGAGAGAGAGAAATAAATAAAATGTGACGTTACAGTTTTTTCAATGACTGACTTATTTAACAAGAAATATCTCTGCTGATCAATTTCAAGCCTCTCACAAAATTGCACCATAACAGGCCATTTCCATCACACTATTTAAATGAGACGATATAAATATGTTTGTGCGTATATGTGTATGTTTATACAGACATCCATTACTAAAGTCTTTACCAAACAGCACTCTGAGATAGAACTCATGAAGATGATTTTGGATAGAGGTAATGTCACTATAGTGCCAGCAGGGGGAGTGATGAGCAGCGTCCCTCTGACACCAAGCTCTAACAGAGAGATGCATCTTTAGCCACCTGTTAGCATCCTTTAGCCTAATGGTTTCAAATAGACAGATTAGCCCCACTTCACCCCCTCCTCCTCCCCTGTAAGACATTGGAAAGCTCACCGTTTCCCTCTGCCATTATCCAGGCTCACACAGTGAGTGTGAAAACATCTCTAATCAAGCAGCTCTTAAAGACTGCTAATGAGCTGATATAATTAGCCCGGCACAGAGTAAATCTTTTCACTCCTTATCTGTTTGCACGCCTAATTTGTCTGTTATAGATTAGTAGGCCTTGCGTCCTGCCAAACTGGTTTTTTGTGTGTCGGGTGGGAAGGTATGGGGGCAGATGGGGTGATTTGTCTGCTATTGATCTCGGGGAGGGGTGAATGGGGGGTTTCTCTCCAGTCCAGACCTTTAACTGTAAGGCACTGAGCCACAGTGATGCTTCACCTCTAGTGTCTGCAGTCTGCAGTCCTGGACACAAACAACCAATCGGTCAGTTAATTCCTTTTTCAGTTACAAGTGTGTATGATGATGCAGCCAATTTGATGGAAACCAACTCTTTCAAACCAGCTCTTTCAAACCAGCTCTTTCTCTCCACTCCTGAAGCACATGTCACTGCTCAGATGTCCGCCTGCTTGGTATCTCTGTGTTGATGACCCACCACCATCTAAAGCTAACCCTTAACATCCCTGCACAGTCCTCTCTGTCACCTGACCTCTCACTGACTGTTTCAAACTGTGCAGTGCCCCTGTCCTACCCGGTCACCAAAAAAATTTGGGGTGGATCTGAGTTTCACTGCAACACCTACTGCACTGCCAGAGGCTGCAGGTTCTTCCTCCACAACCAACACCATATCCATCCTTTCCTGGCAGACAGAGACCAGTCCAGGACCCAGCCCCGGACCTCCCTCTCTCTGGCCTGGATTACTGCCACTCTGCCCTGGCTGGTCTCCCTGCTCCTGCCATCCAGCTGGTGCTGAGAGCCTGTCTGGTCATCGTTCAGCCCAGATGGGCTCACTTTTCTCCGCCCTCCACTGGCTGTCACTATCACTGCATATGTAATCGAGGCCCAAATGTCCTCCTCCAGTGAAAATGAGTCGCAACGGTTAGCATAGGGCAAGGGTTATCAGTGTGCCCATTTTCTCTGGCGCCCCCTATGGTAGTGAATGTGCAGCGCAAACACACACACACACACACACACACAAACCCCGGCTCCAGTTGGGACAGTGGGACCGGGGGCTGAAAAGGGCTGGCTATCCCCAAAGTGTCGCCCCAGTCTGATCCATTTGTTTGTTATCTCAATCACTGGATTTACAGAGATACAAAGCTGATTAGGCAACAAAGCATATGGTGAGATAAAGAACACTTAGGTAATGGGTTTAGACTGCCTCTTCGGCACGGCAAAAATCATCCTCTTTCTCTCTCCGCTCTTAATGCGTTTGTTATTCTTCTCTCCATAAACAGCTCTGGAGAGGGGGGTGGGAGGGGGATGACAGCGACTGGCGGCCGGCTTTCGATGGTGTGCTGCCAGGAGCCCAAGAAGACGTAAAACACAGAGTGTAAAATGGGGCCAGGGAGAGTAGGGACTGGCAGAGGGTCAGAGGCTGAAGGAAATGAACTAAATGAATGAATTAATGAATGAATGAATGAATTTTTACTTTTCATTACCATGTCATCAAACTGCGGCCCAGCCCCCATGAAATTATGTGACATATTTTTACGAATTTTTAATGAAATCTTAATTTTATGAAAATGATTATAACCACTGTACGTTTCAGCGCATCGACTTTCAGCAATGAGCTTCACACTGCACGTCACTTTAGGAATAGTAGTTTGATGGTCTCTGCTTAATTTATAGACTAAATGGAACACGAAACATGATCACAGACATGTCTTGGTCAGTTTTATCTTGCGATAAACCAACCCCTTCATACCCTAACTGCCCCTCCCCAAAACCTTACCCCCAAGACAAAATCATCCACTGCAACCAAAGACTGCAAATATTTTGAGAGGATTTGGGGGATGGGTGGGTGCTGGGTTGCTAATTGAATATTCATCACTCTTCAATTCCTTGGTGAGTGAAAAAGTGAGGCTTTCATACAGGCAATATTTAAATAGTTTGCCAATTAGATTAAATCTTATGACACACGTTGCTATTGACTACAGATCAATTGTTAAAGAGTAAAATAGGCCACTGATTCTCACTGGAAAGTCCTGTTGTAGCTATGCTAACAGTTACGCCGAGCTAAGCTAGCAACTAAGACTCCAGCATAATAAAAAAATGGGGATACTCTGCCACTATAACACATAGGATAAGACACTGGGGAGCTAAAAACAAATGAGCCTGATGTGCTTTCACACTATGAAGTTACACACCACAGGGATATGCACAGACAGTACATACATGCCAATAAGCAAATGGCTTAACACTGATGCTTAAGTCATTGGTTTACACACAGCCACCCACCAAGTAAATAAAACACTCCTCTCCACTCCCCAGTCTACATCAGGGGACCGAATGAAAGGCTTAGCAGCGTCTCCCGTACGTATGCCCGATGCTTTGGCTTTGTAATGGTCAGTCGACACAAGGGGGAAGAGCAGAAAAACATATTTTTGCTCTTACTGCTGCTCTCCGTATGGAAATTGCCCTGGAGAAAGGTGCTTACTTGGGAAGATGAAGGGTGAGATGGGTAGGAGAGAGGGATTAGGGGACAGGGGGATTAGGTGGGCGTGGGGGACGGTGGGGGGGCAGGAGTGGCTGCAGAGGGGGATATTAATCCGGGTTTAGCGTTAGCAGGACCCCACAAACGGCTCAGGCTAACTGAGCTGAGACCGGGCCGAGCTCAGGAGAAAGGTCTAAATCTTCACACGAGCTGCCTGAGCTTCCTCAGCCCAACCCCTAAGCTCTCTTTCTATGAGATAGCGCAAACACAACCCCGTGCCCGCAAACACACCCACACACTTACACAAACACAAACACACCCACACACACACACACAAACACACCCACACACACACACACACAAACACACCCACAAACAATACACACAAACACACATCCACAAACACACACACACACACACACAGTACATGCATACATACACAAACTCACAGACACGCACATGGACACATTAATCACACCCCCCCACCCACACACACACACACACAGCACGCACGCACGCACGCACACACACACACACTCACACACACACACACACAGACACGCACACACACACACACACACACACACACACGCACGCACACACACACACACACACACACACACACACACACACACACACACACACACACACACACACACACACACACACATTTAAAATCAGGGGAATTCAGATATGTGGGAAATCAAACCAAGTAGGAACAAGTGGATGAAGGCAGAATAGACAGGCTCTCAGAGAGGCCTTCTCAAAGCGGTGTCCTGCCACAGAACAGTGTCTGCCTCTCAGCCTGGCCCTACTTACAGTCAGGTACAGAGAGAGACAGGACAGCTCTCAAGGGTGGGGGGGGGGGGGCAGGCTTTTGGCATTTGAAGAGCCTTTGAAAGACAACATGCACTCAATCACAGAGCTGAACTGGCTGCTGGAGACATACGCTTTGGAAATCATTTTGCACCAATAATTTTTTTCCTCTCCCTCTGTAGACAAAAACCGCTCTATTCCATGCCACACTTTTCTCAATATTGCTGCGCGGAGATTTAATCAAACATTACATTCCTCCAATAATCCAGGATGTACAATGAGCAGAGCCTGTAATTAAGGATTAATATACAGAAAATGATGCAGGGGTAGGAGACGGCGCTCAGCACACAGAGAGAGGGAGCGCTTAGGCTAATATAAGCTAATTACACGGAGATGTTTTCAGACACTTAGATGTGCCGAACGTAAGCTGTGAAACTGCTTCACGGATACAATGAATAAGCAGGCCTTTCAGCCTCTGCATGAATGCAAATTGAATTTCTGAAACGCCCACGTTGGGTCACGGCTCATTTCATTTACCCCTTAATGAAAATGTGCTTTTTTTTTTCGTTGTTAGACGAGAGAAGAAAACAAAGTGCGCGCCCCTCAATTTAGCCCTCGCGCTAAATGAGAATGTGGCGTTATTGCGGAGCGAGGGTTCTCTGCCCCGCGTGCGTCTAAGACAAATAGTTTTGAGGAGCAGCCATTACGCGTGATGAAGATGGCACCTGTAATGGAGGTCCTCCTTTCCCCGGGAGATTACAACCAGGACATGATGAGTACTCACGCTCAGGTGATCTCTGTCATATGCAATTCTCATGGAAGACGTGGCGAGATGCAAACATGAAACGGAGCTCGGCCATCAGTGACTCAGAAAAATTATATCCATCCGTCTGACCCCACTTCCGAAATCAAACTGATTTTACTATAATTTTCTACCAGTTAAATTGCATTACATCAACTGTATGAGGACTCTATCAGTGTATTTATGTCTTTTAAATGTCTGAAATCTCTACTCAAGTATCGTCCTCAAAAGCGGTATTTATTTTTGAAGGAGCCAAGGAAAAATATTCAGCACCTTTCATAACTATTTTTTGAAAGCTGTGAGCTCCACACAGTGGTGGTTATTGAGCTAAATATAATGAACATCTCAACACATCAACGCCCTGACTGAAAACACCTGTCCTTCTGCAAGTTAAAACTTAGAAATCAGCAGACTATCAGTTAGGGATGAGCACGACTAGTCCAATAGCTGCTGGATGACCCAGTATAAACATGTTACTAATCCCTAATTTTCCTTCATATTCATATTCGTTTTGGTGTACCACCTGAGCAGGGGTCTATTTCAGGCAGCAGAACAGCCTGTTAGCATTAGCTGTGCTGCAAATTACAATGGATAAATGAATTGTGATTGTGATCCAGACTGATGTCTCCATGTGTACTCCATTTGTTCCTACTTCCTGATCTTGTTAAAGCTTCCCTGCGAAATGTGAATGTCTTACATCTCTCAAGGTCCACTGGTCACTGGGCACCATGGGGCACTGAATGACACGCCATGCCACACTGGTGACAAAGTGTCCAGCAATTCATCTTTAACTAGACACTGTTCAGAACTCTTCACTTCTTGAATATATAGTAACAATTTTGATGAATTATTTAATAGTATTTGGTTCTCACATGAGTAATTGAGTGCTCAAACAAATAATCAACTGCAAAATTGTCATCTCTACAATCTGTTCAACCTTTACATGTTTGTATGTTCTTGAGTGCAAAGAGGGCCATGCCGTACCTTTGAGATATTATAGGAGGGTTACGCTTGTTCAGTATGTTGTTTGGTTTCAGAATTTCCTAATTTGCACAGAGCGGGAAATACCATCGGTGGAGTGACAGAATGAAATATGTTCCGCGAGGCGAGAGGTAAGGCTCACACTAACGCGGTCTGAGGCATAACCAATATCATTTACGGGCTAATGTTAACCAGATAATGTGCAATTGACCAGCACCCCATAAATAATTCACATCGTGGCCTGACCGTGAAAAGTATTTAAATGGTATTGATAAACTGATCTACGGGGTGTATTATGCATTCAGTCACAGAGTCCCTGTATCGATCAGCGGAGTTGGGGGGTTCAGACGGAAACGGCAGAACAGGAGAAAAAAAAACAAAAAAAAAAAAACAACTTGCAGAATAAGAAGGGGTGGCAGTGGAGAGGAGGAATTGAGAGAATAAGAGAAGGGCCCGTGATGAAGAGGCCATTACGAGGTGCAGTCAGACGGGAGTATGCCATTCAGGTTATTCTGTGCCCTGGGGCAACTTCAGGAAAGCACAGACAGAGGCTGGCCGATACAGGTGTGCGTTTGGGAGGAGTCACCTGGAGCTGGAGGCTGAGGACCACCCAATCCCAGGCCTCCTCCGGTGAATCCACAGGCCGCCGATAGAGCCACATCTACCCTTAGGAACAAACGCCTGTTTAGACACTCTCAACGGTGGCACTGGCAGTCTTCAGCTAAGGATCAATTTCGCTAGTAGTCATGACTAAATATGAATTTGCATGACATTAAAAATGAACAAGTTTTCATTTAACCATTTAATAATCAAAATGTATCCCAAAAACCACAATAAAGAATAAAGCGTCCTTTGGTTTATGTCACCCTGGGCCATTCATCTTTACCACAGAGGATAATCTTTTCTGAACATTACGCATTACCTGGAGCACTGAGCTACCTGCATTTATGGCCAAAAAAGTCACCTTGTGTGTAAGTGTGAGGCAGCTTCTAATGGGTTCTCTTTTCTTATGAGAACTCCCAATGGGAAAAAATGATGGCTCCGCCACAACAGCACGTAAGTGCAAAAGATTTTATTTATAGTGCTCTCCCAAAGTGCAAGACGTGAAAAGGTGAACAAAAAGTAAAAATACACACAAAAAGAATATAAATATATACAAGAATTAACACAAAACTCTCCACTTCCTGCAACACCCTGCTACTTCCAGGTTTCCACACAATACATACACTCTATCTCCAACCAAAAACCAACAAACCAAAACCCCCCAAAACCTTTCCTTTGGGCCAGCTTATATAGGGGTAGCCCCACCCCTCCAGCTTGTACCAACTTTGTACAACAACAAAACATTAACATGTAACAAACTATACAGATAACAGGAATCACCATTGGATTATATACATACATTTCCATAGTATACATCATTGTTTCATCATTCCTCTGTAATGATAACGTTATATCTGTTATATCAAACAGTAATAAATCGCCAAAACATTCCAAACAGTTGTTTTAAAATGGTGTCGTCCTAGGACCGCCCTAAAATGTACCGCGCTTTTGGGTCAGGCCCTTCATAAGCCTGCCCAGCCCAACGCTCGGTTTGGTCCCTTCCACCCTCCGTAGTACCCGGAAGCATTACTACGGCAACCACAGAAAACAGCACGAAACAGCACAACCACGGAGCGCTCCAACATACACTGAACGGTGACAAGATAAGGAAAATAAAAGACAGAAAACGATAAACGAATGTGTGTATGTGTGTGATTACGGTTGGTATATTAAACTGAGAGGGAAAAGCAAATGTAGAATGTTCGTGTATGCGTGTATGACCCGGGCATAGGCTAACGCAACTGCGCGTGCACTCACAGGGAGCTAGCCACTGCAAACAGGGGAACTTTGTATGGGGGGAAAACGATTGAGTATTACGTGGTGCCGCAAGCCGTGACAGAGCCCTCTGTCACATCATCCTTCCCCTCTCCAAGCTTGCAGAGGCTCGGCAAGCGGGACAGGTAATCCGCTGTCACATTCTGTTTCCCGGCTTGATGGCGGACCACAAACTTGAAAGGCTGAAGTGCCAGATACCACCGTGTCACTCTGGCATTGTTGTCCTTCATGGTCTGAATCCAGGTTAGAGCCCGGTGGTCAGTGTGTAGGTCAAACTCCCGGCCCAGCAAATAATACTTCAGGCTGTCCAGTGCCCACTTTATGGCCAGACACTCCTTCTCTATGGTGGAGTACCTTACCTCTCTTGGGAGGAGCTTCCGGCTCAGGTACAGCACAGGTCGTTCCTCACCTGGTTCCCCTGTGCCAGGACAGCTCCAACTCCGGCTGCAGAGGCATCCACCTGTACCAAGAATCGCTTGGTAAAATCAGGGCTCTGGAGGACTGGTGCTGAACAGAGATGGGCCTTTAGAGCTCTAAATGCCTCTTCACAGGCACTGTCCCAGGGTACAGGGTTTCTGGCAGTTTTGGTGAGAAGGCCTGTTAGCGGTGCCGCCACTGATGAGAAATGGGGAACAAACCTTCGGTACCATCCCACCAGTCCCAAGAATGACCTCACCTGTTTTTTAGTTCTTGGTCGTGGGCTGTTCTGGATGGCCTCAATTTTGTCCACCTGCGGCTTAATTTCCCCTCTCCCCAGTACGTAGCCAAGGTATCGGGTTTCTTGCCTGGCCCACTCACACTTCTGCTGGTTCAGTGTCAGCCCGGCCTCATGGATCTTGCCCAAGACACGGCGGAGGTGCTGGAGATGTTCGTCCCAGGTGTTGCTGTAGATGACCACATCATCCAAATAAGCAGCACAGCAATCCTCACAGCCTTGAAGCACCTGATCCATGAGCCTCTGGAAGGTCGCTGGGGCTCCATGAAGTCCAAAAGGCATAGCAGTAAATTGATATAGGCCCATGGGAGTCCTGAAGGCGGTGTATTCTCTGGACTTCTGCTCCAAGGGCACCTGCCAATATCCCTTGCACAAGTCCAGAGTGGTGATGTAGTTGGCTTTCCCGATCCGTTCTAAGAGGTCATCAATACGGGGCATTGGATAAGCATCAAATTTAGATGCAGCATTCAATTTCCTGAAGTCGATGCACACCCTGAGAGATCCATCCTTTTTGAGCACAATTACAATGGGGCTGCTCCACTCACTCTTGGATGGCTCTATCACACCCAGGTCGATCATTGTCCGGATCTCGGCCTTTAGGGGCTCCACAAGCCTCTCTGGTACCCGGTACGGTCGCTGACGTACTGGGGTGGAGTCATTCAAGTGAATGGTGTGCTGCAGTACCTGGGTCAGTCCCGGCTTCTGCTGGAACAAGGTAGGGACGACACTGAAGACCTGCTGCATCTCAGTCATCTGCTCCCCAGCTAAATGCTCCAGGTTCACCTTGGCTTCCTGCCTCCATCCCTCCAAATCTCCATCATCCTCCTCCTTTTCCTCAGCCTCCACCTTGCATGCAAACATTGCTGCTCGCTCTGGTGTTGCCCGTTCCTTCCATTCTTTTATGAGGTTGACATGGTAGGTCTGTTTCGCCTTTCCTTTGTCCGGATGATGTACCTCATAGGTCACAGGGCCCATCCGTCTGGTGATTGGGTACGGTCCTTGCCACTTAGCCAACAGCTTGCTGGTCTCTGAAGGGAGGAGTAATAGGACCTTTTGCCCTGGCTGGAATTCCCTCTTGCGTGCATACTGGTCGTACCACTGCTTCTGGGCCTGCTGCGCCTTCAGGAGGTTTCTCTGCGCCTCCTCCCTGTATTTCTCCAGCCGGTCCCTCATCTGTAGGACGTATGCCACAATCCCCTTCTCGGAGGGCACTGGGGTCTCCCAGCTCTTCTTCAAGAGGTCCAGTGGCCCCTGGACTGACCAGCCATACACCAGTTCGAATGGCGAAAACCCTGTAGATGCCTGAGGCACTTCTCTGTAGGCAAAAAGGAGGAAAGGGAGCCATTTATCCCAGTCTTTTCCCGTGTCCCCGACAAACCTTCTCAGCATGTTCTTCAGTGTCTGGTTGAATCTCTCCACCAGGCCATCTGTCTGGGGGTGGTATGGGCTGGTCTTGATGGCTCTGATGCCCAGCTGATTATGGAGCTGCTTCATCAACCGAGACGTGAAATTAGTGCCCTGGTCTGTCAGGATCTCCTCAGGAATGCCGACCCGGGAAAACATCTGCACCAAGGCGCTGATTATTTTTGGTGTGGTGATGGACCTCAGGGGAAACGCCTCAGGGTACCGGGTGGCGTAATCACACAGGACCAGGATGTACCGATAGCCTGCACTGCTCCTCTCCAGGGGTCCCACAATGTCCATGGCGATGCGTCTGAAGGGGGTTGAGATGACTGGCAGGGGATGCAGAGGGGCTCTGTCTGACCTGCGGACAACCTTGGTTTTCTGGCACACGGGACATGTAGCACAGTAAGATTTTACGTCAGTGTACATGGAGGGCCAAAAGAAACGGGAGCTCAAGCGGAGGTAGGTTTTTTGATGTGCTAGGTGGCCTGACCATGGGATTGTGTGAGCAACATATAAAAGCAGTTGTCTACAACACATAGGGACCACCAAACGATTCTCCTTCTCCCCTTTTACATACAAAATCCCATTGTTAATAACAAAAGTTTCCCCACAGGCAATATCACATTTGGCCTCCTGGCTACACACTTTATCAAACAATGATTTCAAAGATTCATCATTTGCCTGCAACACCCCAATGTTCTGAGGGACCTCCCATCCCTCCACCGTAAGATTGTCAGTGGAAAGCTCTGGAACGGGGGCACCAAGGTACTTTTCCACACGTCGTTGCTTACGCGACTTCTTTGGCCCCTTGGTCCCCCCCTCGCACAGACTATCACACAAGTCTGGAAGGGGTTGCAGACCAGCTTTCGCTTGGGCTCGGGTGACTACAGGACAGGCAGAATGAATCACTGATCCTGGTGTTGTTTGGCTCTGTTTACCCCCTTCCTGCAGGAGTTCATGCAGAATGGGTAGATCTCTGCCCAGAATCACATCAGCAGGTAACGTATCAACAACACCAACATTCATCAAATACAGCTGACCATTAATCTCCATGGTAACCTCTGCCACAGGGTAAGACTTCCGATCACCATGTACACATTGAATCACTGTTGGAGACTCAAAATTCACATTGCTGTCGTACTCCCCACATCTTTTCACCAGAGACATAGAGCTGCCAGTATCTAGCATGGCTTTTACATTTTGGCCATTCAAGACAACATCACAAAAGACAGAAACCGACCCACCATTTTCCCACCCAAGGCTATCTCCCTCCCTTGGAACATAGCAGAACCCTGTCAGCTTGGGTTTACGGACTGGACAAACATTTGCTTTATGGCCTGGCTGTTGACAATAAAAACATACCAGACCTTTACCGTCTTTACGCTCCGCCTTCATTACCCCAACCCCTCCACGGTTACCTTCAGTATGTGTGGAGTCCCGGTTACCTCTGGGGTTTGCTGAAGGGGATCGCAGCATGCCCCCTCGGCGGGCATTCATATACTGCAATGCCAATCGGGCTGCTGCCAGTCCAGTTTCCGGCTCGTGCTCCTTAACCCAGGTCCGAGTCTCATAGGGCAGGACGTGCAGGAGCTGTTCCAAGACAATGGACTCGCCGATGTCCTCCTTGGTCCTCTGCTCGGGCCGGATCCAGCGGCGGTACAGTCCCTTGAGGCGGTGGTAGGTCTCGGTGGGTGTTTCTCCTGCTGGTGTGGTGGACGCTCTGAATCGCTGTCTGTAGGTCTCTGGTGTGACGTCAAATTTTTCAAGTAGGGCCTGTTTCAGCTCCGGATAGTCGTTAGCCCCCACTTCGTCCATGGCTGTGTAGGCCTCTAGTGCCTTGCCTGTCAGTAGGGGCACCAGGCGGCATGCCCACTCTTCCTCTGGCCATTGCCAGGTCCTGGCAATTCTCTCAAAACGGAGCAAGTAATTCTCAATGTCCTCCCCCATCTGATATGGAGGCACTTTGGGGTCCTTGCGATAGACCCTCTCCCCCGGTGCTGTCGTCAGGCTGGGTGAGGGTTGGTGGGTTGTTGGCAGCTGGATGCCATGGGATGCTGCCTGATGGCTGGCAATTGGAGTTACCTCTGGGCCTCTATGTTGGGGTCGAGGTGCTGGAGTGGGGAGCTCCAGCCTTGGGCTTGTAGCCGTTGTAGTTGCTGGTGTTGCTGCGGCAGCTTGGGTAGCCTGCTGGAATGTTTCTCTCAGGCCCCGCAGCTCTTGGAGGAAGCCTTCCTCTCTCCGTTGCTGGCCATCAATGAACGCCCTCAGCAGACCTGCCATGTCCACCTCTGGCATTTGTGACGGCGAACTGGCTCTGGGGTAGGGGAACTTGGGGTGCGCTCCCAGCTGCTCATACGGTCCTTTGGACTCCTCCTCCTCTTCTTCCATGGTGTCCCAGGCTGCCTCCACTCTCTCCTGTCTTGCTTGGGACCGAAGACCCCTCCTGGCCTTTGGCATTGGCACCTTCTTACGCGTTGTGCGGCTGGCCATCCCACTTCTGACACCACTTGTGAGGCAGCTTCTAATGGGTTCTCTTTTCTTATGAGAACTCCCAATGGGAAAAAAATGATGGCTCCGCCACAACAGCACGTAAGTGCAAAAGATTTTATTTATAGTGCTCTCCCAAAGTGCAAGACGTGAAAAGGTGAACAAAAAGTAAAAATACACACAAAAAGAATATAAATATATACAAGAATTAACACAAAACTCTCCACTTCCTGCAACACCCTGCTACTTCCAGGTTTCCACACAATACATACACTCTATCTCCAACCAAAAACCAACAAACCAAAACCCCCCAAAACCTTTCCTTTGGGCCAGCTTATATAGGGGTAGCCCCACCCCTCCAGCTTGTACCAACTTTGTACAACAACAAAACATTAACATGTAACAAACTATACAGATAACAGGAATCACCATTGGATTATATACATACATTTCCATAGTATACATCATTGTTTCATCATTCCTCTGTAATGATAACGTTATATCTGTTATATCAAACAGTAATAAATCGCCAAAACATTCCAAACAGTTGTTTTAAAATGGTGTCGTCCTAGGACCGCCCTAAAATGTACCCGCGCTTTTGGGTCAGGCCCTTCATAAGCCTGCCCAGCCCAACGCTCGGTTTGGTCCCTTCCACCCTCCGTAGTACCCGGAAGCATTACTACGGCAACCACAGAAAACAGCACGAAACAGCACAACCACGGAGCGCTCCAACATACACTGAACGGTGACAAGATAAGGAAAATAAAAGACAGAAAACGATAAACGAATGTGTGTATGTGTGTGATTACGGTTGGTATATTAAACTGAGAGGGAAAAGCAAATGTAGAATGTTCGTGTATGCGTGTATGACCCGGGCATAGGCTAACGCAACTGCGCGTGCACTCACAGGGAGCTAGCCACTGCAAACAGGGGAACTTTGTATGGGGGGGGAAAACGATTGAGTATTACGTGGTGCCGCAAGCCGTGACAGAGCCCTCTGTCACATCTCGCTAACCCATGACATCGGACAACTCTCACCGTTTCCGCTTCACTTTCAAAGGTCAACCATCAGGGAGACAGACACATTCTCTTCTCCTGTTTATCGTTTAAAATGTATGGAAACTGTGTGAGACTCCACCTGTAACACTGCTTTCTACTGTTTATAATGTGCAGCTATCAAAGTCCAACTATCAGACAAAAAAAAAAACAGGAAGCCAAAACTGAGGTAGCTGAGCGAACATTTTAAAAAAAAATAAAACATTATTTGAAATAGCGTTGGGGAATGTGAGCAGGATGGTTGATCTCCAACTCTGATGTTTATTCAAGATTTCTTTCATTTTGCAGCCTCACAGTGCATTTGAACTTATATTTAGGTGCGAATTTTATATCCATATTCATGCGGATATTTGGATTGTCATGGCTGTTTGATGTCACCTGTTTTTTTCCTCTATAATTTTCCACTCTGCATGATAAGTAGCTTTCTAAACGGAAAATATGGGGCATATATATTTTACGCAATATCTGAGAGCAGAAAATTCCACTGGAGAGCTGAGGAAATAAATATATATAAAAAATAAATAAGCTAATAAATACAGTAATAAGGTTAACTATTTTGCCATTTGATATTGATATTTTCAGGAGGATGCAAATTACCGACAGCAGATCCAATGCCATTTCCCTTATGAGAACTGTATCCAATACTTTGTCACGCCTTTAAGGGAAACTGATTTGGACATCAAACAGTACCTTAAAAAGGCAACATTTCTCATGATTGCGGTTTATAAGTTACCATAAGTGATAGACTCACCACTGACTGGGTTTCACTGCCAGCTCTCAATTCAAATTGAATTATCATCCAAAACATTCCCCATATTACTTAACAAAGCACCATTATTTGAAATATCATGCTCAGAAATGTAACATATTAAAGAAAAGGAGTGAAGTAAGCAGAGTCTCAGAAAACAATATAGAAACCAGAAAACTCTAAAATATAGAAAAAGCGTTATGAAAATACATGTTGGTTTTTTCTCAGCTGAATGCCTTCATGATTCTACTATGAAAAACAATTCAGACATGAATTACAGATGGTGAGATACAGCAGCATGTTATTATATATTTAATACATTTATGTGGTGATAAAGCCATGTAACATATTTTAATATCCCTGAAATCACAGAAACCGGTGGTTAGAAAATACATTACATTGTATTGAGAGGAATTGTATTGTAAATAATAATAACTGCTGAAAAAAATGTCAGACACATACACACTGTGCTCTACTTTTACGAGGTGACGATAAATTTCATTTGAGCTAAGGCATTTCTAAAGAGCTAAATTAGGTATTAGTTATGTTGTCAGAGCAGATATATGTAAGCTGCTTAAAAATCTCATTTGTAGAATTATACAACTGTCGGGAAAACAACATGCACCTCGACAGCTTTTGCTTCTAAAAGGCTCTAAAAGGTATTACAAATCAGACTTACAGCGACACTTGACAACACAAATGTAATGCTGTAGGAGCACTTTCCCCCCTCTCACAACAAGAATCACCTTCCCCAGTTTAGAAGTGGGGCATTTTCATTTTTCTTCCTTCAGCAGAACTTCACCCTGATGTAACCTGCAGCCTCTGAGAAACTGAGATTCCCAGGTGACGGCCCTCTCCCCACCTCTATGGCTCTCCATGGGCCAGTCAGCCCAGCAGATGGTGCTCAGAACTGGGCCCTGCCCTTGAAATCTAGCTCCAGGCTGTGCAGGAGTGACCAGGCCTCAGTGGCTCATCGCCCGCCCCCAAGACAGGCCTCATCAAGACAGCAGCTCCAACAAATCAATCTTCTCTTGACAGTTCATTTAGACTGAATTAATTTGGAATTAGAAGCCATTACAACAATTGGCAGCCACCTCTATTCCCAGAACACAGGCTGTTATCTGTTCCTGAGAGCTAGCTGCCTGTGCATTGACCAGACAAGGTTTTTTTCCAGTGCGGGCATAAAGCTGAATAAGTGATTTAATTTTTAGTTTAACAAAGTCATCATTACTGTTAATCAACTAAAAGAATGTGTAAGGGGTTTTTCTGCCTTATTTTCCCTGAGCCTCCATGAGGTCCAAATCTGTTTTTAACGGGGCCATAAGCTTCATTGACTCTCGTCTGTCTGTCAAGTTGAGTGGCGAAAATTCAACCCCAGAGAAAACAATTGCTGTTTGTTATTTTCGGTTGCTGTTGTTGGATGATTTTTCTTGTTACTCTTTCATACCTACACAATCAAAATCACTCAAACACTCTACATCGGCTGTGACTGCATTCTAAATGTTCCACTTAGTACAAGTGCTTGATATTTTTATCCCTCTAAACAGCGATCTCTAATATTCACACGCGCACAAAGACGGAAGCAAATAAATAACAATGATGCATATAAGATAGATGTAGTGTAAGAAAGCCTGCACTGTGTTTTATTTGCATTGTGTTTTCATTTCCATCAAATTGTCTATGCTTGCCTGTGCAAGTGTGTGTGCGTGTGTGTTTACGTATGTGTGAGTGAATGTGTGTGTGTTTGTGGAAGTGTTGTTGTCAGGGCTTGTGTATAAGTGTGTGTGGGTGTGAGAGTGAATGTGATTGGAAATGTGAGAGATTGTGCATACATGTTTGTGTGTGTGTGTTGTGTGTGTGTGTGTGTGTCTGTGCAGTGCTAACCCTGGGCATTGGGACACAGTTAGGCATCCCTAACAGCAGAGGTTCAGATCCAGTGAGAGGTAAAGGGGAGCACAGTGCAGTGCAGGGGGGAGCAGGGACATGGCTGTCCCCTGCCAGCCTGTGGCCCTCCACAGCATCCCCCTGCGCTGTGGCTAGGCCCCGAGCTCCGCCCGTCTGCATACAGGCAGAGAGGACCATAACTCCAGCCCCTTCCTGAGGATCCAACGGGCATGAGGGGTCTGCGGCCGATAGAGCCGCCCCACTGAGCCAGTCTTTAGGTCTCAAACAGCCCAGGATTCTGCTACATGACACTTTTTTTGTATTTTGCTCTGTTTTTACACTTTATTTTTACATGTTGCAGGACCTCAGTCCAGAGCAAACCTCTTCCACCCAATTCAGCCTGCAAAGCCATATGCGTGCGCTGGGTTTTACGCCCCTCTGAGAGGAAACGAGATCTGCGGGGCAGAGGGGTGTTAAAGCTGGACGGGGTCCCCATGTGCCCCAGGGCAGAGCGGACCCAGGGCCCCACTCTGTGTCCGTGCTGCCCCCTGGCTGGGGGCCAGGGCCCAACCTGCGGGGCTTTTGCGTCTGGCCTCTAAACGGGGAGAGGAACGAGACGCCTCACAGATACACCGCGGAGGGCAAACACCACCCAAGGGAACATCCCGTCACCGCGGAGACGCCTCTGACACTTACGCAGCAAATATGGAGCCAGAATTTCACCGCCCAGAATCAAGCGCAGAGTCAAACACACACACACACACACACACACACACACACACACACACACACACACACACACACACGCACACTGAACCAAAGCATAGTTTGATACACACCCCCCCAAACAAACAAACATGCACTGAAATTCTCATAATAATCTCATCATGTACTCTAACATTCCAAATATAGCTGAATTGCCACAGTCTCAATCCCACAAACTGAAGCCACTTATGCCAGTCCAGGCAGTGTGTGTAGGTAATAAAGAGGCCCTTCTTACCGGCTGCTGCAGGCTGCCCAAAGACAGGTCCCAGACAACGATGACGATAATCCAGTGTCTCAGAATTTATGTTTGCAAAACAAATGAGGAAGAGTGGGTGTAAACTGCTGCTTCAGGCATCTCACCAAATTTGTAGCACGCTCTGTTTTAAGAAGGTGCCATCTTAAATTACCTGCAAACCCTACAGGTGTGTTGGTGCAAATGTATCAAAATAAAAGTGCCAAAACAACACTAAAATTAAAAAAAAAATCTTTATCAATATCAAATACACAAAGCATAGAATCATAACCCATTTACAAAAAACAACAATAAATAAACACATCCTAATTTTCATATGATATTAATATTGCTTTGTGACTGAAAAATGGCTTATGCACTATACATGCATGGCAAAGCTGGCTGTGTCTTTGTCTACAAAGGGGATTTGAAAGTAAATGTAAAGATGAAAAAGAAAATAAGTATTTAATAAATAAATGACATGTCAGACTTCCTATCAGCAGCTGCATTTCCACAGGGATTCCTGTAAAGGATCTCATCAGCATTTCTGGGCTGAAATTCATTCTCTATTTTGCAGGCCGGTGAGAACAACACTTCACCTTCCTGTTACATCACTGTCCAAAGATTATTATTTTCGACGAAGCCCCACAGAGGAAGTCACGCTCCCCCATCCCCCCTCTCAGACCCCCCCCACTCCATGGCTCGCGGCCCAGCATGTCCACCACTGACCAAGAAGCCAAGAGGCACAGGGACACCTTCTGAAAGGGCGTAAGCCCTCCCTGGCAAACTTAATCTCTTTTTAGGATCCCCCATGTGGGAGAATGGAGCAGGGAGGAGCCCCCTTTCAATATCTCCGTGCCCACATTGCAGCCGCGCAAAATCTGAATATCTGAGCCATGCCGTGGAGCCCTGCCAAAGCCCGCTCTGGAATTAGGGTACCGCCGAGCGCCTCTGTAAGCCCCTCCCCCTATCTCTCTCACCCTGCACCGCACCTTCCCATTGGCTGAGAGAGGGCTGCGAGAATCACTGACAGCAGCGAGAGGGAAATATCAGAATATTAAAAAAAATATGCACAGAAGATGTTATATAAAATAAATTATGAATAATGATAATAGAATACAGTCGAGGTTTTCAGAGGTACCCCTGAGTAAAATGATTCTGTTCCTGCAATAATTGCAACACATGAGCTGTTAATTCCTCCTAACAAACAGCCTTTACCATTATGAATGAAGGTGTACACACTCTGACAAAAACACGTCCATGTTTCATATTCCAAGACTGGTTTTCATTCTTTTGATGTTGTGATCTATTATCTTTTAATCCTGTCTTATTTTCCCATGTCAAGGTAATGATTAAATGTTGTATAATATCTGAAATGTGCAATTGAACCGATACAGTTTTCCATATAAGCAACTAGGAAATAAAGTTCTGTGAGGTTACCACACATGCACAAACACTTCGACACAACAAAATAAGATAAGAAGAAGGGCCACACCGCACAGTGCTGAATATGAACCTGTTTAGCGTTCGGCAGTCTTGTGCAAAGGGTCATTGACGTCATCGACCAGCAGTCAGCGGAGCACGTCTGGACTCTGATGGCCCGACAAGTGCGAAAGAAGAGACGAAAATATGAGGGGGAGGTTTGGGAAAAATGAGGAAAAAAGGAGGGGTGAAGAGGGCGAGACGGAGAGAGGGCGAGAGGGCGGGGGGAAAAACCCTCCCTTTATGGGTATTTTTCAGCCTGGGTACGAAGCGAAGCGAAACACACACAGACCAGCTCATAGATGTAATGAAAGAACGCGACCCTCACACTTCAACTAGAGGCCAGTGTAAATATTAACACTGACACCCTGGCTCGAAAATACCCCTGCCGATTTATGGGGGTGGGGGGGTGTGCTGATTCCACACTGGTCTGGAGCAGCTTAAGGACCTGCCTCTTCACCCTCCTCTCTGCTGACGCACTCCTGTCGGCATCTGTCTGGGGGTGGGGGGGGGGGGCAAACATGACCTGGGTCTCGCTCCACAGCTTGTCCCCTGCGCGTAACTTCTCTCAGAGGTGGATTTATCACTGTAAGAACACGCTGCAAAGCGGGCGGGCGCACAAAGAACAGATGGGCCCCGAGGAGCCCTCATCGCGGCCTGCCGCTGGTCCTCCATCTGTTTGCATGAACCCTTCGCTCCGGAGCGGGAGAACATCGCGCGTGCCTTCAGCTCCAGCCCATGGCAGAATGTTCCAGAGCTGCAGAATGCAGTGTTTATTCTCTGCCTTATCTCCTCAGGGTTGCACTGATCCCCGAACTTTGCCTGTGAGGGCGCAGTTTTGATGAAACTGTGCTTTTTATTAAAATGATAGGCTGAATGAACACATCCCTGCAGTGCATGTACAGGTGTGCATACACATGTGTGAGTGTGTGTACAGGTGTGCATACACATGTATGAGTGCATGTACAGGTGTGCATACACATGTGTGAGTGCATGTACAGGTGTGCATACACATGTATGAGTGCGTGTACAGGTGTGCATACACATGTATGAGTGCATGTACAGGTGTGCATACACATGTGTGAGTTTTTGTACAGGTGTGCAAAAACAAGTGTGAGTGTGGAAGTTTGTGTGCATGTTCGAGTGCGTGTGAGAGTGCATACACACATGTGAGCATGTGTGACTCTATAAGTTTGTGCATGTGAGTATGTGCAAATGAGTGTGTGAGCATGAATGTGTATGCATGCGTGAATGTGTGTATAAATGTAGGTGCTTGTGTGTACGTGTGCAAGTTTCTGCACGTGTGGGTATGTGTGAGAGTGTGAGGAATGTCCATGATTGTGTGTATGTGAGTGTATGTATCCATGCGTGCGTGTGTGTGAGTGAGTGTGTGTATGAGTGAGGGAGACAGACCACCCCGTCAGCTGGCACAGAGGGGCCCAGCGTTGAGGGGAAGTTCATTGCAGGTATTTTCGTGAAGGTGTCACATTCTGACACATGCACGATAATGGAGTTAACACACTCTACATACAGGCTTAGGAACGGAGGGATGTATATGAGGAATTTAAAAAAGAAAAATTTAAGGCTGGACAGGACTCAACGCCACATAATGCATGCCATACAGTAATATTTTACAACACAAATTTAACGCCCAAATTAAACAACTTTCAGAACTATTCATGGGTGAACACTAGAACACTGATTTTTAACATTTTTGCAATTAAGCCCTATATCTGCTCACTAAAAGCAGACACCTACCAGCGATGTTTTATTTTCAGTTTGTGCATTCTGGAGCAATCCATGGACCCAACGAACCAGAGCATGCTTAGTGTTCGCACAGTGACTGCACATCAATGGGAATGTCTGGGAATGCAAACTTGCTCGAGCTAAAATTTTGAAAATGCAAGACTGATCATTAGTGCTGTGGTACTCTTAATTGCAAAAATAAGTGGGCATCCCTGTGACAGAATGAGCACAGAATCAAACACGAGAGACAGAGGGTGCTTTATGTCACTGGAATTGCACGTGCAGAATAGCTTTGCATGTGCTTAAGGCTTTGGTTATTCTGGTCCATAGGGTGCTGGATCAAAAGTGAAGATTGAGTATGCATGAAGAGTATTTCTGGGTGTAACTGCACAGGCAGTTTAAAGTACCATGCTGTCTATGCATGGAGCTGACACCCCCCATTCCTGCCTCTCCCCCCTCCCTCCATCTTCCTCTCTCTTGCACTCACTCGTAGGCCTTCTGCCTGACCTGTGGACTTTGACAGTTTGCTGACTTCAGTCATCCGACAATGAAGGCAATTCCTCTGCAGAAGAGTCGCATTCAGGGTTTTTCTTACAGCGCTACACTCTCAATGCGAGCACTGTGCGTGTTAGCTGAATTAAAATGGAAATCACAAACATGACTGTGTAATAAATATGAAATAATTCCATGCAAGCCATTTTTGCTGTTTTGTGTTGTTATGGCCCAAGCCTGTCGTTGGTCCAACCTTCATTTCAGTTGATGCAGGAATTTCACTTGATGAATGTGTGACGGCATTTGTATTTTGCATGTGCAAATACTACAGTGGCACAACAATACTCAAATAGGCTGTTTTCTTTTGACAATTTTGATTTGATAATGATTTAACTGTGATAACTCTGTGATGTGTCTCTCAAATTTAATGCTATTTTGGTGACACAGTCATAGAAAAGTATTTTCAGAGACAAAGGAAGATCTCAAAGCAATGACTGCTCCTAAGTTTCTACCTGCATTTTCTTTCGTACCCAAATGCACAGGTGTATACAGCCTCACCTGGCCACAAACCTGGTGCTGCACACCCATTTTCTCCAGCACTGTGTGAGCGTCACTCTGGGTCCTACCCAAAAGTCCTCTGAGAAACGGCCCCAGCGATGGGTTTAACTCGCACTGGGACCCGCTGCGCTTAAAGTGAAAATTAATTTATGGAAAATGTGGGTATTGGGCTTAATCTGCCCCCAGAGAGGGTGAGGGGGGCTGAGGGGGGCAGGGTTGAGAAGGGGAGGGGATGAAGGGGTGGTCAGGGTTGGAAGCGATGGCGTCCCATTGAAACAGAGATCCAAATGCTTTATAATAAGCCTCTCCAGTTAGCGAATGGGGGTTCCCAAAATACCTTCATGCTAGCTCCCCAGTACACTGAATACATAGATGTGGAACGGCAGAAGGGTTTCAGGCTATATCTGAGGAGGTAATTAGCTTTCCATGGTGAGGCACCCAGGTGACTTGACTGAGAGTTAAATCAGGTAGGGTGTAGAGGACGGTACCCAGTTTGGGCTGGGGTTGGGTGGAGTGCTAACTTGGCTAACAGGGGTACAGAAAATACCACCCGCCTCACTGATTCACCTGGATTTTTCAAATTGGTCTTGCCAAAAAAGTATTTTTATATTTTTCTGGCAACAGACTGGCAACCTGTCCAGGTTGTCTCCCTACACTTCACCCAATGCATGCTGGGATAGGCTCCAGTCCTCCATGACCATATATTGGATGAAACAGGTACAGGTAAAGGAATGGATCTCACAGGGGCTTTTTTGTGCCCAAGTAAAAATAACTATCTGTGGTCTTCCAAGGTAAATTCTCCACAACAGTCTAACAGGAGCCATTACTGACTGCAACAAGGCACCACAACCCCAATGAGTTTTTTTTTAAACGTTTAGCACAGAAATGCTCATATTTTTTTCCCAGCCTTCTTTTGGGATTTTTACAATCCGCAGCTAAAATGATCTGCTGAAGCTCCGTGGCGCAAACAGCCAGAAAAATCATGCGAATTGAGCTGCTGTTTAGTCCTTGGAGAGGAGTTAGGGGACACTCCTGTAAACGCTGGCCCCCACACCTCAGTGCCGGGGGAGGGGGCAGGACAGCGCTGTCTTCAGGCCCCCTCTCTGTAAGCGGCCTTTATGAAGTTCTCCATGTTCCAGACCAGTGAAGGGGTGTTGGGGACCGGCAGGCCCCAGAACGGGCCCCTCTGAGCAGCCAGCAAAGCAGATTACCGGCCTCGCCGGGCGCCCTGCCTCCAATCTGCCTGCTCCTCTTAAAGCAGACACCCAGCTCCCCCCGCCCCCGCCATGCGCCCGCTCCAGCCCTGGGTCTTATCCTCCAGGCACCACCCTTTGCCGCCCCCACCGTCCTCTTACGGCCGGACGCTTTTCCCCAAAGCCGGTTTTACGCAATCCACAGATCAGCCCCTTTTCCTGCACTTTATTTCCCAGTAAGAAGATGCCCGTCCTCCCTGCCCCCCTCCACACATGCCCGTCCTCCCTGCCCCCCTCCACACATGCCCGTCCTCCCTGCCCCCCCCACACACACCACTCTCCTACAGTTTCTTAACTGCGTCTTTCATTCGGGCAACTTTAAAGCAGCACCCTGGTAAATGTGTTCACTCAATTACAGATGAGACTATAGCTGGAAGCAGCTATTCCTATGGTCCAAGCACCATAAGCTCAAATTCTGTGACCCAACGGGGTGAGCGGTCTTCCAGTCTGGGGAACTACAAACCCAAACTAGCACCACCACAGAAGAGTGACCAAGTAAAGCTTGCCTCTGCCCGTACCCTGAACAGAGTAATGCAACGCTCCATGTTGTGCGTTTCCCTAATAAGCCGGTCAAAGATGGTTACGTTCTGTTTTCAGATGAATGCTGATCCAGTATGAGTCTGTCCCCAGCCGGACTTCCCTTTTAATTCTTGCCACAGGCTTTAAGGCTGTGCTCCGTGATTTAAGATCCAAACCAGTCTGACATCGACCACTTCCGCTGTCAATGTGTCCACTCCACCTGCCATTCTCTGTTTAGCCTGTTTTCTTTTCCTCTCCAGCCCAATTGAGTGTGAAGAAACAGGGCAAATCAATATCAGGCCACACTAGTGGGGTCAAAGGTCATGAAAGGGTCCCCGATAAATGTCAGGCCTGCCTCGGACTGTCTGCGGTGGAGGGGAGGAGCTAGCTCCTTCAGCGGTCACATCGATCAGCTGCACAGGGGCAACTGAGACGGGGGGCAACGCTTATCAGACCAGCCTCATAACCCGAGAGGAGGGGGTTTTATGAAGCTTACTGAGGGGAAAACGTGTCGGACCAAGTGGGAAAATAACTGAAGGAACTTTGACTGACATGGTGTGGTGACTGAGTGCCTCTCTCTCAAGGCCATAGAGACACAGAAACTTGGCAACACTACTCAGGCAGATGTAATCAGCACGGGATGGAAAAAAAAAAAAAAAACCTTGCTTCTAGGACACAAGGTGCAAAGTGGGAGATGTAGTCCTGGAACTCCACTATGAAAGCAGCTTCCGAGTAAAGACAAACTTAAAGTCAAGTTTCACATGAAGAGGATTCTCAACAGTTCACAAAAGGTAAAAAAAATATATTAAAAAGTATTTTACAATTAAAGTAAACTGAATATCTAGAAATGTGTCAATATCTAGATATTTCAGAAATACATCTTGTGGATTGTTTTATTGATGGACTCTACGAAACAGCCTCTGCAACTGAAAACAGTGAGTTTTGGTCAAATAGTTTAACCAACAGGTAAGGCAGTGAGGCAGACGAATGGCATAACCTCTCAAAAGGCGCCGTCTCTGTGAGAACCCAGTAACAACAAATGCGGTTTGCTTGCAGCCAAAAGGTTGATTCTTTTCTTCCTTTATGTCAGAAATTCTTAATTTTTGGAATAACACAAAAAAATAAGAGATTAATTAAGGAATTACAAAGAAACAAGTTCACCTTGTGGCTCTGATGTGAATACAAAAGTGTAAAAATGTATTTCAAAGTGTAGGCTTTGTCTGTTTTTGGATTCCATTCCAACTTCTGCACTTAATTACTTAATTAACCAATTCAGCTTCTATACTTAATTATCTGATTGTGTAAATGATCGAGATATACTAATGAATGACAGCTGGTAATTTTTCGTGTGTTACCTCATGAAACATTTTACTGTGTGTGCAAATTGAACTGGGGTAAAGCTAAACCTTGCAATCTTGCTTTCCCACTTGCAACACAGCGGCCTACCTCTGCACTACATCCTGCGTTTAGCATGGGTTCACCCAACTGCGCGTGTGCTAATTAGCATCTCCACTGCTTTACCAGGCACAGTTCCACCAAAAGCTTTGCAAGCATTAATTCCAAACCAGTAATCTTTCCCTGTAATCTTCCCACTACCCTGTAATCAGCCCGCTTTACTGTCTAGGAACCAGCTCTTCTCTCGAAGGACCGTGGTACAGGAGGGGGAGGGAGGAAGGGAAGGGGGAGGTAAATTAGCAGGGCTGGTCAGAGTGAGTGACATCTTCATGAGAGGGGTAATTATCACAGTGATACCCACTGAGACAGGGGCCAGCCGGGGCCTGGGGAGACCCAGAGCTGCCTGATTAGACAGAGATTCTGCTCAGTGATGATGAGGGGGAAACCCCTACACACTGTATATGCACACACACACACACACACACACGCACACACACGCACACACGCACACACACTCTCTCTCACACACACACACACACACACTCACACACACACACACACACACACACGCACGCACGCACGCACGCACACTCACTACACACACACACACACACACACACACACACACACACACACAGAGCACAGAGCACAGCTTTGTGTGCTGGCCTTCCCCTGTGACTATGTCCAGCTGGCCACTTTCCTTTGCATTGCCATGGGGGACCCGTCAGTCTCCCCCACACACACACACACACACACACACACACACACACACACACACACACACACACACACACACACACACACACACACACACACACACACCCCTAAGATCTGCAGCAATACTGTATTTCAGAGTTCTCAGTGAACACTGTCTCCCCGACATTCCAAACCCAGTTCTGACCCAGGAGACCATGAAAGGTGAGTTAAGTGTGTAATAAACTGTTTTCATTGGTCATTAAGACCTAATTAACAGCAAAAAACTAGTATACCCTGCGGCTCTCAAGGACCAGAATTAAAAACCCCAGTTTCTGCACAATGACTGTTGTTGATAATTGTTTCACTGACAACCCTTGATAACCTATATCACAGTCAGCTTGCACTGTTACATTTATTTTACACCATATTCCAGTTAAGCCTTAAAAAAAGATCTTCACTGATGAACCCCATAAAGCTACTTCACAGTACAACCATTCTTCTAGGGATATCACAACCACCTGGAGTATAGAGCGATACCAGAGCAATAAAGTAATTATATTACAAATTAATAGTATAAATATGCTGCTAAATGTTCATTATGTACTGCAGATTAATTAAGTATTGCATGTGCTGTTACATAATGTATTCCTTAAACGGTAAATGCTGTGTTAAAAAAAACACAGGAGACAGGGACAGAAACCTGCCAGGCGAGAGGGAGGGGGTGGAGGCGGAAATCCATTTGCAATTAAAATGGAAATTTAATAACCCCATAGTGGTAGTGATTCAGGCCGCTAATCAATTGATCATTAAGGACAAATAGGTAAACAAACATGTCCGTTAATCTGCGGGGCCGCCTCCCACCTGCTGGGCGGGTGATGGGGGGGTACAGGGCTGTACTCTGGCCCCACTGTGATAGACCTGCCCATCTCTTTACATGGGCAGTTAAGCCCAGCGAGGGGGCTTTCAGTGAGGAACGAGGCAGGCGGGGTGGGGGGGGTAGCGAGGGGGGTGCAGTCAGGTGCAAACTCGTCCTGCTGCTATACTGGCACTGAAAAGGCAGCATCTATGGGGAGCTGTGTGTGTGTGTGTGTGTGTGTGTGTGTGTGTGTGTGTGAGACTGTGTATATGAGTGTGTTAGTGTGTAAACGTGTCTATGTTTAAGTACGTGTGTTTGTGTGTTAAATGTGTGTGTGTGAATGTTAGTGTGTGAGCGTAAATGTGTGTTAAATGTGTGTATTTATGCATATGTAAGTGTGTCTGTTAGTGAGAGTTTGTGTGTTAGGTGATTGTCTGTGTTTGTGTGTGTGTGTGCGCCTGTGTGTGTGTATGCGTGCATGTGTGTGTGAGTGTGTATTTGTGTGTGCCTGAAATCAGTCAACACAGAAAAACTACCGAAGCTAGCCAGATCTGTTCAACTGAGACACAGAAGAGAGAACATGCAGTGAAAACTTTCATCTGTTTCGCCTCTTTTTCTTTTTCACCTCTTCTCTACAGAAGCATTAAAGCACAGGTCAAAGTCAGGGTGCTTATTAACTTCTCCATAATCAAATGTCAAATGGCCTCACATTGTCAAATATATAAACCACCAACCCCCATTTGGCTTTTTTTTCAGTTTATGAGGCCATCTATTCAATACAGATTACTGGCTTGTTAAAAAACACAAAACAACTCATGGGTATTGGCAGGAAATCCACAGATAGCGGGCAAAGACAGAGACGCTCCTAGCTCATTAGGCCCAAACAGCTCATCAGTGAAATATTGACTGTTCCTGAGACAGAAACAACGGGCTGTTAGCGGGGAAAGCGCAAACTATCGCACACAGGAGAGCGATTTCCCCTGCAGTGAGTCAGTCCTGATTAGTTTGTACCAGCTCATTCCTTTGGTTTGCAGACAGCGCCGGCTGATGCGCTAATAATGCATGTTAATGAGAAGTAGATAAAGCATTTCTTAACTGCTTGACAAACACTGGAGCAAAGCAAGCTGGGATTTTGGCTCAGTGAGGCCTGTGATTGTGTCTAAACCCTCGCCTCAGCTTGAGGAATTGGATGTACGCTTTAATGCATATAAAACTCTAAAATGAAATCGAAAAAAATAGCACCTTTCATGAAATATATGACGACTTTTCCTAAAATGGCCAAATGATAAAACTGAGATGACTGGAGATTGTTGCACTGTGGTACATTCCAGGCTATGAGGAAATAAACCTTCTTAACAACTCAAAAGCTGTGGGGTTAGCAGTCTGCACTCTGGGTTTTTATGAATTTCATGAATGAGATAAACACAGCAAGACAAGTTGTTTTAGAATGAGTGTCAGAGACACTTTGATATTAGCTTTACCTCTAAATAGGCTGTTAAGGTTATAATGGAGCTGGGAGTTTTCACAGGCTGTGGTCTCCTACAAGACTTATAGAAGAGAGAGCATTTCCTGGAACTTCCTAGAGAATCTCAGTCATTGTTCTAATGCTATGTTCAATCCACTGCATCGGGTCCATGGATATCTGAATACTGCAAGGACAGAAATTTTAAAGGTAATCGTCAGTTTCTCTACACTTGTTTGGGTAAATAGACATTTCCAAACCGAGCGCATGAGAGCGCCCCCTCTGGCCAGGACCTGACACTGGATTAACACTGGAGAACTCCTTTAAACTTTCCACGGATTGGATGCCTTTAAAAGGAGTTTAAGCCAGTTTAGGAACGCACAATAAAACAATCCCTTATGTTCATTCCATAATACCCTTTTAAAGAGAGGCTTAAAGACTCAAAGCATCAGGCAGAAATATCCTGTCCAGCCCACGAACAGAGAGTAAAGTCACTGTAAGGACAGGTCACTTCCAGGGGAGGGGGGTGGGGTTTCACTCATTCATTTGGAAACAAAGGGAAATGTCCTAGTCTGAAGAGAATAGAACTGTACATCTTAGTGCCTCTGTGCCATCTCTACCCCAGATTTATCATCCGATATGAAATGGTGTGAGTGACTGGTCTTACTTAATTGGTCATTCTTATGACCAGTGGGCAGGACACGGAGGTCATCCTCCTCTGACGAAAACCAATGACCAACAATTTTTAGTGAGTTTAGACTAGAGTGGCGGTCCCAGGACAGAGCTGGTGGTTGGACTCATCCACCCCCCCCCCCGATAGGGATAATCACAGTACAGGACTGGACTCTACCTCCAAACAGCACACAAAAATAGCAATAATGTATTTTCAGGACCACTGTATATTAGATTCTGTGCGTTTAACTCAGTCCTTTGGTAGCATTGCATTTCAGTTTTGGATAATTCTGCCTGTTGTTTAACTCAAGTCCTTTAGGAGTCTGTATTTCAAACTCCAAGCAGCACAGGCTGTTTCATCCAAACTATCCCCAGCCATGAGGAAACCAGTGAGCAGAGCAGAACTGTGAGCCACAGGTGTGTGTCTCTCCATCTCGGCCTGCTGACTAACGAGGGCAAAACCTCGGCCGGATGAGCTCCAATTCCCCAAATGTCAGGAGTCGGTCTGATGACTTACTGATATTGCAAAGCCAGGCTGATAGGATTTGGGCACAAAGGACAGATGTTGCAGGAGAGTGAGGGAGAGGGGCCGGGGGGCAGGGGGTGAGCTGGGAGCGCATTGTCACACCAGCAGACTCAGTCAAACGAGCCCATTCCTTTGATTGAAAGGGGAATTTGAGCATATTAAAGCGCCCCTCAAATCCACTGAAAAGGCTGGCGCTAATCAGCTAATCCCGCGGATCTGTGATGGGTGAACTCCTACGCTCCGATCTGGGGGGTGAAGCCACATGGACGAGCTGAGGGAAGCTGCAGACTGACACACACACACACACACACACACTCACACTCTCTCTATCACACACACAGACCCTAGTGTTTCAAAGACACCCCTGTGCAGAGTGATAGAAAGAATCAAAACGTGCCATTCAGAAGCTTGGACCAGGGAGTTCTGCGTCAGATAATTTGTGTGACATTTTTCTCGGCTGGGGGTGTTCAGGTGTGAAAAAATTCAGTTCGAATATTCTGTCTGTTCCTTCTTCACGCAAACTCTCCCTCTACCGCGTCAGGAGACCAGCCTGAACACCTTCAAAGAGAAACTCTCTGATGATGTTCACCTGTGTCTATGATGCGTAGTGTGCACTTGTCCTGGAGGGATGCAGCATCTATACTTTAACCCCAGTCCTGACCACTGCTTTTGTGGCTCCCTGAAGCCAATTTTGCCCTTGCAGGCAAGGTGTCCAATTGCACCCAATGAAGAGTGAACCTTTGCTCCCTATATTTACAGGCGGCCAGGTGGATTCTGTTTAAACGTTCCTGACGATCTGAGTAATGGCTTCCTCTGCACTGGGAACCACCCAGGTGTCACTCTGCAGAAAGTTTCCTTAATTTTCCTTCACTCTGTCTGAAATCTGGAGCGCATCCCTCTCACAGCACTAACAGAGCGGCTTTCAAAACGGCCCTGGGAACTCAGATCAGCACTCTTTAAACTTTTAAGAGAAAGTCTCTCATTGAACTTATGACCTCTGCGGAGTCCAGGCGGGCCTCAATGATTTCATTGTAAAACTGGTATAACTCTAGTTACTTTAGTGTGCAGTGACTCTGCCCCCTTCAGTAAGTGGCTGAAATAGAGCTCATAAAATCAATGGGCAATCAGTCCAGCCATGCAGGTATCTCCAGCCTGCCTCCATCCCCACACATAAGCCTCTGTAATGGGCCAGTAATCACCCAGCCACTGATGAGATTCCACAGCCTGTTTATCCCCCTAATTACCTCACATTACAGGCGCTGCCTCTGGCCAGCAGGGGGCAGCCTGGGTTATTGATCTCATGAATCTCACTCAATAGTCCTCCAGAAAAAAAACCAACAAACAAAACAATTTAGCAGGTTTCCTCTATGTAACCCAATGAATGGGGCGGGAGCCACTATCGTGTGTGCCTCTGACTGGGAATGAGCTTTTTACATTAACACACCTCATATGACATGTGTATATACATCTGGAGCAGACATATTATGGTCTGTTCTTAAAACACATTTGATTCAATCAAAACGGACATTACATCACAGCATAATTTTCTTTAATTAAGTTATAGCCTATGGGAGACAACCCAACATTTCCTTTCAAGGGTGTTTTTTAAATTTTAAAATATAATATGCCCTCATAAGGACTAAACTCTGTTTTGATTTTTTGCACTTGCCCAAAAAAAGTGTGTTTGATTGAATCCCAGCCTTCTATCTAAGGAGATGAATGAAATGAAAGCGTATGGATTCCAGTTGAAGCACATAGAAAAAGAGAAGGTATGCAGACAGAGCAGGCCCCGGCGAGGGCAGATGAGCTCTCGGTTTAGCATTTTCATGACGCCATGCGCCATGACGACCCTCACACAGCGACCCTGACCATCACACAGTGACTGGCACATTGTCTAGTAACGGACCTCAGGTTTCAGCACCAGTGTTGCTTCCTGTCCCAAATCCAGACTGACATCTTTCCCAGATCTCCTTCCATGTCCTCTTTGGGAACGTTGTAGGTGGAGTGGGGTTGGGGGAGCAGGGGGTTCTTGTTTTGTAGCTTAAGGTGGAAGCCTGTCAGAAGGAGTTAGTTTCTCTGGTGAGGGTACCCCTGTTGATTCTCCACTCTCATCTCAGACCCTGGTCATGCTTGTTCTTTTTTTCTCCTCCTCTTGTTTTTCTTTTTCTTTTTTTTCTTATTTTTGAGATGGACGGAGGATTAGGAGTGAGGGGCTTTGTTTAGATCAAGCGAGGGATTAGAGAAGATTTGCCCCCATAAAGTTGTGGGTTGATGAGGATTTTATCCCTCCGTGTAGCGGGTCCAGGGTTGCATCTGGATTAGGCCGGTACAATGGGGGCCCTTGTGCTGGGCAGAGAACTGCAGGGACCAACAGGACCGACAGGGACTGGGGAAGGGGACAGCGAAAGAGAGGAGGGATGGAAAAAAGGCAGAAATGTGAAAGAAGAAAGAGCTGGAAAAATAGGGGGGAGAGTTTGAAAAAAAGAGGAGATTTAGATGACTGACATATCCTCTGTGGGTCAGAAGAGTACGGTGATGCTGCCGCAGGTTCTGAGCGGGCCCACTGATCAGTGATGCCTGCAGGTTCTGAGCGGGCCACTGATCAGTGATGCTGCTGCAGGTTCTGAGCGGGCCACTGATCAGTGATTCTGCTGCAGGTTCTGAGCGGGCCACTGATCAGTGACTCTGCTGCAGGTTCTGAGCGGGCCCACTGACCAGTGATTCTGCTGCAGGTTCTGAGCGGGCCACTGATCAGTGATGCTGCTGCAGGTTCTGAGCGGGGTTCTGCTGCAGGTTCTGAGCGGGCCACTGATCTGCTGCAGGTTCAGTGATTCTGCTGCAGGTTCTGAACGGGCCACTGATCAGTGATTCTGCTGCAGGTTCGAGTTTCAGCTCAGTCTAACTGCAGAGCCCTTTGGCCTGAACTGTGTGTTAAAAGATCTGATCATGGGTTTTTTTTATGTTAGATTTTTTACCATCGGGTTTGTGGTTTCTGGCATTTATGACTAAAATTAACAGTACTTGCCCTACCTTTTTTTTTTTTTTTACTGCGTGAGAAACTATGAGATGGTAATGCACAAATTGTGAACGTCTTAACTCCTATTTCAGGTGGTCCTCACTTTTTCTGCTCTTCATAATTATGCAACCACCAGCCCCCACCCCCACCCCCAATGCAGAGCACCCTTTCTACAGCCAATCACAGCAAGGCATACCAATGCTATAGTATTCCGGAAACTTCTGGAGTATTAGCGGATGCAAAACCAAGGAAGCCTATAGTGACTTTACATGCACTGAACATGACCTCTCTGGACCACAACACACAGAACTAAAATTTACCAAGATGCTATTTTTCATAAGACACAATTATTACCTAATAAATTATTTTACTGGAGAACAAGCAAAAAAATTGTGCACCAGATATTCCATTACTCTGGATATGAGAATTTTTATGAACAGATATGACCGTAGGTTCTGTGCTGAAAACTTACAGCTCTGTTTACAGAATTCTAATTCACCCTCACACTGCCAGACAATCTGATATCAGAGTCTCAACACAGTTTATTAGGTTTAAAATGTGTAATCGATGCTTTTTTTGACAGGAGCATGTCAGGTGTTTGTGTAGGATGTGCGTGTACTTTGTCACATGGCCGGAGAGATGTATAGCTCCCTGCTGAGTTGTAACGTGTCAAATATGGATCATGAGAGAGTTTATGACAGAATGGATGCAATATCACTCTGTACAACTACGTCCCTACAATTGCCTCTGGCATAAATATCTCTATTGACAAGGTATTTCATCTGCAAACCGACACCTAAAGTGGGTTTTGTCTGTGATTCTTTAGATTTATTTTTCCATCACTGAAAATTAATTCAGGTGGATGTGATGTTAGAAAACTGTATTATGCATACTGTCTCACGGTCAGAGGGGAATACATTTTGTTAACTGCAAAACACTGCTTTTCCAAGGCAGTGAAATACAGACATTTACCAGGACATAACTATACATATATATTTTGCAAATGAATAAGCAAATATGTGTGTGGAACTTAATGCAAAACGATGATGGGATTGTCTGAAACATAAATACAGTTATATCATGATCATAACGGTCAGCAACCATCATTTTCATTGTCACCATTTCAGAATCTCTGCTTGCAAAAACTGTAAATTATTCATCTGGGTTTTTATATGCGCAGGTTACTGCTATTCTTTAAGAGTCTCCCCAAAGTGCTTACGGGTTACTCAGTCAAAACATGATACAAACACCAGAGTTGACATTCAGGCAACCTTGTTTGTGTATGTCTGTGAGTGAACATATGAATATGTGTATGTCTGTGAGAGAGAGAGAGGGAAAGAGCGAGAGAAAAGAGAGACAGAGAGAGATTTAACACAGAATTGACACTGTAAGGAAGGTAAAAACTTTCTGTACAGAGATTTAGGTGAGAAGTATTGAGATGTTGTCATGAATATAAAAGGATTTGAGAGGAATAAGAGGAAGGTGCTGAAGATTATGAGAAAGCGGGCCGGCCCCTTTAACGCGGGTATCTAATTCGGAGAGGGAGAGAGAAAAAACTGTTTAAGATGAAGGCTCTGCTAATAACACGTCCAGGAGATGGCTCCTGGCAAATTGCTTTGTTATTCTTGTCAAAAAGCTCCCCTGGAAGCAGTCAATTTTTAACCATACATCAAAATGATTAATTGCCCCTAAATGAGCAGAGGCTAAAATACCCTTGAATGGAGGCGGCGAGGCTACAGCTTTGTGGACTGCAAACCGTAATGTATTCATGAAGTTGCAAAAACATCATTAGGGCTATTAATTAGCTATTAGCGACCAACATTAGCTGTCTCCTAACTATTTTTCCTTTTCGGGATTTTTTTTTTCTAAATCCGATAAAAGGATATTCGTTTTTTATTAAATGTGTCCAGTGTAGTAAATAATACTGGCGGCGCTTTTGGAAAAGCATTAGTAAACGTTTTGGTCTCTACCCTACCCGTAGAGTATTTAAGTTTAACCGCACCATGGAGCTTTTTATTCACATGCTTATTTATTATAGTATTTTTGCTTGAAGAATTAAATACCAGGAAGAAATGCCATCATTTTCACGCAAAAGCCAAGGTAATATAAGAAATAGTCAAGGTTTTTTTCTTAACATGCAAAAACACATTATTTTTCAAATATGACGGAAAGCAACAAAAGACAGCATGGATTAAGATTTATCTTTTTAAAATACAGCATGAATACATTACATTCATTACAACACATACACAGCAAGGTTCAGCGTTAGTTTAAATATGAAAGAGTTTATGTATGTTCAAGAGGGATAAAATAACTCTATCTGAGCAAACTATACAGTCTACCGGTTGTTTTAACCCTCAATATTTTAATGTGTAGATAAAAAGCAGCCTAATGCACGCTATAAGCCAGCGACAAAAGAAGATAAAAAATGCAGAAAGCGGGATAGCGAGAGGGGTGTTCTGATGACAGCGCCAAAATCAATCTTAATAGGAACCTCTCCTGCCTCACGCGTTTAAACCCTGCACATGCGCTGGACATTAGTCCGTATTAAGTCCCGGAGAAAGCTGCTTTCGGGAAGAGAGGCTGAGAAGAATTCCTTCTCGCTTTAATTGCTTTAGAAACGGTTCCCACAAAGAGACACTGTCCAGATTCACCTCTCGTTTAAGTTATTATTTCCATTGGTTCACAAGTTAATCCTCTTTCCCTCCAGGACCCAGTTACCGGGTGAAATGTAAGAGTAACAAAGACGAAGCGGGAACGAGGACTGGCCGGGGAGATATGACAAACTTTTCCATCTGAAAATAATTATATGAAGTTATGGAAATGATTACATTATTTACATTTACAATAATAACAGCTTTAATTTTATTTTTTAAATTATATTTTAAACTTCAAGTTTCTTTCCGTTTTCGAGTGAAAAAGAGTACACAAACTGGTGTTGATATTGTCATATGTAAAATGACAAAAGTGGAACAAAATAAACCACATTTTGGCCACATCATCTTAAAGTAGAAATAAAGACAATGTGAAAATACTAGAAATATGTCATCATTTTAAATTATATCACATTTAGCATTCACATACATTTGTGGATACTGATGTAATGCAATGTCATGCATAATTATTTTGTAGAATTTATCGACTCTACATAACTTCATTTTTATGGGTTGATGATGGCACTAAAAATGGCTCTATATTATTATTACTATTATTATTATTATTGCCGTTGTTATGCTGAATGTACCCATACAGTAAGGCCTGGCCAATGCAGTCATATTTCCTTAAGTCCTTCCTCACTGAGGAAACATATTATGAGCAAAGGATTGTGAGGGAGTGTTTTACTAATGTTAATAAAACATTCAGCGCAAAAAAAGACAAGGTGACCTGCATTTATAACAGCCTAAACTCCACTCTCATACCAAAGCCAGCGCAGCAGTCGAGACGCGCCCCTCCCTCCTTTTCTCACACACCGAGACTTATGTACACACTCGGCCGCGCATTCTCACTCTCATACACCCATGAACACTTCACCCAAAGAATTCCTTCTGCTTTAATTCGGTAGCCTGCTCAACTTCTGAACTTTGTCCTGTCCGCAAACGCACTAAAATAAAATAAATGGAAAGAAAATATCTAAGGAAATAAAAGATTAAACATAAATCATATTGTTACTCTCAAGGTATCCCATCAAACTTTCAAGCGACATGTCCTGCATGGACAGGCACGCAAAAAAGTTTGGCAAAGGGACATAAGGACACAGTGTGTGAAATGGCATTATTCTTGCTTTCCATTGGATGTTTTGTCTGCAGTTTTAATATGGACTGAAAAACATAACCAAGATAGAATTCGCCCTCGAATTTTCACCCTGCCTCCCTTTCTCTAAGAATTTAAACAAAATATGCAAGCTTTACGTTAAAAGGCTACTTTTCTCTGCCCTTAATTCCAACCTAAACGGTTTTGCTCCGGGAGAAGAAATCTTTTCTAAAAACCCTTCAAGAAGAGAAGAGCATTATTGTTTTAATCCTCTTAGCAGCAGTCATTTTAAGACAGTTTTTTTGGAAGCTGAAATGGCGTCTTGTCTCCCCAATCCTACCCTAAATCCTTCGAGGCCGAGAGAGATTGTAAAGACTGCGCCCTGGCATCTATTAGCGATCTCTCTGAAGGTTTGCGCTTTCCCCTGCCGTGGCACGACAAAGCCGAAAAGCAAATAAACCCAGCGCGTCCGTTATTCATCTTACTACACACCAAAGACCTGGATCCATGTAGCAACCCAAACACAGTACTTGTGTGCAGTACAAGCATATTACCTGAGATAACCTGAGAGTGAAAATACACGCACATCCAGACCCTAGATTGCATTTTTACCCTCTCTCCCTAAATAAACATAAATTCTTGCATGATCTTACTTTCCAAATAATCATTCATATTTTAAATGGCTCTTTAGCCAGGGGGCATCACTGGGCTCAGGACTGTTCAGAAATTTGGACACACATGAGTGTTTGAAGAGATATAAATATTAAAACACTAATCACAAAAAAAAAAAAAAAAACAAAACAAAAAAAACCTGTGACCTGACAAAATATGTGCACGAGGTTATGCTATAATTCTTCCCAAAACTCATGCTAACTGTACACATTTCACAGCAAACAATAAGCAAACAAACTGTGAAATGCATACGTATTAAGTGCAAGTGGGCATGTTACCATAATAATGCTTTCAAGTGAATGTTATGAGTTTATAAACTTCACACATATGAACACAATTTACAATTAATAATGATACATGACCGTTACCCACACCGATGATTATTATAATGAATTATTACAACAACTGAAAATGTGTCTTCTAATATTAAATGAATTGTTTGCTCCAAAATCCATAATTAAAATGTTTGTAATCATTTATGGTTTATTTATTTGCCAAACGCTATATTATCATTTTTTTCAGCCAGGTTCTTCAACTGTTTTACATTTTAAAGATTTAGTTAGTGTGGATTTATAGTTTTCACAGTCCATGTGTTCCACCCGCATAACTCTGCATCATTTAGTAATTTGCATGTCAAACCATGAGTATGCTCGTTAGGGATGTCGTTTGCGCCAGTATTTACAAACAAGTTTTCTGAAGAAATAAAACCGGGGAACAGAGCAGAGAAGCTTTCGAAAGTGAAAAAAACCCACGCGTTTGATTGACACAGCAAAGGGCCAGTGGAAAGCTTACGTGACTCCACGGAGAGGTCTTTAAAACGCCTCTCCAAACCATGGCCCGGTAGATGGCAGCTTCTTCCTAACTGTGCAATACCTTAAACCACTGGAGAGCGCAGAGCAGCAGAGAACCCGCTCTTCGGCTACCACAAGGACTGGACATGCTGGAGCTTCAAAACAAATAGAGAAACAAGACAGGAAAATAGAGTGAAGAGCCTCCACCGAATTTCTACAACACTGGACACCGGAAATCAGGATACACAATAGGCTGTAAGGACCCTTAGGAAAAAAAAGTTCGACAGAGGTAAGAACTTTTACTCAATGATTTCAGAAAATATGACCGTATCCTTACATGAACATATCAAACCATCAGAAAAAATATCGCAGTTATTGGAGTGTTGTCAGTCATTAGAACTGGAAAACTGCATTCACATTAGTTGTAAGTTGAACTTAATTTGTCAATGAACAGCAAAATGCTATGTAAACTGTATAAGAAGTTGCTTATATATAAATTTTACTGTATGTGTTAATATTTAGTTCAGACTTAAATAGCTATAATGTAAGATATTAATTCAATTCTCTATTTCATATTGGGAAGCAGGTGATATCGAATGGAAGAAATGGCGAATGGAATGTCAGAATTCTGTGTAAACTTTTAAGAACAGTTTTAAGAGTTCGCAAGGGTTGAGGCATAGTTTGGATTGTGTCAAATCAATTGCATGGACACATGTAATGTTTCACACAATGTTCAAACGCATAGTTCCAAAATAACGCTCGAGGTCATAATTGTCATTTTTTTTTTTTGCAACATGCCTCGTGACCAAATATTTTAACTCACTTTATAACAAATATTAAGCTATTCAAAATGTTTCAGTCATGAGATATCTTATCAAATGCATTCCACGATGATGACCCTCGTGCGGAATTTTACTAATGTGTATTCTAACATTGTGCGTAAGCATTTTACGATTGTTATCTCTAGAATTTTGAACTGTATAAAGACTTTTTTGTAAAGACGAGATGTCTGCATTATTGCCTCCGTGATTACGGAAGTTGCTGTCAGTTTGGCTCCGGTCCGTCTTGCAGCATGAGGTAGCCCCCTAGCTTCATGAAACGACCAGCCTCTCAATTTCCTCCGTCTTCAGCGCTGAGATCAACATCCTAAAAAGCAGGTTAAATGCCCTAATACACATTATTCTTCATAGCTCGTTTATTATTCATAAACTGAGTTCTAAATGCCCGTCGGCTTCATCAAATGGTGGACTGTAACTAACTGTATCAATAGAGCTGACACGCGTTTGTTTTGATAGAGATGAAGATGACATTTGCCCCGTCCCCTTGGAAAACACTAATCAAACTCTACTCTGGCAGCTTGACAGTTCGGAATACAAATACGCGCGATGCTGCAAGGAGCAGATTGTGTCCCTCCACACCATGCGCGAGTCGCCCAGGGGCAATGGGTCCCAAACACGAGCATTTTTGCAATTTTTGCAATAAAAGAGCAGCACTGTAAATTCATGCCAATTTACATAATGACGTTTTAATAATCATTCAGCGCCATGTACTGCCGCCGGGTGCACATACACATTGCCTGCAACAAGAACGACTAGATAAACGGTCAACGATGCCAGACATGCAATCTGCCTGTTCTGTTTATTAGAGTTACATTTGATTGCATGTATTATTTTACGCATATATTGTATTTATGTAATTTGTAACATGTATGTATTTATGTAAGCATGTAACTAGTTTACTATCCCACGTAAAAAAAAAAACTATATGCATTTCAAAAACGAGAATGACAGTTGGATATATTGTTGTTGTTGTTAAATATGCATTGTATATATGTATGTGAAACACACACACACACACACACACACACACACACACACACACACACACACACACACACACACACACACACACACACACACACACACACACACCTCAGTGTAATGGGCGAACTGTATGTTCGTGTCAGCGCTGATGATAAATGACGAGCTCCGCAGTCGAAACCTATTTGCACTTCCATTAGACGGAGACCCAAATGGGGATCAACATGCATATTTTACCGCTGCGGTCCCATACATCTAAGCCACCCGCAGCCCTGGGGCGATGGGACAAGGGACCGCCAGAGAGAGAGAGAGGCAGAAACGGCCCCATTCAACTCAAGTACTTAGGGAGCAAAGTAAACGTTTAGCAAAGCGCCTTCTGTCCTGGCGAATTAAGCTATCCCCTTGCGCCGTGATAACATTTTTCAGGCATTGCTGTGACTTAATAGGTTAGAAATGGGCACTGCGGGTGCCATTTTCACACAGCGCTTTCAAACAGATGAGTACATAATTTCTTTGTAGGTGCACAGTTGTGCTGAAATATCAGGTTATTTTCTGGTCTGTAAAATTGTCTTCTCTACAAATTTCTGTAAAAGATCCGACAAAAGAGTAAAACAGATGTATTTTGCTTGATTTGATAGCTTGTTTCCGCACGTTTCTCATATTTAAATAATATTGTCTTTGCATTATTCTAAACAAAATACTTACTGCATATTTTTTAGGTGCAGTGCAGATATTAAAATATGTAAGTAACGTGTCATATATTTCCAATTTTTGACTGAACATGGTTTCAAAAGCAAAACTTTTTCAATTTCAGTTTGTGCAGATGTGAGCTGGAGCTTCACCTGCTTCTGTCACACTGAATTCAGTTTTGAGTATTCTGTTCCGTATTTAATTATCGCATTTGAAAAATGTAAAAGGAAAGAAATCACCTGAAAACAGGCCTGCAATGTTACAGTAGTATTAGGGCAACAACGATAAGAACAGCGACAAAAACAACATCAATAATAATAATAGTAATAATAATAATATATGTCCTTCATTTTATCATAATAAATATATCGGTCTTGGTGCAATGTTGAGTTAGGATAAAAACGCAAAATGTTTGTTGTGGAATAAAAAAACACAAAGTTAACCTGAGGTGGAAAAAGAGAAAGGACATTAAGGCAGGGAAAAAGAGCTACATTTGTACTTCCAATAAAATGTGATATTTTATATTTGTGCCATTTCCCGATGTCCTGTGCATACTGTCTTTATTTTTATAGCATTAGTGTTTATTCGTAAGTGCGAGTCACTTGCACATATATTTAAAATAATTGTTAACAGATTGTCTTGCTGGCCCGTGAGACTTTGGCGTTCCTGAATTGACACATATTGTTTGACGTACTCAGATCGTGAGTGTATTGCTGAAATATAAGCGCCGCGCTTTCGCCCTCAGGACACAGGTGAATAAGAGCGTATATCACGGATAAAACGCTGACCTCACAAAGATGGATGCTTTGCACCACTGTGTGCGCAGCCTGGAAGTACTGATCCCCTTTATCATAGAGAAAAAACATTTTCCTAACACTTTAAACCAGGACATAGCAATGATTCATGTTAAAAAACGAGAGAAAAAAGCATAGATATTCCCAGGTTTAATTTTTTTATGAATATGGATATTTGGTCATTGTAACTACCCGACTTTGCTCGTATACAGATCTGCTATTAAATTAACTGGGCTCATAATTACATAAATAATTACATAGTGGCAAAGAAACAGTTACCCTTCCCCAGCGTTCTATTTCTTCTGAGGAAATAATGTCAATGAAATAAAATGAGTTATGGAAATTTAAGAAATTTATAAAAATGTACATCATTTTTTTTTCCAATGTAAAAAGTCTGCCTAACAGAAAAATATGTTAAAGCATGTCAAATGAAAAACATGTTAAATGAAAGCATACTGAATTCATTTCAAATTACAACTGCTCTGAAATACCACATTATTTCAAATTATGTGTTTTCAATTTTTAAACATAAAAATAGCCTACTCCTAAAAGGCAACTCAATAACTACTGTACGCACAAGACCTGCATGCTCTGTTAGTTTTACTTATTAGTTTTTCAAACCGCGTAAATGTTACATCAGTTGGTGCTTACTTTGGGAATTATTGTTTATATGTTAATAACAGTCAATATGGGTAACAGTTTATGCGTATGCTTCTGTAAAATTTATACACAAGGAAAATTGTAGTAAGTAAAATAAATAATCAAGATTCATGACTTGAATGAGAAAGAACCTCTACACATTTAACTTGTGGTTCCCATTAGTAGAGTCTCCATATTTTTCGAACAATTCATATTTTCAAAGCACTCCAATAGGATACATTTTGACTTGGACGATTTTTTTCGATATTAGGCCACTCAAAAAAAGCAACGTTAAAATATTCAACAAGGATTTACAGGTTTTTCTTTTGTCCTGTCATTAGGCACATTCGAGTTTGTTTCGTATCGTTCACCTATATTTGTGCGTTTCTGTGAATTTGTGCATTGATTTAAGTAACAACTTCAGAAATGCATTTAAACTGGCGCGCTTTTGTCTCTTTACAGAATCCTGCTTACAGCTGTACTTTGCTACTGAATTTGCTACTTTTCCCATCATAAATATTTCAACATTTAATATGTATAAACATCTATATATAACCTTCTACCCCTTAAACTGAAACTGCAATTAATTTGAAATAGTACATATTTCATATGGGATATTCCATCATGCTGTTTTTTTTTTTTTTTTGGGGGGGGTGTCTGTGAACTGCAGTCACTGAGAAAGGGGTGATTAAATTATTCCATAAAGCATTAGTCATGCCACATTAAAGAGAGATAATTATCCCAATTAGAATCCTAGTATATAATTACTGCATTGAACAGGGTCATAATTGGTTGTTAACAGATAATGGGGTTGTATGAATGAGAGAATATTTAAACTCTCGTCCCTTCTTGCCCCCCAAACGGGGTTGTCCTTCGTCTCTATTGCCGAGCCAAAACAAAGAATATCTGTTATTAAGTGATTCAATTAACCATCAAGGGGACAGCAACCGGGGAATTTCTGCAAAAACACGTACAGTTGGCACCATGCAACCTCAGAACGCACTGGGTTGTTGAAACTGCAGTCCGATGACTATCAGCGTACATTCAATTCGTTTAGGCATGAAGGAGGAGAATGTTTCCCCAGATCAATGACATCGCACACAGTGCTGAGTAAAGAATGAGGTACTTCTCTCTGGGGATTGGGCTGTGTGGACATGCCTTTAATTTCTGCGCGAATTACACACGAAAATGGTTTTGGAAGCCATGGGAGATAAGCATACGACTCTTGGCAGTGGTCGTTTCTAAGCTCTGACCACACTGCACACGAAAATAATAATAATGTGTATTGATATAGGCCTACGTTACTTTTTCTGGCAAAGTAAAGTTACGTATTAAAAGATTGCTGTCCTTGGATGCTACACTAGTCTAAATAAGGACGGTTTAACAACAGGAAAAACAAACTAATTTACAGCGATGTCATCCCTTTGATAAATAGCTTTATAATGTTAACATCAACAGAAATGCTTGCGTGTGTTCTTTGTAAGTAATTAAATCATCGTTTTTCAAAGCTTGTCTGCGTGTGACGAATCTGCGAATGATTCTGAGGGCGATGGAGGGCTACAATGAAAACATTCAAGTCAAATTGTATTAATTTAAGTGAGGACGTGTGGTGGGTGAAGTTCGCTGAAAGGCAACTAACCTGCTGTCAATTCTGGGTAGGTTAAGGTTGGTTTTCACATCGACACATTATTTTCTTACTCTTCTTCAGCTTTCGGCCGACATGCAGCACTACGGAGTGAACGGCTACTCCCTGCACGCGATGAACTCTCTGAGCGCGATGTACAACCTCCACCAGCAGGCCGCGCAACAGGCCCAGCACGCGCCCGACTACAGGCCCTCCGTACACGCGCTCACCCTGGCCGAGAGACTGGCTGGTAAGAGACCCACACACACACACACACACACACACACACACACACACACACACACACACACACACACACACACACACACACCCCTTAATGCAGTCATGTTAGAGTAACAGTCTTGTTATCAGAGAAAAAGTACAAAGTAGACACTGTAAATACTAAATTGACTGTGAAGTCATATAAATTACTTTGTACAGTAAAATGTTATGGACTGAATAATAACATAATTTTGAGCAGTTTTGTTGGACTAAGCCTAGTCATAGATAGTAAATTTCAGTTAACATCAGTTGTGAAAAAGGTTTTTTGTCTAGAGCTAGGCTTAATTCATGTCCAAGAAATGTCTTACTCTAAAACAGTGTATTATTGAAATCTCATGTGCGCAGAGAATGGATCTATTTAAAGCTCTCTTTTAATTGGTTGATCTGCACTCCTTTTCTAAACATTTAGTTGTTTCTTTTTGGTTGCTCATTCAATCTTTTTCACTTTGACATCATTACTGTACACTCAGGAGGAGAAGGATGGCTGAATAAACCATTCAGTGTTTTTCTGAGCCCGTCCTGTCCGTTAATTAAACTGGCCGCTTCTTTTCTCTTCCAACGGCTGTACATTTCAAGACATCATCCTCGAGGCTCGCTACGGTTCGCAGCACCGGAAGCAGCGCCGCAGCCGCACCGCCTTCACGGCCCAGCAGCTCGAGGCCCTGGAGAAAACCTTCCAGAAGACGCACTACCCCGACGTGGTGATGCGTGAGCGCCTAGCCATGTGCACGAACCTGCCTGAAGCCCGTGTCCAGGTATTTCAACTTCAGTTCAGTTCTTTATTGTCCCATTAATTGCAATTTGGTTGGCTGCATTGGACAAATAAAACACCATGCAAGAATACACACAAAAAACATAGAACATGCAAACGTCATGTAGTCCATACAACAAAGATACAGAGATGGTAGATAGAAAGTTCTATGGATGTGCGAGAATGTAGGGAGCATTCACATGATCTGAAAATTATGGGTGTTTCACTTAAAGAAAAATTTGTATCTATCGCACTTTGCCCTTGGAAGCCCTTGAAATAAGCAAGTAGAGCAGACCAAAGGAAACCAAGGGAGGCGGGTTTACTGCAAGAAACTCTTTTGTCATCCGGCAGGTGTGGTTTAAGAACCGTCGTGCAAAGTTCCGTAAGAAGCAGCGCAGCCTGCAGAAGGAGCAGCTGCAGAAGCAGAAGGACGCGGCGGAGACGCCGATGGAGGAAGGAAAGGGAGAGCTGCCCGCCACCATCATCACCGAGGCACAGACCCCTCCTTCCTCCTCCTCTTCCTCCTCCTCTTCCTCCGAGGCAGAAAGGCCTCCGCTCCCCCTGCCAGCGGAACTGAGCGCGGAGGTGAACGTCACCTCGGCCGAGCAGTCGGACAGCGAATCGGTTGCCGAGGACAATGGGGAGGACGAGCTGCTGCAGCTAAGGGAGGAGCCTAAGGTTGACAAGGGTCCGTTGCCGGGCACCAAGTCCCCGCCTTGCAAACGACTGAGCCCAAAACCAGGTAAGAAAACCCTCCATCTTTACCCCAGTCACAATATATCAGCTCACTCTGGGTCAACGGTAACACTGAGTCAAATAAGAAAAAAAAATATTCCTTTTGTTCGCAAGTGAAAGTATTCTGGAGCGAGAGAGAAGCTGTGACGTAGTTATAATGCTTCAAAAACCAAGAATCCTCAGGTTACATCTGGCTGAAAGTTCATGAAAAGTTTGAAGCATGCATTCTGAATAAAACATAAAATTAATGAGGGATAAGAGCACCTGGATAAGAGCGTCTGCAAAATGCTACAACGTAGTAACGTAACATAATGAAGTTAGAGCCATCACTACATCACGACTGATTTTTGAGGGATTATTTTGACTTGAAAAGTCACAATAAGAATGTTTTTTTATTTTCTCCCCTCCCTAGATTCCCCGCTGGGCTCTCCGGTGGCGTCCTCCTCTAATGGTGTTAGCGGTGGGATTTCGCAAGGCCACTCCTACTCATCCTCTCCTCTCAGCCTCTTCCGCCTCCAGGAGCAGTTCCGCCAGCACATGGCGGCCACCAACAACCTGGTGCACTACTCCTCCTTCGACATGGGCGCGCCCTCATCCATGCCTTACCTGGGCATGAACGTCAACATCCCCACCCCCCTGGGCTCTCTGCCCTGCCAGTCCTACTACCAGTCACTGAGCCACGCCCAGCAGGTGTGGAGTAACCCTATCCTGCAGGCCTCGGGCTCCCTCCCCACGCTCAACAGCAAAACCACCAGCATCGAGAACCTGCGTCTCCGCGCCAAGCAGCACGCAGCATCGCTGGGACTGGATACCCTGCCCAACTGACCGACTGGACCACAGCCCGGCCGGGAACCCAAGTCCCTCTGTCCCACACCCCAACAACCGCCCGCCACTCCTCCTCTTCATCCTCATACCTGACGATGCCCCACAGACACCCAACAGCTAAAGCCTGGGCTTCCAGAGGTTTGTCCAGCTGGTTACTGGGAAATAGTGCTTCACCCGCTTGGTCTGAGGAAAACCGTGGTCCATTTCCAATGTCCGGTTTTTAAAACATGGCGAGGAGACTTTTGACCGCATTCAGAATACGTGAACGAAGAGAAATCACTCTTCCTCACGTATGGAGGAAGTCAGCGGGGAATGAAAGAATTGTGAATCAGCTGAAACAGTGTATGGACAGGGCTGGTCTGACCACAGCTGGAGGAGAGCCCGTAACTGACATGCGGTCAGGACTGTCGTCCTCAGAACCCCCCCCTTGTGGCTGGGCTGGATGACCGCAGAGCTGGGCTGGGCTGGATGACCACGGGGCTGGGCAGTGCTGGTTGCAACAAGGAATCTCTTTGGCTTTGTAAATAGCTTTCCATGTTCGTCCACACCTTCCTGGTTAAAGTGTGTCAGTCAGTGTTGCCTTCCGTGAAGATGTTTCAATATCATCTAACTTACATATTGTGGTAAATAACATATGAAGGAGACACTTGGGAAAAAAAAATGAAGGAAACTGAAACCTCAGCAGAAAGTGAGTGTTGATGCTGTTTGTCAAGCCAGAGGTGGGGCTGTTTCTCCAACTATTTTTCTGAGATCATAGTCACATTTGCTTTATGGCATAAACATACAGTTTGTTATTACGAATCCAAGTCATGCATTCCTGGGTTGCTAAATTAAATGTGACTAATTTCTCAATTTTATGACCAGGATTAAAACCACTTCCATGGACAGTGAGCCCTTAATGGGAAAATGATTTCAGTGACTGAAAATGCAAGCAGTTAATTACTATTTGCCATTATTTAAATTCTGCTATTATAAGCTGTGCATTAAATCTGAATTCCTGTTAAAATCCCACATATTGAACAAAATACATAATAGGCAAAAAACACTGAAACCCAGTTCCAACATGGCCATAAATAATTTGTTGAGATGTCAACCGACATAAGTGTTCAATTAATTTTTGTTTTACAATTGTTATACAGCTAGTGGTCAAGCAGTTATGAAACAATGTTATTATAGTCACAGCCCCATAACAAGATGAACAGTTCAACTGGCCATTCTTCACGGCTGATGTGTGTTGGGACAGGAAGTTCCCGTTTGAAAAGCACTTGCAGGAACCAGGCCTTATCCTCTTCTGCCTGTTCCAGGCTGATCTTGCCCATTAGAGTGATGTAAATTATTTCATATGTAGCTTAAGAGTAAAAATGCTTTATGTGTAAATGGTATCCGTTATCCGATAAGGGATAATCAGGTTGTCCTCTGTCATAGATTGTGAAGTTTCATTTGAATGGGCCATCCTGGTTCTCTCCTTGGTAAGACTGCATTACGATGACGGCAGTCTACACCTTAACAGTACAGTTCTATAACTTATGCAGTCTGGGTGTCTATGTAAATCGTCCTATTGGTGTCTGTTGTGGCTGTGGTCATACTGAAAAACTGTCACTGTTAGTTACAGGGTTATCAAAACCAAATGATGAAGTTGCAACTTTGAATGAGCAGAGTGATCCAGGCTCATAAAGGTTTTTCCTAAAAGTTCATTGGGGTCAGTTTTAAAAGTGGTAGATGCACAAAAACTCCTAAATAAAGCATTGTTTGGAGATCTTTATACACAAGAACTTCTTGCAGTCTTTTGTTGCTGTCCAACCACAGTGACCCTCTTTTCCCTCTTTGATAGGGAGTGTTGCTTCACTGCCTCACATATTTCTGCAGTGTAACCTCCATTTTCACCTTACAAAACACTTTGTCACTGTTAACTGGTACAGTAAAAACATTTAAATGAAATTATGTTTGGCATATATTCTGTTCCTTTGACTCAGTCTGCCAAAAACATAAATGTATCATAAGGCCCAAGTTATTGACTCGAGTTGTATTGAGTTAGATTTTAATTCTACTTGGTCACAAGTATTGATTAATTTGATTGGTTCAGACTGTACATTGCTGTCCAATGATACCAACAGGAATTTTCAAAAAATATTTTTTGTACACGACAGTCAATATTCTGAAATATATGGGAATTCTACAACTGTATTAGTTTTAGTGATTCTCATCCTCACCTACAGACCAGCTAAAACACAGAGGAGATACGTTACAACAGTGCCTTGTGTGTCCATGGTTTGGCCGTCACTGCCTCATCTGTGATTTACACAGAGAGGAGCAGAATGAAGGCATTCGGGCCCGCGGGCAGCCAGCAGAGGTTACAGATACAAAAGCAGAAAATGACACGATAATGGGAACGGCTCAACAGCTGAGAGGGCGAGGGGAGATTAGCGAACAGCTGACGCAGGTGGGAAACAGGGACAGCCGCTCTTTGTGAGCGCGCTCAACGATCTCTCAATGCATCTTCGGCTCAGGGACCTGATAACCAGGTTTAAGATGCCATGACATGCTGAAGAGAATTCAATGATGTGGACTCCAGCAGCTTACTGTCCTTACAACACCCCCCCCCACCCCTCCACACAGTTTGGTCTCAGATCCATTTCCCTTTTATGGTGACCCCACCCACCCCACCCCCTCTGCACTGCACTGCCATAGTGGGTCTGTGTGGTATGCTGTAACCTCAGAGGAAGCAGATAGGAAAGCAGACAGCACGCTAGCAGTAGTGCAGCTGTGCGATGCTGTAAAACACAGTTGACTTTCTCCAGTGATTTTGCACTTTGATTTATGCCCAGATAAACTAGATTTGTCACAGCTGCCTGGTTTGACTGAGTTCCAGCGAGCGAACTGGCCAACACTGTGTCAGTGCGATAACATCGGGCAGCTTCTATTTGAGTGCAGCGGCAAGTGTGGACACAGCGGATCAAAAGTAACCCTTTAGACAGGGAGGGGCTCTGCTGGGTTATTTTAGGCAGGGGAAGAATCTTTACACATTGGGGAAAAAAAACAGCAATAAATAACAGCTGCCAAACTACACTCTACACTCTTTAGTAAGGTCTAATGTATTGAGCTCAAAGATCTGCACCATGTCTCCAAACACAGCAGTGAATAAACCACGTGACTTTGAGGAGAGACCTCAAACCATGTAAGATCATGTTTTGTGATGGAGGAGATGCTGTGGAAGAGCGCACACAGCCCCAGTGAGGGAGTGCATCCTGTGTGCCGGCAGCATGTCCTGTACCATGTCCCTGTTTGGGACGGGCCTGTCTGACTGCATTTAGGTCCACATGAGGAAGGAGATGACATGGTAGCAGATGACATTTTGAACAAGGTGAAAATGCACCTTCCATGCCACGTCACACAATCCCATATAAATAATAGTATTCACAGTTCCTAGGTTAGAATTGTCTTTCATCGATAATAACAGTAATAATAATGATAATGATAGTAATAATAATACCATGCTAAAGGCAGCACCGGGCCATGGCGCTGCTGTAAAGCCCCATCCACATTGGGTCAGGCTGTTTAATGAGGCATTTCTCTGCTCCCCATTTGCCTGGAGGTGACCAGAGTGGGGGCGGGGGGCTCGCCCTGACACCGCCTGGGGGGGTTATCATAATCATGTATGCATGTGTCCCCCCGACCATGTAAGGCATGTTATCTGTGCCTCTGTCAAAAGTAATACAGTGGAGAGAATGAGAAGCCAGTGAACACAAAAATTATATCATGTAGTGGTGAAAGAGAAACATTCACTTTGTAAACAGGGCAACTGGCAGCTGAAACTAGTGTCACTAATCCGCTCCGTATGGTTCCCTCTGACATTCCCACATCCCGCTCCGTATGGTTCCTCTGACATTCCCACATCCTGCTCCGTATGGTTCCTCTGACATTCCCACATCCTGCTCCGTATGGTTCCCTCTGACATTCCCACATCCTGCTCCGTATGGTTCCCTCTGACATTCCCACATCCTGCTCCGTATGGTTCCCTCTGACATTCCCACATCCTGCTCCGTATGGTTCCTCTGACATTCCCACATCCTGCTCCGTATGGTTCCTCTGACATTTCCCACATCCTGCTCCTGACATTCCCACATCCTGCTCCGTATGGTTTCCTCTGACATTCCCACATCCTGCTCCGACATTCCACATCCTGCTCCGTATGGTTCCTCTGACATTCCCACATCCTGCTCCGTATGGTTCCCTCTGACATTCCCACATCCTGCTCCGTATGGTTCCCTCTGACATTCCCACATCCTGCTCTGTATGGTTCCCTCTGACATTCCCACATCCTGCTCCGTATGGTTCCCTCTGACATTGCTCCGTATGGTTCCTCTGACACATCCTGCTCTGTATGGTTCCCTCTGACATTCCCACATCCTGCTCCGTATGGTTCCCTCTGACATTCCCACATCCTGCTCCTCTCTGACATTCCCCAGTCTCCAGCCTCTGCCATGTGAATAGCCACACAGCTGAGTTCAGAATAGCCACACACTGTTCATCACTATTTGAGCATTTCAAAACAATGTTCCCATGTACCTTTTAGCGTACGATGGAGGTAGGAGGAGTAATGAGGAACAAAGAGTGGATGTGCGTGTGTGTGAGTGTTGCGGAGTTGGAAGAATGAGTGTGAGAATAAGGTCGTAATCTGGGGAAATAAAACTCGTGTGGGGGACATAAGCCGGCCCTCGATGAATAAGCAGCCTATTATGGTGATGAATGAGTGCCAGGAGCCGTGATTATGTTACTGTTATATCTTAAACAGAGCGGTTTGTCAAAATTCATGACCCACGCTGAAAAACAGCCCCCCTTCTCCCCTTCCCCCGCCCCCTCAGACTCAAACCATGTACATTCCACCAGTTCGCTGCCACTGTGTTTTAACCATGTTCGGCGGCAGTATTTCAAAATCGCTAATTGAATCTGTCTCTTCTTCAGCAATGTCCCGCACAAGGCCCATTGTCTATCTCTTTGAGCCGCTTTTTCCTACAGCAGGGACTGCGACACCACCCAACCAGATCTAAATGCCCCCTCCAACACACCACACTGGGTGGTGCACCCCCCCCCCCCGCCCCCCAGCATGCAAATACAGGTCTGCCGCATCCCCACCCTCCCCAACACACCCCTAAGCGCGACCGAGTTATTAACGTGCTGGGCCGGAGCTAGTCATCCGTCGCATTTCCAGTAAGGATTTTTTCTCGCAAGCCTTCAGCAAGTCTCCCTCTTACTAACAAGATGGCCCTGCCTGCCGCAGTGTTTCTTTCTGAGACCCCAGAGAACACAAGTGTGCTCCACACGCACCACCACGCGGGGGGGGGGGGGCGGTGTGGCGGCAGAGGGTACATGGGGTTAGACCTCAGCCCCCTCCTAAGAGCAATCACACCTGAGATTTTACTCCACTGGTCTAGCAACTGAGCCCAGCTGCCCCAATCCTGTGTGCTAGCAGCAGAGCACACGGCAGGGTGTGAGGGCGGGGCAGACGGCGTTGATGGGTCACCGAACTTCATCCAGCTTCACCAACACAGACGCAGGCAAGGTTACATTTCTGTTACATCGCTGGCGAAACTTTAAAAAAAAAAAAAAGATTTACCACAATTACAAAACAGATGCCAACATTTCCCTTTTCCTTGGGTGGGAAAAAAGTTTTTTTTCCTACAGAATAAACTTATTGTTGCCAATATTTATTTTAATACATGTATTGGGCATGCATGTGAAATGCCATAAGGCAGAGGTAAGGCAGACAGTATCATCTGCATATTTAATAATAAAATAATGCATTTTATTTGCAGAGCACATAGCAAAGCAGTCACAGGCACTACTTTTAAACACGCCCTTTTAAAGCTAATCAAACAGGGTTGACTCTTGGACATGGCAGGGGGTGCACCAGCATACCCTGCAGAAGACCACTCAGCGCCAGCCTCTTTGCCTAACAGCGCTTCCCTGTAGTGCTAGTCTCTCCTCCAACATGGGCGCCCTAGTGACTACCAAAGGGATTTGGCCTCAGAGATTGTAGAAGGGTCCAGGTCATCCCACCTCTCCTTCATTATGTGAAAAAAAAGGACCGGCTCTTTAATTTGCCCTCCCCCCCCTTTTCACAGCCTCTCTGAACAGAAATCACAGCCTACCGTTCAATCAATGCTTCTTTAACCCGGCTAAAGGCCTTAGCCACGCACAGAATAATGGCCTCCACCATAAGAAACTGGAGCCCATTGAGAAAGTGACAGGCGCTGCCAGAATATGATCCTAATCCTGTTTCCAGCATTCTTTTAGCCCAATGGCATCGCAATTCTGCCAGGTATTCTCTGAGCTGTCAAATTGGAAAATCCCTCTAATAACGCTCTGTACAGATACACATCAAAGAGCTCCAAAAACCCAGCAGCTTAGTGGTATGGGCTCTGTCTCACTCTCTCACACTTATACACACACACACACACACACACACACACAGCCGTAACTTGGAATTACATTTTTTTTTGGTGGCTCCTATGTCCAGCTTTGAAATCCAGGCACAACATACATGAAACACGATACACTCTAAAAGCAGAACTTGTTCAGGGGCAGCACAAAGCCGCTGCGGTCTGTCTGTGATGGTCTGTGACAGACAGTGAGGAGAAAGAGAGAAGGGGAAAAGGGAGAGCAAACAGGGGCGAGCAGAAGAGGGAGAGGAGGAGGAGGAGTAGGAGGAGGGGCGGGGGTAAAACAACAGGTGTCTGAACTCTCTGTGCTCCGGTCACACTCTCACTTCCACTTTATCTTCTTCTATTCTTGCTTATTTAATCCACTGCTATCTCAGCCCAGGGTAATCTTCTTAAGGCAAAAGCGCTCGGTTTTGGTTCACCCAAACCCTGGCCGACAGCCGAGCGAGGGGGACAGGGGGAAGGGGGGGCGATGTGCCTGTCAACGATGTACTGCTGCAGTCAGGATAAATTACACACCAACATGCAACGCTGCCAAACTAACTACACACTGAATGCAAAACTGCCAAACTAACTACACACTGAAAGCAACACTGCCAAACTAACTATGCACCAAATGCAATGCTACCAAACTAACTACACACCACTGTGACACTGCCAAACTAACTACACAGTGAATGCAATGCTGTCAAACTAACTACACACTGAAAGCAACACCGCCAAACTAACTATGCACCAAATGCAATGCTACCAAACTAACTACACACCACTGTGACACTGCCAAACTAACTACACAGTGAATGCAATGCTGTCAAACTAATGACACACTGAACACAACACTGCCAAACTAACTACACAGCGAGCAGAACGCTGCCAAACTTACTATGCACCAAACGCCAATGCTACCAAACTAGCGACACACCACCACAACACTGCCAGGTTGACCTTTGCATGGGCAGCTCATTAACAAACAACAGGGTCACTCTACTTTCATTGGTCAATGGCTGTCATCACATGTTCTGTCACTACGGCTTCTCTTGGGCGTAGCATTGAAAGAGAGGTAAAGCCAGAAGGATTTTAAAATGTATTACTCATTTAGTTTTGCTTTTTCCTCCATAAAACTGTTCAATTAAGTTGTAATTGTAGGGTCTCTCTCACACCTACACAGTACTGCATCATTTCAGCAGAGTATGTTCTGACATCCGCATCATTCACCCAGCCATGTCTCATAACACAAGACAACTGGCCAGGACGCAGGTTTGATTTACACCCCAGAGCACTGAACAGTTTTAAAGACTTGGAGAAGCACCTAAGCTGGCTAAGCCACTCACAAGTCTCCTGAGTGTTTTCATTACTACACCTTGTCGGGTATGTTAACTATTAATGATAATTAGTCCTGGACACTTCAAAAAAATGTCTTTTTTCCCCAAAAGCCATATGCACAGACACACGTTATGCATGTAAAGCATAACGATGGCTGATGAGAGTGCCACAGGTGGGCATGGTGCAGGTAGGAATGAGGAACACAGGTGTAGCTTGGGGGCGGATGGACCCGTGTGCAGTGATCTCTACAGGGAGTAAGCAGTGTGGTGAGTTTGGCAAGCACCTCAGAGAGGGGTCCCAGCTGTTCATAAGAGAAACCCACCATAATAAACACCCAGGGGGTAGATAGGGACACGGTGTGGGCTGCACCATTACATGCACAGAGGGGTGGAGAGGGCTGGGTTTGGCCTGTACCATGACCAGTGTAAGGGGGAGTGGAGGGGGAGCACAGACTCACCGGGAGTGCTGCGCCCAGACCCCGCCGGGCTGTAATTTCACGCCGTGCGACAGACGCAGAGAACCCCCCACGACGAGATCCCGTCCTCCCGTTCAGGATTCCCCCTGAAAGCCTGGGAGGGTGTTGGAGGTGGGGGTGGGGATGGGGGTGGGGGTCCTCTCCTTTGAGCCTCTTCCTGGTTGAACACTCTTGCCCATCTGCATCTCAAGAGCCTTCCGCTGGCATCACCCACTCGGCAGCCTGCACTGCGGCTCTGCCACTCAGACCTGTTACAGGAGGAATTCCTCTCTCACCCACAATGCACCTCTCACCAACAATGCTAGATGCTAAATGACTAATGTACTAATGCAATAGCACATGTTGAAGTTTTTTGCCCATGCGATTCCAGTGACATGACTTGTGATGAGAGCAAATGAGCTCTCAAAACCATGCTAAAACTTGCCGGCAAAACAGTTTTGCACGGACTAAATGCTTTACTAAGTCAGGCACAAAGTGTTAATAGTACAAAAGAGCACTTGGCCCTCATTCCTCCCTTGTGAACAGAAAGGTGAGAATTTCTCTTTCAGCATTATTTCCCATTATGTCACCCACCATCAGGTAATCTACCAGTGATGATCCTGCACTGAAGACATCTGGCCCTGCAGGAGCTTCCGGATTCTCCTCGAGTCTCCATGCAGCCTCTGCATCGGGCTCCAACTTCAGCTATCTGGGCTAGGGGAGAGTAACAGAGAACCAGCAAGCGTCAGGCCTGGGTCTGGCTCTGTTCTCGCAGAGGGCAGCGTTCTGGCTGCAGTCCCACAAATGAGATCAGCTCTGTCTCATACTGCAAGGCTTGTCACTCCCTGCCATATCCCCGGATCCAGTTCCCAAGCAGCAAGCATCCTATATGACTGAAGCGAAATGTGAGTTTAAACCACTTCCTGAATTTCCCTTTTCCAGCCAAACCTGGCAACAGTTCCACTATCACTCCCACAATGCACCACACCGAGTGCCAACCTAACCAATTGGGTAGAGCACTACTGAAAAGTCTGTCGCTGCTGTACAAAACACACACAGAGGCAGGCAAACGCGTGCACGCACACACACACACACACATATTCTAATTCAATAACGAGCTGGCCAGGAGCACCAGAGAGAATAAAGGGGAAAGAAAAGAACTTGTCCCAAATGTGCTCCGACCTCCTGAGTGTTAAAAAATGTAAATTTATGTAAAACCCACAGGAAACATATATTTACAATGCGTTTGGGGTAATCACAAGATGCAGGCATGGCAAACTGGCCCCGCCAACAGAAGCACTCAGCACAGAAATAGTTTTTATGTGTCATTAATTCCCCTAGCATTCCTAAATATTCCTCCTATTACCGTGGTAATACAGTAATCACTCACAATCTCACAGGAAATTATCTCCAGCCATCTGTGGAATAAAAGGCAGAGGGCGAGAGCAGGGAGAGCGTCCCATTTTTGGCGCCGCGCGTGTCCTTAATGGAGCCTCCAAAAGCCTGCCTCCGCCCAGGCCGCCGTTGCCGCGCGGCTTAATGACAGCGGGGAGCGGGCGGCTCCCAGGAGCCTCTGCCGCTAATGTAGACGCACCTTTTCAGGCCTCATTGGCAGGGGAAGGACAAGGGCCGCGCGCCGGCCCCCGGAGGGGAGGGGACGCCGCACCCACGCGACGGACGCAGTCACGCTCAGGAAGGCGCTCTGACGTCAGCGTGCGCGCGGGAGAACGAGCGCTCGGAGCATGAAGATGCCAGTTCAAGCACCCATATTAATTTTAAGGGCCGGGGAAGGTGGCTGTCCCCTGCGCTTATGTTAAATGGCTACTGCTATAAATGGCCGTGCTGTTTCACCCCTCAGCTCAGTATAACACAGGCATCCCCATGCATTCAGACTGCACTTTGTGTGCAAAAATATTAATGTATAGTTTCTACAAGCATACCCATACCTTCAGACTACACTTCTCATAACAATATGTATAGTTTCACACACACACACACACACACACTTAGGGGAGCATATTCCATAACATCAAAATGTCCCAAACAGACACAAAGAAAGTGCCGTTCACTGTTTCTGCAGATGATTTCACTTAAAGGCACGCAATTAGGAATGACTGGTAATACAGTGGATTACTTCCTCACATGCTGACAAAAGTGATACTGTCTGACAAAATCAGCATGTATTATTTCGTGAAATTTCAACACATGGGTTGGTTTGATTAGCAAAACTTGAGAAACTCTTCAGAATCAAAATCAAAACAAAATGTATCTTTACAGCAGAACTCATTTTATGTAAAAATTTTGAACAGAATAATTTATTGTGACTATTTTACACAAAGTGTAATTACCACAATGCTCTTTTGGTGAGCATACCTGCTAATTTTCATTAATTTCTGAATTCCATTATTTTTCTTGCCATCTGTGAGGCCATAGCCCAGTAACATTACCCATATTATTATTATTCATACAAAATCAAAGCTATGACATTGTTTCTATTGTTTTGCACATTTGTTTCAATTGCAGCAGTGCAATTATAATTTAATTTCGGGTTAATGAGATGACAATCATTCAGCAGCCGTCACACTGACTTTCACAAACTCGACTGCTGTCTACTACTGCCACCTAGTGGCTGAGAGAGGAAGTGCGTCAGCCTCTGAGTGGATGAGCAGAATGGAGTGGGAAAACCTCTCACACCATAAACCTCCACTTATGGTAATGGCCACTGTAGAATGTACACTGTATGCTGCAACAAGACACTCAAAGTTTATTTTGTGTAACCACCCAAAATGTACGAATTGACAAAGAGAATAACTCTTTTTCTTGCATTTTTACACATCTGTAGGATTTAATTCATTTTCATATTTTTAATACACTCTATTGAAAGGAATAAATTATTAATTCAGTGAAGAGGAATACGTCATATGCCTCTGTACAAGAAGCCATACCATCTGAAGACAATAACACTGTATAAATATCTGCTTTCACACACATTATAACTGTTCAGCACGGTTTATTTTCTAGTGTAACATACAGATTGTTTCCCCCCCATTTATCATATGGCAGCTAAGGACAGATATATAAATAGATACCGTGTGGGGCATGTGACTGAAGAACACACTGTGCCCTGCTGTACACTCGCTGCCATTTTTCACCCTCTCTCTAATGCAAACAGCACAGGTGCAGCTGTCTGTGAGGCATGTCTCTCTACACACCGTGTCCTGCTGTAAGCTCACTGCCATTTTCACACCCATTCTGCGCAGCGTCTGTCCATCTGCGCAGCGTCTGTCCATCTGCGCAGCGTCTGTCCCCGCGGTGTCTGTCAGGAAAGAGGGTCCAGGAGATGAGACCCAACGTGACACTCAGTCTCCACAAATCACCCCTCTGACCGCCTGCATGTCACATGACCCACCCTAGCTGGTGCGGCGCAGCTTGCAGAGGTAGATGGGGCCGAAGTTGGCGGTGAGGTGGGGGAGGACCAGCTCCCCGAGGCGGGGGGTGGGCAGGAAGTGGAAGGTGTCCCTGAAGACGTGTGCGAGGGCCTGCAGGTCCTGCACCTGGGCCGAGACGCCCCTCTCCTTCCGTGCCAGCTCCAGCGCCTGCTCCACCACGCACTCGTTCTGCAGCGGGGACAGCGTGCAGGTGGAGTACACCACCTCCCCCCCCGGCCGCGTCGCCTCCAACCCGGCCCTAAGCGCAACAACAAACACACCAAAAACAGCCTGGCTCACAATCACGCTCAAGTACTACAGCTGCAAGGATTCACAGAGAAACATAACCTCAACTATTAATCAACTACAGCATCACTGAACCAAAAACTGAGAAGGGAATTTAGACATTTAGAGAAGGGAATCTATCTTATTTTTGCACATTACTGTGTTCCCCAGGGAGTAATGTAGACAACACTGAATATTTTTAAAGGAAAATAAGACATGCAGAGTTGTAGCACAACCGGAAAAACTTCCGAGACCTCCTGCAAGGAGCGTATGCGCTGACTGTGGTTAATGTGCACCGTGACAGGACTGAGCGACCGTCTCACAGCCAGCCAGCCGCTTACTCTCCCGCCGTATGCAGTCTGGCTGAATAAGACACTTCTGAGCTTTCAATGAAATTTCTGAGCCGACAAGTCCTGACTGAATACTGCTGGTCTGGAATTAAACATGTGAACACAGAAACATCAGAATGAAGTGGAAACGCACAGCAGGAGCTGGATCTGCAGGAGGGGCAGCCGCTGTCTCTCCTTAGCCCGGACCCTGGAGAACACGTTGTTGTCCTCCTCCTGCAGGGAATGTCTGTCTGTGGTGCAAGGCACGTCCACAAGGACCTGGGGAGGATCCATGAATTTAACAATATAAAATGATAAATAACACCAGGTAATAAGAGCTAGCCTGCATCCTTCATACATGAAATTATTACATATAAACTTGCTATTATTGGTGAGTTTCACATTTCCCTCCTGGAAGATGAACTTTCTCGGATAAACCATCAGTGAATGAAAAACAGACAGCATACTCAGCAAAAGATATTAACTTAACAACAGTGTGTGCAGAAACAGTGTAGACACAGGATGAACTCAGATACAGACCCTGTCGTATGTATCCCTCTCCAACTCGCCCCATCTCCTCCCGTCAAAGGAAGTGATGCGGACCCGATCCTCTGTCAGGTGCTCTCTGGGAACGTAGCTCTGAAGCACCCGACGCAAGCGTGCCGTGCGAGACGCTGAGGAGTCATTGACGGCAAGATGCCCTGCAAACATGAACACACACACACACACACACACACACACACACACACACACACACACACACACACACACACACCAAAATAAATCCACCAGACTACCCATACTGCAAAATGCAGTTAATGTCACACATGAATGGCACTCAAATCCAAGAATTTTTATATTTGCATCAATCAATATTTACATTTAAAGATTCCAGAAAATCTCACTAGGAAGCTGTTCAGAGTAATGCAGCAGATGAGATGAAGGACAGAACCGACGCTAAAGCTTACTGATGGCTTGAGTCTGCAGGAGCGCGAGGGTCTTCCCTCCAGGCGCTGCACAGAGATCGAGCACGTTGTGTCCCTCCTGGACGTCCAGGGCCAGGACAGGCAGTATGGACGCTGCATCCAACAGATAGTACCCCAGCATCCCAGTGCCATCTGGCCTGAGAGAAAAGGAGGCGAGGCAGACGATGGAATTAAAAGAAAAGATTAACAACATGAAGCTAGTGTACATCAGAACAGCTACCAGAGATATAAAAAAGAAACAGAAGGGCAGAAAAACTAGTGCCAGGTACCAAATCTATAGTACAATTAGTCTAGCTTCTATATATGATATAAATATATGAGGTAAACGAGTTCAAAGCCAGATTTTAAACAATTGAGGAGTCACTACGGACTGCAAGCAGTGAGAATGAGATAGATGAGCAGCCTGCTTATATGACCGGGCGCACATTTCCGAAAGCTAAGTGGAAAGCACCCTTCTTCGCCCTCTTCAAATTCACCCTCCTCTCGTTTCTTACCTGGCAGACTTGAAGCGGGAAATGTCACCCTTTGGAAACACAAAGCACTTGATATTTGTGCTGAGGCTCGGAGGCAAAGCTGCTCCCTGCGTTTCTGAGGTGGTCGATGAACGGAATGGATGCTCGTCACTCTGCAAATGATCTTGTGTAGTTTTCTGCTTCTCCTCCCAAGCTAACGCACCATTATACACAAAGTCATGAGCTCCTTGCACCTGCAATGTTGTCATGACATCTCCTGTATTAGAGAAGTTGTTGATTAGAGCCCCATACTTCTGCTCGGAGAGCATGCCGATTCGCACGGACGGCCAGAGGTCGCCAAGGTCTGTGCCATAATTCATATCGAAGTACTGCAAGGCCAGGCTGGTGGAAGGAAACTTCGGCCTACTGGTTGCCTGTTGAAAAAGTAGAAATGATAACATTTAATGTATTTTTAAACATTACTCAAAACAACGACAAAACATGTGTTTTCTGTTTTCACACAAGGTATCATTACCCTTGGTCCCAGGCACCATCATTATCAACATATTGTTACTCATTATTTCGTTCGACTAATGAAAAGTTTGTCGAGGAGGTTTTTGGGGCTGTAAAACGTCAAATAGTCATAGTAGGCTAAATGACAGCTTAGCTAGTTAACGACAGCATTTACCGTGGAGGACAAACTATGTTATAATTCATTACATTTTGTTTAAAATAAAAGGATAACGTTTGTTACCCATTTCGCTTTTACACGGTTCCGCCGTGCTATTGAATAAATATTTCCCAACTTTCGAAGCAATATTCTCGTGTCTATGCGCGCCGCCATCTTGGTGTACTTTGCTTTTAATTCCGCCTGCAAAATACATTCGAAATTGTGGTTCCGCTCAGAGTTCGAAGTCTTTATCCAATTGTATTGTATTATAATGACCCAAAAACACTTTAACCACTTTGAATTTACTTTCCTAAAGCGGCCATAGCATGTGGTCCTACTTGAGTGCTTTACTTTGAAATAGATTTACAATTATCTGGACATGGGCAGTGCAATTACATGGCAAAATTTTTGAACCATACACTACTGGTTCAGGACCATCTGAGACAGGGAAGAGGCTATTTAGAGACACTCTCTGGGCATGTGTAGTGTAAGGCACCAGTTTGAAGGAAAAGTGAAACTTACCTTGGGCAAATAAAAAAAATCATGAGCCCCAGTAGCAGACAATGATGCCAGATGAGCCTCACGTTGAAGGACAGGTGTTTATATGGAATAACACCTTTAATCTTCAGCTGGCTGGATTGTGTTCTTTTTTTGGACCGTCTGAGCAGACATGGCTCCACGAAGACCAAAGACTTGAGTAAAACAGTCACTGAAACTGGCAACTTACCACAGGGTGTCAATGTGTGACACACATAATTCATTAAATATGTTAACACATCAGAATGAACCACAACAGTTTTAGTAACAAGTTATATTTATTCACAATAGCACAAAAACACAGCAGCAGTGATTCGAAGACGTGCCTGAGATTCGGGAGAGTGGAAACCAGTATACACAGAGATCTATTGATACAACAGTTCCTTGCATTTAAATACAGATTCCACGGCAGTGTGGAATTTCGACACTGGAATTGATCTGGAGCAAGACAGCCTTCATTTTACTGCGTGGAAGAGCTTGTGCGCCACCTGCAGGAGAATTTGAGAAATACCATTACCATTGTGCAGAGATAATTGGAGCACACAGCAAAGTCACCACATTTCACTTCAGATGTCATCTAAATTATAGATTCTCTAAAATACACGTTTGATAACACAATCATTGTTGTAGAATCTAAAAAAGCACCTTGAGGTGGGTCCCTTGTGTGCATATCGAGTGTAAAGCTCAACACTGACATGTTCTGAGTTATTCACCTCTGTCAAATGTACATGATGAGGCTGATAACAATGGCACACTTGCTGATCATGTGTGCAAATACTTTGCAAATACATTTTTCCTGAAACAGAAAATGAATGACTGAATAGCTACAAAAGTTACAAAAAAAAATGTGTTACTGTACTGCCTGTATGTGGATACCTCATCAATATGATCATAACTATACACCTGACAAACTATCGTCTCCACTTTGTCAAATTTAGGAATATTGGGGGCAGTCACAACTTCTGATGAATAACAATGTCGTGTACGTGGGACTGAAATTTGAAGATTCTGAGCTGAAATAGTCTGGTTTCTCTGTGATCAAAAACAGGAAACATGTCTTCCCAAACACAGACGGTGAGACGCGTGCGTCACGTACACAGTGGTCCCGGGCATGTAGGAAGTCAAACAGCTCCTCTGTGCAGTCTTCCTCTGTGCGTGACCGCGAGCTCACCCTGCTCTCGCACGCCTCAAGCCTCTCTCTGGCATGCACACAGTGCTCCGTCTGCTCACACTTCTGACGCATCGTCTCTAAGGGGTCCTGCAGGGGACAAACAGACCCTCAGACACAGGCACACTGCTGCGCCCCAATCCCACAAATATACCTATAAAATAACCATACTTGCTGTGGGGGAAAAAAATAATGTTTCATTTTAATTCAGTGACAATGTTTGGTCAAAAGCAAGGGGAAAAAAGTGAAGATTCCTCTAATCCCAAAAAAGCAGCAGTTACACAAATAACCAAAAAGTTAATCTGATGACACAAATAATAATAAAGGAAAAATGAACAAAAAATGACTGTGTAACTCCATATAACGGGTGGAACTGTAGTACAATGAGGAGCTTGACCGTGCTCCACCTGTTCTGGCTGCATAAATAGCCAGTGTGTAACATGTAAACTGTAAATTGCTCTGGATTAATCCTGTATGTAATCCTGTTTAGTCCTGTACAGTTCAGCCTCACATTATTGAGTGCATCTGTCAAAGGGGGCCAAAGTTCAAGAACCCCAGAGACGCTGAGCCAAAAATTATCTCTACCCAACTTCAAAACTGTCCGGTATTACAGTTGTGCCCTACAGTACGACAGTGATCTTTAAAATACTTACCACCATGTCTTCTTCCTCCTCCTCTTCCTCCTCCTCTTCTTCCTCATCTCCTCCTCCATCCTCTTCCCCATCTCCACCACTCTCTTCTTCCTCCTCTCCACCATCTCCCTCTTCTTCCTCCTGTAAGTTACCAAGAGACTCTTCTAAAATCTAGACAGACCTTATCAGACATACAAATAAGAATTCATTGCAACTAGTAATTAACTTGTGGTAGTAATTTGCTACACACTGCAGGAAAAGACACATTATCTATGCAGATAACCATTCCAGTTTAAAATATCCATCCAATGATTCATGCTGTCAAAAGAAACTTTTCCTTTCACTTGTAAAAGAAAATGATTAAAAACAATATCCAGCTAATTTATGTTTTACTGGTTTGATTGATATATGCTTCCTAATCTAATCTAATTGGTCTCACCAAATTCTGAGAGAGGATTTGATTGGTGGGGCAGCTGTAGTTCTACGCAACCTCCCTCCCTCTCTCTCTAATACACACACTCTCCCTGACTTGTACTTCCCAAAGTATTCCCATTTACAAATAATGAAAAAAAAAATACCGTTGGTGGCACACACACCTGCAGAATTTCTTTTTACCGAATCTACCATTAAATCGGATTGCTACATCCCTTCTTATAATTCACTACAGTGCCTTTGTAGAAATACTGTGTGCCTTTTCTTCAACAGCCTGTCTAAAGGTTACGGGAAAGATTCTATCGGCCTTCCCAGTCTGTACGTTCAGCATACAATTATGCATACAGGTGGTACAAGAGGAGAATTTTATCGACCCTATACGTTATAAATGAAACTATTAAATATCTGACAGGTTATCAGCTACATACATCTGTCAGAAAAGAGAATCGGAAGAGGCTCACGTTCATGGACGTTTTGTTGTTAGTCCAACTGAGAAAAGAAGAAAAGAAACCGAAAAATTGTAACAGATTCAAGTGTTACGCATGCGTTTGGTTGGCATCTTGGTTTCATTTGGTTAATCGTTTGTTTGCGTTTAGCTTTGCAAAGTAATCCTATCGGCAATTAGGACGATAAAGCTGCACGTTTCATGACAGCTGAAAAGCTGACTAAATAGGATAAGGTGTTTTTATTACAAAGACAGTAAAAAGGTCTTCCGATAATGAATTGCAGTTTCCAGTTGGATTCTGGTCTAGAGGAGAACTCTTATAAACATCTGTTTTTTTTTTTTTACATTATTGAAGATCATCCCCATAGTTTCGCGACGTTACACAACAGGCATAGTAAGCAATATATTTAGGACCTTACCAAAGAGCATTAGCTTGGCGAACATCAGTAGAAGCTTGCGAGTTATGCATCTCCATCCAAGTCGAAAAACTCCCCTTACCAACGAACTAGCGTTAAGTGAAGTTCATAGTTTGACAATGCTCCAGTCATTACCGAGCTTTATATACAACTGTTTCTGCTGACTTCTGTCAAACGCGGTCAAAAAGCGAACCATTTGCGCCATTTTAGAATTTATCAGCATGAAATATAAAGCTGAATGATGAGATAAATAACACATATTCAAGCCACATCTCTGCATCAAACCTGAATGTGTGAATTGCCAGGCTTGCGAAAGACACATAACTGACCTAGCTAACGTTGGCTCACTGCAGGCCTGAAGCCAAATTTGGTTATCTTTATCAAAGTATCACTTAGCAGCCAATGCTTTGAAATGGACTATTCCTCAAAATAATGTTACATTTATCAACATACCTCATCGTCAGGCTCTCCATTTGTGATCATTTTCTCCTCAAAAACCATTTCTGAAGTTTAACTTTCGTAGAGCACTGAGAGGTAGCTTCGGTTTTACAACCTCGAAGTCTGGAGGACGTTTACGGTCACATGCAGGAAATTACCAGACAATTCACCGGAAGTCTACTGGCCAATTGCCATTCACACTGAGTGCCGAAGTGGACGCGTCATCGCAGCACAATTTGGCCACGCCCCCTATTTCTTCGCGAATTTTCCTAGGGAAAATGAATGGGATAGTTTTATATTTAAAGATTTATCAGGAATGAAACCATAAACCAGACAGAATGGCAAGGACGAGATCGCAAAATGGCTAACACTTGCAGATTGTTTGCTACTCATTCTGACAGCAGCAGCCAGCATTAGCTTGGGAATGTACAGTCTTTAAATACCTCATGACAGTAAGGACATGTATCCATATATGTTCATATCAGCGAGTCTCAATTTAAGCAGCGAGTCTCAACTTAAGCTTTAATGAAAAATAATAGATAAGTTAATCATCGTAAGTATTAGAACAGTAATTAACAGAAAATCTATTTATGAATTTCCCTTATTCACAGGCAGTCAAAATTATTAGTTGCCCTGCTCTTCATGAGAACTGACCCCGACGGCTAAATTTCACCATCCCATTTGTGCCACCAAGTGTGGGACTCCAGTATTACACTTTTCACATTCCTACAGCCACTATTTCGCATCGCTGAGCTGGTATAATGGCAGTGGCAGAAACTGTGCTTGCGTATGCTACACACAGGCTTGGGAGGTGAACATGCGACTGAAGCTCCAGGACATCTGCAGAGAGCTGGGACTCTCCCTCTCCAGCCCTCCTGCCCTGAGCGACCTGGAGACCCAGCGGGCCCCTCTCTCTGACCTGTACTGAGCGTGCTCTGTATGGAGCTCCTGAACACATACTCTCCAATGGCCCTGCACACCAGCCCTGCCATGCCGGAGGAACTACTGGTGGTCACCAAGCTCCACACTGCCTTCACCATGGAGACCAAAGTCCACATTGCCTCTCCCACCACCATGGAGACTTAGGTCCACACTGACATCACCATGGAGATGGATGTCCACACTGGTAGCAGCATGGACACTGTGCTGAACACTCCAGCTTATGCTGAACACAGGTTTGGGAGGTGATTCTCCAGGTGGAGGGGAGAGCCCCTTCTCACAAAGACAGGGAGTCATCTGTCATTGCCCCGGCCTCGGTGAAAACCCCCAAACATCTTCCTCCGTCATTGTCTTTCTCTTCCATAAAAACATTACAGAAATGGAACATGTTTCAGCGCTGTTGTTCTCGTTAATAGTGGCTGACTGAAAAAAAAACCCACCAGCAGATTTGCAAAGTCACCAACATCGGCGATACAAAGCGAAACCGAAAGAGGGTGAATTGGAATAATTCTAGGGAGGATGCAGCGTTAAATGGAGAGGGATAGCGGTTGTGGGGTTAACGAATCCTGGAAATTCCAGGGAGGCAATGAATATTTTTCAGGGTAGTTGAGAACTTAACTTAACTATCACTGGATCCAGCCTTTATGCCCGGTTTTGAAGGTCCGGTAAGTCTTTTGCGGCTGTGCCGGTGGTAAATAACATTTCCATCGAAATTTTGTGAATATGATACATTCTGGTGGTCTTCAACGTTTTGAAAAACTTAAAGCAACGAGTCATGTTATGCTTTGGGTGATAATGTTATAATCACCTGGTTCACGCTACTTTGGACTTGCACAAATAAATAACTATTGCTTAAATATATTGTAATATAATGCATATATTTTTCCAAATTTTGACCAGTTTTAATTGAAAAATAAAAGCAAATTAACAAGCAAAATCTTAAATATTTGAAGGGGCTGGTGTCGGTGCATGTTTTTTTTTTTTTTTAGATAACCTTTGTTGATACGTAAAACCCGTGCGTATACCTTTACACCGTTTGTACTCAAAAGCTCAGTGCCATTCGGATAAGTCCAGGCATTTGACCCACTCTTTCAGTGAAAGGCTCACCCGCCCCCCAGTGGACCCGCGCGCGGAGAGCACACAGTAATTGATGATCTGTGGTTATGAGATGGACTTCAGCATTCTTGAACAGCTGGTGACCTCGTGCTTAGAGATCTTGTCCTCTTTAACTTGTTTTCCTCGCGTTTGGTTTGATTGAGTACTGTACAGGTTTTCCTGATTGATTGATTACCTTGCTCTGCTGTGCCACATCAACAATAGTGCTGGTACAGGGCTTTTTACACACCAAGAAAATCAGTTTCAAAGTCTTTAAAATGACTTAATCTGCATGTATGTACTATGCTCCTATCCATTTATTTATGAGATCTATTATAAATACAAGAATATAACAGATTTACCTATGCTTTGAACTATTAAGCACATATACATTTGCTTGTATGAGGTGTCTAGACTGTAACATGCAATTGCTTCTTTCAGAGATGAAGGGCAGCATGTCAGAGTGTTTGCGTTTGATTCTCCTGCTCCTCCATCAGATCTCTGTCTCCAGACCAGGTGAATCTCCATCTGTAATGTTACTGACTCTGTAACACCCAATAAATACGGAGGGAAATATGCAAGTGCCAATGAGCGTGTGTGTGTCCGTGTGTGTGTTTGTATGTGTGTGTGTGTTTGCTGTCTCCAGCGGTGTGTCACAAAAGAGACTGTCACCTGATTATATTTCATGAAAACATTCAAAAACAATATTCAGAAGTACACATATATTCTGATTTCAATGAAATAATACCATCCCCATATTCCCAAATCACATTAAAATAGACTCTCCTGTCCTTCATGTATTTACTACCCCTGAATGCTAACCACTTGGGCAAGCTGATAAAATATTTCACCAAAAACAATAATGTGCCATCACTGCAGTACTAACAGCTACAACACCGACACCTGCAGCACTGACATATCATTTTGTGTGTCTAATGTAGCTCATGTGGTGTCAGGTTTGTTCTTGAGAATGGAATCTGTCTTTTCTGTGTTTACCTGCAGAGAGGTTTGAGGTTGTTGGTTCCTCTGAACCCATTGTTGCTGTAGCTGGTGAAGACATTGTTCTGCCCTGTTACCTCAACCCCAACATCAGTGCTGAGGACATGCGTGTGGAGTGGTTCAGAGTTCCCTCTACAGGCTCAGTGGTGCATCTTTACCAGGAGAGAGAGATTAGAAATGAGGATCAGATCCCATCTTACAGAGGAAGGACAGAACTGTCCCCAGAATGGCTGAAGAGAGGAGACGCTTCACTCAGACTGACAGGAGTACGAGCCTCTGATGAGGGACGATATAAATGTTTAATTCAGTCTAAGATGTGGTACGATGACGCTTCTGTTCAAGTGCAAATTAAAGGTCAGTACTCTTTCTCCAAGCACAAACCGTACTGACATTATTCCCAAATACCTCTCAAATGACAAACCACTGAATCTCACTGAAACTGATGAGTGAAATCATGAGCACAAAGGTGGCTAAAGGATAACAGCTGGCAGTAAATGATAATTATGTAATCCCTGAGTCTGTGCTCCTGCAGGAACTGAGCCAGTGATCTCTATGGAGGTGCCACACAGAGCAGGGTGGGTCAGCCTGCTGTGTGAATCTAAAGGCTGGGATATTCAGCCTGACCTGCTTTGGTTGGACAGTGAGGGACACAGTCTCCCTGCTGCAGCTACAGAGACAAACAGAGACAGTGAGGACCTCTACACTGTGAGACGACACGTCTTTATTCAGGACAGAGACACCAACACAGTCACCTGTAGAGTTCACCTGCAGGAGCGCAAACTGGAGAAGGAGACAGAGTTCAACATCATGGTGAGAAGCATGCTGTACCATCAGCTACATAATTTATAATAAGATATATTTTTTCATCAGCTCAAACTAATCATCTGTAGATTATTTGTAATGTGTAAATAAATCTAAATAACTTTTAGTAATTATATTACATATATAGTTGTGACAGAATGTGTGAGTGAGTGATGTTACTGAAAGGTCCTGTGTGTTTCAGCTGAGATGTTCCCTGTTACTCGCTGGAAGGCGTCTTTAGCTGTGTTTCTCCCTCTGGCTGCTGCTGCTGCTCTCCTTGGTTGTTCTATTTTCATGCATCACCACAAGAAACTGCGCAGAGAACAAAGTAATATGTTTACCTAACATCAAAATAATTTTTTTTAATGAATTACATAACATCTAAATAAAAAGGTACTCATAGTTATTTGGACCTTTTAACAAATGATTCCACTGTACCTCCGTTAAGTAAATAGTGTCGATTTTTCGTTTGTTGTTCAGTGTTGAGAGCAGGTGGAAGATGTTGAAATGTTTTTTTTATCTAAGAGCCATTGTAGAGAGGGAGGCGTGGAAGATCTCTAAGGCTGAGGAAAGAAAGCTGAATGCTTTTCAATACCAGTACCTGAGACAGACACTGAGGATCAGATGGCAGTGACAGAAATAAGCGAGTCAGTAGAATAAGACGGGTCAGTGATTTAAGCTGTGAGGTTTGGGTGTAGGAGGTGGAGCTGGGACACATATTGAAGAGAGGGGGTGAGAGGGTGTGTGTGACAGCACTACAGCACTGGGGCAGATGGCTGAAGGGTGAAGGGGGAGAGGGAGGCCAAAGACACAGAGAGAAGTAAGGTGAAGGTTTAGTGTGAACTGACTGTACCCCTCTGAGAGAGAGAGGGAATCAGAATGTGAGGGATGGGTGAAACACTGTGACAGGAGAGTTACACACTGTGACACATGTGTAAAGCTAATGTCCTGTGTGGGTGTTTATTGGTTATTCTTTCAATTAAATTATCACTGGCATTATTTTTAATCTTATTTTAAACATAATATTTACTCATACAATCTGTGTCACTCTCTGAATGACCTAAGTGTCCTCTCTCTAGTGGAGAAAATTCAGACCTCCCTGAGATCCGAAATACTTTGTGATAAACCGCTCGAGCCAGTCCAGTGCTCAGCGCTGGCCTCTCTGTTACTGATGGAGAGCGTCCTGGATGAGCTTGACCTGAAAACATACAACACATCAGCAGCAGGTCGTCAGAGACTGGTACCAGTTGTCAGGAACTGCAGAAAGGCCATGTGAGTACTGATACATAGTTCTATAATATTTACACAGTTTCAGATAAGTTATCCCATCACCGCATTAATATGGGCTGCCGATTTTGCTATCAGTCAACCTGTCATTCTTCAGAAGAGTTGCCAGTTTCATGTCATCTTATTGTTACTCTTCATCTGAACTGGGCGAAAATACAAAACAGGAAGTCTGAGACAAAACATTTTCTGCTTTAACTCATGGAGAGAAAAATATGGTCGTCATCAAAAATATCTGATAGTGTCTAAATTAATTGAGAAAAGATGATAAATCTGCACCTTTTAGGGAAAGTTGAATTCATTTTTTAAATATTAAGTGTTTGCTATGTCATTGTATGACAATAATATAGTGGCTTATTTTTGCAGATTAGACAGCTGTGATCTTACAAAGGACTCCTGTGTAATTGTGGCTTCAGTTCTCAAGTCATCAAGCTCATTGAGAGAGCTGGACCTCAGCTTCAATAACCTGGGAGATTCAGGAGTGAAGCTGCTCTGTGCTGGACTGATGAGTCCCAACTGTAAACTTCAGAGACTGGGGTGAGTAGTGCTGTGTGCTGTGTGAACTATAGTAAATAGAATGAGTTATTTTGCAATCCACAAATCATAGCTGCCATCATTTATGTAGTGAGAAGCATCATGCTGTTCAGTAGACTTGTTTTTTTTCTCTCCACAGGTTGGGTTTGTGTATATTTATAGTGTGTGTATTCTCTCCACAGGCTGGGCTGGTGTGTATTTATAGTGTGTCTTATTCTCTCCACAGGCTGGGTTGGTGTAATCTCACAAAGGGCTGCTGTGATAATCTGGCCTCAGTCCTGCATTCTCCCCACTCAGAGCTGAGAGATCTGGAGCTCAGAGACAATGATCTGCAGGATTCAGGAGTGACAGCGCTCTCTGCTGGACTGGAGGACCCACGCTGTAAACTGCAGAGACTGGGGTGAATCTCAAATATCTGACAAAATATAACACCTTTCATAAGAATGAAATATAAATTCAACATGACACCACCATGAAATATTTATTTAACTTCCCTGTTATGATATTTTCATCTTCAATGTAATAAATAAACCACAATGGGAGGTGCATGTGTATGAAAATAAACCATGATGGGATGGTGTGATGCCATTCTGAGACAAGGCCTACATTGGTTTATTGTACAGTTACACAGAGTCTGTCATGTAATGTTAAATGAGCTGGGATTGACATTACTGTGTGTCTTCTTTAACATAGCTATGCAGCAAACACATACATTTTCCACTGAGGACCATGTTAGGTCAGTAACAGTCTCAGGTCTGCAGTGCTGTGATTGCTTCTCATTGGATGAGCCTCTCTTGCAGTACAGCCTTGACAAATTCAGTCTGCTTCCTGTGATACTGCAAGGCTAATGACCTATGAGAACTCATGTCCTGTGTTAGAAGGGACACAAAATGGGCACTTAGGGGTTCTGTTTGTTTATGATGTCATATGAAATCAGTGGACTCTGTTTCACTGTGAAGATTTTTAAAAAACAATGCACGCCTTCCAGCCAATCAGCAATGAGTATTTAACAATGACATGGCATAATAGTGTATAACACACAGATTATTACTGATTCCACAGCCCTGATGTTTTGTATTGGCTTCTGTAAGGCGTCTTTGATAATCATAGTTACAAATTCCACAGCAATTTTGTTTTACATTAAGCTTCGACAAGACTTGTTTGTCCAGACCTGGTTTCCTTCTCTCTGCAGGCTGTCAGGCTGTCAAATCACAGAGATAGGCTGTGATTCTCTGGCTTCAGCTCTGCGTTCAAACCCCTCACACCTGAGAGAGCTGGATCTGAGCTACAATCACCCAGGAGACTCAGGAGTGAGAGCACTCTCTGCTGCTAAACTGGACACACTTACAATGCTGTAAGTACAGAGAGTTTCCACACTGCACCTCATAGACACACTGCTGTAAGTACAGAGAGTTTCCACACTGCACCTCATAAACACACTGCTGTAAGTACAGAGAGTTTCCACACTGCACCTCATAGACACACTGCTGTAAGTACAGAGAGTTTCCACACTGCACCTCATAGACACACTGCTGTAAGTACAGAGAGTTTCCACACTGCACCTCATAGACACACTGCTGTAAGTACAGAGAGTTTCCACACTGCACCTCATAGACACACTGCTGTAAGTACAGAGAGTTTCCACACTGCACCTCATAGACACACTGCTGTAAGTACAGAGAATTTCCACACTGTGTGTCACTCAGTCACTGTTTGTTCTGCTGTTCCTACAGTGTGGACCATAGAGGAGAGAGCAGGAACAAACCAGGACCCAGGAAATGTGAGTCTGGTTCTCTCATTCGTTTGGTCCCTTTCTCTCTCTTTTCTGTTCTCTTTCATGCAGTCTTTCACTTGCACATCAGGCCACATGTCTGAACCTACACAGAAACCCTTACACAGACAGAAACACACACACACATAAACACAATCATTATCTCTCTTTCACACATGCTCATTCACACACACTGAGATGGATATGAATATTGGTGATTAATCTCACTAAATGTCTCTGGTCTGCAGATGGCTGTCAGCTCACACTGGATCCAAACACAGCATACAGTGAGCTGTCTCTGTCTGAGGGGAACAGGAAGGTGACCTGTGGGAGAGAGGACCAGCCATACCCTGATCATCCAGATAGATTTGACTTCTGGCCCCAGGTCCTGAGCAGAGAGAGTCTGTCTGAGCGCTGTTACTGGGAGGCTGAGTGGAGTGTGCCTGTAGGGGGCGTGGTTTACATCGCAGTCATGCATAAAGGAATCAGCAGGAAGGGAACTGGCGGTGACTGCTTTTTTGGATGGAGTGAGAACTCCTGGAGCCTGTGGTGCACTGAACAGTGTTACTCATTCTGGCACAATAACAAGCAAACTGACATACCTGCTCATCCCTCCCCCTACCGCAGAGCAGGAGAGTCTCAGTTACATACTGGAGTGTGTGTGTACAGAGTAGGAGTGTGTGTGGACCGTCCTGCTGGCACTCTGTCCTTCTTCAGCGTCTCTGACTCTGACACACTGACCCTCCTGCACACATACCACACCAGCTTCACTAGAGACCAGCCCCTCTGTGCTGGATTTTACCTGTATGGAAGTAACATCACAGTCTCACTGTGGCTACTGGAGTAAAGTCTCTCTCTCTCTCTCTCTCTCTCTCTCTCTCTTTCTCTCTCACATCTTATCACACTGCCACACATGTGAGCCCACACACACACACACACACTCACACACGCACGCACGCACGCACGCACACACACACACACTCCTGCAATATTGAGATAGTCATGTTTACTAATGGTGCAAACACACCCTCTCTGTTACACCCAAACTTGAATGTTTGAAATGAACTGTTTGTGTATATCAGAAGACATGTAAAAATGTTTTAATTGCCTGTAATAATACTGATCTGAATGAAATAGTTCCAGTAATGTCATATTAAACATGTACAAACACACTTCAGCTTTCTGGACACTCTTCCCTTTTCAGTGACTCACTAACTTTTGCTTCTTTTGTACATGACTGTGTTGAGGACAGCTAAATAAACTAAAGAAGCAAAAATAAATAAGCTAAATAAAGAAATCGTTCCATTGCTAACAGGTTGTGTAGTTCTTGTGATATGCATTCATTAATTTATTTAAATGTAGTTGTACTGAATTAATCAGTCGTTTTGAGACCAGGCTGGTTTACAATTATGAAAGTTCTAGATTGAGAAATAAGATGCAATTTACAGAATTTTAATCCTTGGACTATAGTGCTGAGCGTTGAGGAGTTTAAATCGTTTTAGCTGGTTTAAATTTAGACTCTGTTTTGGAAAATGGTAACATTTTGCCATTCAGGTGTTTATTTGTGAGGGATTGCTCGTGTTCCCCGTTGTACCTCTTTCAGCTGTGCACACTCCTCACAGGGCAGCGTCCTATGCAAGTTTAAAGTGATGCCGGATAACGCTGTCCGTTGGCTTCTCCTGTTGCTCCCGTATCTATTCGACATTTCCATTTTGTGACGGCATACTACTATAAAACACGATATAATCCTTCGGTCTGAATGTCATTAACATGAATTTCTTCCGTGTGCATAGTATTTTTTCTTGTTGGTTGAATAATCTATCTCCCATTTTATACACTATGGGCTCAGAAATGAAGTTTTCTCTTTGGCAGACAGGTAGTCGTCGCCATCGATGTGTCATTAGAGAGTAACAGAACCAAAATTCTTCATAACATAAAGAATAAGTAGCTATGAAGAATCCTGGACAGCATCATCTTTCATATCGTTATCTGGGCGTGTCCGGCTGCAAGTGAGGCAGAAGCGAAAGCAAACGTAAACTTTTTAACTCAAACGTCATTTTAAACACAGAACAGTGGATAGCAGCCTAAAAAGAGAATAAAACAGAGAGCTAAAAGAAATCTATAAGCAGGTGATCAGTTAGTGCAGTGGAGACAGGAGGAAATCCAAAGGTCGTCGTGAAAGGAGGAGGGAATAATTCGGGTGAGCGGGTGCAGTGTTATCCTCACAGGGAGTATGACTTCTCTCATCAAGGCGAGGAGCGCAACTGACCAAAATCCTGGACATTCTTTGGAAGAAATTAGTATTTTCTTGGGCAGTGGGTAACATCTCTGCATAAACAGATCCAGCCTTTATTTCGTGTATTGAAGGTTCGGTAAGTAGTTTTTTACTTGGCTGGTGGCAGAAAGATATTCTCACCACACAGTTCCATTATAATCTTGACAATTTTGTTAAATCCTGATCTTCTGAAATAGTTAAAAAAGCGTGGACACTTTGGACAGCTGTTCTTAGCAATACAAGATTATACCGAGATCCACTTTTGACGATCGTTGGAGGTTGAACTACGGAGCTCACGGCAGAATTCATGTAATCACATGACACACGCTCGAGAAGGGAATGGCATCAAACTGTTCCATCTTGAGTGCTAGTTTTAAAAAATATTACGCATTAATTTACTTATTTGAGGTGTCTGGTTTGTAACTTGTAATTGTTTCTTTCAGAGATGAAGGGCAACATGTCAGAATGTTTGTGTTTGATTCTCCTGCTCCTCCATCAGATCTCTGTCTCCACACCAGGTACATCTCCATCTGTACTATTACTGTGTTACACCCAAAAACACAGACAGACCCCTGGGGGTGTCATAGGTTAGATCAGAGGGGGTTATTCTCAAAGAATGAATGAATCAAAGTGGGCCAATGTCTGATTTCCAGTGGTGTTCATAAAAGTAACTGTGAACTGATTATATTATAATGAAGAATTTCATGACAATATTCAACAATATTCAGAAATACACATATCTTCTGATCATAGTGAAACTATACCTTTCCCATTTCCCAAATCACATCTAAACTGACTCTCCCATCCTTCATTTATTTACTACCCCTGAATGAGGTCAAGGGAGGACGTCACCTCACAACGCAAATATATCCAGTGAAATTCATGTTAATAGAGAAAGTAAAACAAAAACACACAAACAGATTTACCACAACCTCAGTACTGACACCTATACCTGCACTATCACCAACTGCAGTACTGACATATCTATCTAATACAGCTAATGTTATGTCAGTGTTGCTCTTGAGAATGGAACCTGTCTTTTCTGTGTTTATCTACAGAGAAGTTCGAGGTTGTTGGTCCTCTGAACCCATTGTTGCTGTAGCTGGTGAAGACATTATTCTGCCCTGTTACCTCAACCCTAAAATCAGTGCTGAGGACATGCGTGTGGAGTGGGTGAGAATTCCCTCTACAGACTCAGTGGTGCATCTTTACCTGGAGAGAGAGATTAGAAATAAGGATCAGATCCCATCTTACAGGGGAAGGACAGAACTGTCCCCACTGGGGCTGAAGAGAGGAGACGCTTCACTCAGACTAACAGGAGTACGAGCCTCTGATGAGGGACGGTATAAATGTTTCATTCAGTCTAAGCTGTCATATGATGATGCTTCCGTTGAAGTGCAAATTAAAGGTCAGTACTCTTTCTCCCAGCACAAACCGTACTGACATTATTCCCAAAAACTTCTCAAATGACAAACCACTGAATCTCACTGAAACTGATGAGTGAAATCATGAACACAAAGGTGGCTAAAGGATAATGTTAATGATAATGATGTAATCTCTGAGTTTGTGCTCCTGCAGGAACTGAGCCAGTGATCTCTATGGAGGTGCCACACAGAGCAGGGTGGGTCAGCCTGCTGTGTGAATCTAAAGGCTGGGCTACACAGCCTGACCTGCTTTGGTTGGACAGTGAGGGACACAGTCTCCCTGCTGCAGCTACAGAGACACACAAAGACAGTGAGGACCTCTACACTGTGAGACGACACGTCTTTATTCAGGACAGAGACACCAACACAGTCACCTGTAGAGTTCACCTGCAGGATCGCAAACTGGAGAAGGAGACAGAGTTTCACATCACTGGTGAGAAGCATAGAGAGACACAAGCAGGGTTTAAGCTTGAACACAGATGAGGTAGAATAGGGAACAGGTGACCCGGCAGACAGGTGAATCAGATCAGGTAACAATGCAGGAGAAGGGTGGTGGGGCTAACACGCAAGGAACTGAAAACAAAAGCACATGGCAGGCACTGACAGGGAAAAACAAAAACAAAATGTGACTAGGAAGCCAGCATCCTGACAATAGAGTATGAATAAATCTATAACAATTGTTTTTCATAATATTAGGTATACATGTATAATATTATGACATAATGTATGATTGACATCATTAGGATGCGCTGTATGTTTCAGCTGAGATGGTCCCTGTTCCTCGCTGGAAGGCGTCTTTAGCTGTGTTTCTCCCTCTGGCTGCTGCTGCTCTCATTGGATGTGGTGTGTTAATCCATCGCAACAAGACACTGCGCAGAGAGAAAGGTGACTTATTTATATTAGAAATTACTCAATCATAATCACAAGCAATTAAGCACACTCGATTTTACAAATGGCAGAATGGCGCACCATACAGTGGTATAAGGGCCCACTGTGTTTGTGTTTTTTTAAAAAGGTACTCATATTTATCAGGACCCCACAGGAATCCCACCAATGATTTAACTGCAGCTCCTTGAAGTTCACAGAGTAGATGTGTACATTTTCAGTTTGCAGTTTAGTGTTGTGAGCAGGTGGAAGATGTTGCTAATTTTGCTTTTCTATGGGTCAGTTTAGACAATAAGAGTGGTAGAAGTACAGACATCAAGAGTAGACTGCAGAAAGCACATGGGACATTCTGGAGACTAAATTATGGGCAGATGGAGGACTTGGGAGAAGAACCAAGATACTCCTATTCAAGACACCAGTATGTCTGGTCCTACTGTATGGCTGTTAGGTTGGCCGTTAAGTAAATAGTGTCGATTTTTCGTTTGTTGTTCCGTGTTGAGAGCAGGTGGAAGATGTTGAAATGTTTTTTTTATCTAAGAGCCATTGTAGAGAGGGAGGCGTGGAAGATCTCTAAGGCTGAGGAAAGAAAGCTGAATGCTCTTCAATACCAGTGCCTGAGACAGACACTGAGGATCAGACGGCAGTAACAGAAATAAGCGAGTCAGTAGAATAAGAGGGGTCAGTGATTTAAGCTGTGAGGTTTGGGTGTAGGAGGTGGAGCTGGGACACACATTGAGGAGAGGGGGTGAGAGGGTGTGTGTGACAACACTACAGCACAGGGGCAGATGGCTGAGGGGTGAAGGGGGAGAGGGGGGTGACCTGGAGAAGGACTGCAGAGAAAGAGAAGGAAGAAGGCGGGGGGGAAAACTGGGGGACGGCCAAAGCAGCAGTGCAGAACAGGAAGGGCGGGGCAGACAACAGGAAGGGCTGGGCAGACACTGTGACAGCCTTATGAGCCTACTGGAGCAGAGAGAATTAAGATGAAGGGAAGGTTTAGTGTGAACTGACTGCACCCCTCTGAGAGAGAGAGGGAATCAGAATGTGAGGGATGGGTGGAACAGTGTGAGAGGAGAGATACACACTGTGACAGATGTGTAAAGATACTTTTTTGACTGTGTGAGTGCTTATTGGTTATTTCTTACATTCTTTTATCACTGGAAATATTTCTAATCTTATTTTTCACATAATAATTTTTCATATATTCTGTTCCACTCCCTGAACTAAATGCCAACTCTAGTGGAGGAAATGAAGACCGCCCTGAGATCAGGAACACTTTGGGATAAACTGCTTGGGTCAGACCAATGCTCAACTCTGGCCTATGTGTTACTGACGGGGGACGTCCTGGATGAGTTTGATATAAAAAAGTACAAAACATCGGCAGCAGATCGTCAAAGACTGGTGCGAGTAGTCAGGAACTGCAGGAAGGCCTTGTGAGTATTGATATGTGGGTCTTGTTTTAATTTTAAGTGTGTGGAAATAGGAGGGGAGGTCTGAGTTTGTGTCTCATTAAAATTCAGGGCAGGCCTGATTCTGTGTTACTGTGGTGAGCATGACAACAAGGACCTTGGTGACGATCAAAAATTCTCAATATCACTCTTCGTTTTAAATAATCTTTTTATAATTTCAGAACACATTTAGAACATGAGAAAATTCCAAATAAGATTTCATAGAACCGTAAACAAACAAACAAACAAACAAACAAACAAACAAACAAACAAACAAACAAACAATCAAGCATATAGCTGTAAAAGACACGGTCAAAGTAGACCTTTCACAAAGCCCATGGTTTGTGGAGGCCACAGTGCCATATACAAATAGGGGTAAAACAGGAAGAAATTTTGATTTACCTGAGAAAAGAAAAAACATGTTCATCATTAAAATATAATCTGCAAGTATGTGAACTCACTGGGAAAACATGATAAATCTGCACCTTTTAGGAGAAGTTAAATTCTGTGATAACTTATAGGACAAAGGTGCAGGAGAATGATCTGACACCAACATCTGTACCTGTGAAATACATTAAAATAAACCTGGGGAAATATAAATATGGTCTGTGCGAGACTAGCTTCAGTGATGAGAGGACACAAGCATAATCTTACGATGTACTTCTATTACAGCAGGATATTAAAGTCTCCATGCATCCACAATATTCAGATAATCTAAGATGGTTTAAACATTTAGAGATATTTAAATATCACCCTCCATCACTGAACACTTGCAGGAGTATATTTCAAATATTAAATATTTTTTCTTTCATGGCATAAACATAATATATTATTTGCAGACTGGATAGCTCTGATCTTACAAAGGAGTCCTGTGAAATTGTGGCCTCAGCTCTCCAGTCACCAAACTCACCCCTGAGAGAGCTGGACCTCAGCTTCAATAACCTGGGAGATTCAGGAGTGAAGCTGCTCTGTGCTGGACTGATGAGTCCCAACTGTAAACTACAGACACTGGGGTGAGTAGTGCTGTGTGCTTTTATGTGACTGTTAGAATATGGAGCTATGAAGTGAAATGTTAAGAAGCTCCTATCTCAGTTCACACAGGTGCTGAATGTCCATTCAGAATGCTCACTCCCTCTGTCCAATCACAGCGCTTCATACTTCCACCAATCATTTCACAGCTGATAAGTGATGTTCACTTTGAAAGCTGCATAAGCTGGTAATACACAGTTAGGTATCTGCTGTAGTAAAGACTGTGAGCAGTTATATGGCTCTCAGGCTCAGCTAGGGGAAGCTACATGCTGCTGATGGGGTTTGTGTGTCTAAATGATGCCCAGTTAGCATGTAAGTTAGCCAGCTGCTTATCAGTAGCTGCACTTGTACACACAGCCCATGAGCACCCTGTGCTGTTCACAGTCTCAGTATAGTACAGTCTCCAGTGTGTTACTGCTTAAACATCTGTGCCCAGAGGATGACAACTGAAAGATTTGAAAACACATATTTCCAGTGTGTCCCTTGGTGGAGAATGTGTGTGTGTTCTGTCATGGTCTGGGTCAGTATATATTTACAGTGTGATTATGTGTGTGTGTCAGGTGCTGCAAAATCCATTCTCCACACTCTCTTTCACAACTTTGTGATGTTGTGCTGTCTCCATAGTTTTTATGAAGGTCTTTGCCACTACACCAAGCACACCATCATGATCACTGTGAACATGATCATATTATAAGCAGAGAACATTATTACATGAAATTGTCATTGACTGTCCTTTGCAGGCTGGTCAGTGTTAACCTCACAGAGGAGTCCTGTGGAATTGTGGCCTCAGCTCTCCAGTCACCAAACTCACCCCTGAGAGAGCTGGACCTCAGCTTCAATAACCTGGGAGATTCAAGAGTAAAGTTGCTCTGTGCTGGACTGATGAGTCCCAACTGTAAACTACAGACACTGGGGTGAGTACTGCTGTGTGCTTTTATGTGACCTTTAGAATAGAATTAGTGATTATGGAGCTATAAAGTGAAATGTTAAGAAGCTCCTATCTCAGTTCACACAGGTGCTGAATGTCCATTCAGAATGCTCACTCCCTCTGTCCAATCACAGCGCTTCATTCTGCCACCAATCATTTCACAGCTGATAAGTGATGTTCACTTTCAAAGCTGCATAAGCTGGTAATACACAGTTAGGTATCTGCTGTAGTAAAGACTGTGAGCAGTTATATGGCTCTCAGGCTCAGCAAGGGGAAGCTACATGCTGCTGATGGGGTTTGTGTGTCTAAATGATGCCCAGTTAGCATGTAAGTTAGCCAGCTGCTTATCAGTAGCTGCACTTGTACACACAGTCCATGAGCACCCTGTGCTGTTCACAGCCTCGGTATAATACAGACTCCAGTGTGTTACAGCTTAAACATCTGTGCCCAGAGGATGACAACTGAAAGATTTAAAAACACATATTTCCAGTGTGTCCCTTGGTGGAGAATGTGTGTGTGTTCTCTCACAGGCTGGGTTGGTCTATATTTACAGTATGTTTATGTGTGTGTGTCAGGTGCTGCAAAATCCATTCTCCACACTCTCTATTACAACTTTGTGATGTTGTGCTGTCTCCATAGTTTTTATGAAGGTTTTTGCCATTAGACCAAGCACACCATCATGATCACTGTGACCGGCCATTTATCAAAGTTTTCCTGCATTGTAGCTGACACTGCTGACAAGTAAACAATACAACCTGTTCATAGTTGCTACGGAAATTATCTCAATGCCATCTTGTCACTTTCATGTGGACAGCATGGTTTTAGTACATCTACTTTCAGAAAACCTGGGATTCTTCAGAATAGTTACCAATTTAAAGTCGTCTCATCATGAATCTTTGATCTGAACTGGGCTAAGATACAAAAAAGGAAGTCCCAGGCAGAGAACATTATTTCATTAAATCATCTTTGGCTCTTCTTTGCAGGCTGGATAGTGTTAACCTCACAGAGGAGTCCTGTGGAATTGTGGCCTCAGTTCTCCAGTCGTCAAACTCTCCCCTGAGAGAGCTGGACCTCAGCTTCAATAACCTGGGAGATTCAGGATTGAGGCTGCTCTGTGTTGGACTGATGAGTCCCAACTGTAAACTACAGACACTGGGGTGAGTAGTGCTGTGTGCTTTTATGTGACTCTTAGAATAGAATTAGTGATTATGGACCTATAAAGTGAAATGTTAAGAACCTCCTTCCATCTCTGTTTACTCCTCTGTCCCTCATCCTTCTTTCATTTCCCACATTGGTCCAGTTTAGTCAAATTAGTTCCCATCAGTCACACCACTGCTTATTGTCACATATCATTTCACAGATAGATAGATAGATAGATAGATAGATAGATAGATAGATAGATAGATAGATAGATAGATAGATAGATAGATAGATAGATAGATAGATAGATAGATAGATAGATTTTGACTCATCATTGACTCTCCTTTGCAGGCTGGTCAGTGTTAACCTCACAGGGGAGTACTGTGGAATTGTGGCCTCAGTTCTCCAGTCATCAAACTCTCCCCTGAGAGAGCTGGACCTCAGCTACAATAACCTGGGAGATTCAGGAGTGAAGCTGCTCTGTGCTGGACTGATGAGTCCCAACTGTAAACTACAGACACTGGGGTGAGTAGTGCTGTGTGCTTTTATGTGACCATTAGAATAGAATTAGTGATTAGGGAGCTATAAAGTGAAATGTTAAAAAGCTCCTTCTATCTCAGTTTACTCCTCTTTCCCTCATCCTTCTTTCATTTCCACATTGGTCTAATCCCTCCATTCTTACTCCTGTGTTACAAAAAGTAAACAGGATAACAGGTTCATTTGGAGTTTGCACAGTGTCAAGTCACAGGTGCTGAATGTCCATTCAGAAAGCTCACTCCCTCTGTCCAATCACAGCGCTTCATACTGCCACCAATCATTTCACAGCTGATAAGTGATGTTCTCTTTGAAAGCTGCATAAGCTGGTAATACACAGTTAGGTATCTGCTGTAGTAAAGACTGTGAGCAGTTATATGGCTCTCAGGCACAGCAAGGGGAAGCTACATGCTGCTGATGGGGTTTGTGTGTCTAAATGATGCCCAGTTAGCATGTACATTAGCCAGCTGCTTATCAGTAGCTGCACATGTACAAACAGTCCATGAGCACCCTGTGCTGTTCACAGTTAGCTTATCAGTGGTTAGCTGCGCTTACTGTGTGCTAATATCACATAATGACTCTCTGCTGCCCCCTTCAGATGTGCCTTAGCTGTACCTGAGCACTGCCTGTTGCCCCCAGTTTCAGTGCAGTGTCCTCACCTGCCATATAGAGTACAGGTCCATTATACAGCAGGGGTGGAAGGACCCACTTACAGAGAACCAGAATTACAGCAGCAGCCCTGATGCTTCCAGTAACAGCTGGATGTTGCACTTGTGGCATAATTTGGTTTCATGTGATGGTAACGTGCCAGTTTTAGGGTCTGATCAGGGGACCTAGATTCCGGCTGAGAGCCCAGAAGCTAAAGCTCTCCTGAACTCCATCTCTGAGGTACATTTGGAACAGAAACTTCAAGGAAAATCCTGTTACCTCAGTTTGTGCAGTTGTTAAGCTCGGCACATGGCAAGCGGGCAAAGAATGCAGCAAGATAAAGCCATGTAGTTTAGGCTCATCAGTTTCAGTTTTTTAAAATTTCCCAGGTCATTTTCCAGATTTATGAAAATGGCAATTTGGCAAAAACTGATTTCCACTCAGATTTTATCTGTGTTATATGATGTTATGATTTTTTATGATATTTTTGTGACATATATCAATGTTCCATTAACAAAACCTCCACTGGGAAGAAGTCAATGTTTAAAACTAAACTTCAGTTTTCTGCTAGAAAACTGCATTGATGATAGAATATATTTTCTCTCTTTTTCTAGGCATTTCCCTAGAGTGTTTTTATTTTCACTTGTTTTTTAGTTTGTGCATCACCATAAATGTGAGGGTACTTTAAAGTGTGATGCCTTCAAATGAAGGAGTTGCATTCGCTTCATAGTTTTGTGGAAAAATATTGAACCACAGCTGTTTCACACTTGAGGTTACACGATAGTGTGTGTGTGTGTGTGTGTGTGTGTGTGTGTGTGTGTGTGTGTGTGTGTGTGTGTGTGTGTGTGTGTGTGTGTGTGTGTGTGTGTGTGTGTGTGTGTGTGTGCGCGTGTATTCCCTCCACAGGCTGGGTTGGTGTGTATTTATAGTGTGTCTTATTCTCTCCACAGGCTGGGCTGGTGTAATCTCACTAAGGGCTGCTGTGATAATCTGGCCTCAGTCCTGCGTTCTCCCCACTCAGAGCTGAGAGATCTGGAGCTCAGAGACAATGATCTGCAGGATTCAGGAGTGAGAGCGCTCTCTGCTGGACTGGAGGACCCACACTGTAAACTGCAGAGACTGGGGTGAATCTCAGATATCTGACAAAATATAACACCTTTCATAAGAATGAAATATAAATTCAACATGACACCACCATGAAATACTTATTCCACTTCCCTGTTATGATATTTTCATCTTCAATGTAATAAATAAACCACAATGGGAGGTGCATGTGTATGAAAATAAACCATGATGGGATGGTGTGATGCCATTCTGAGACAAGGCCTACATTGGTTTATTGTACAGTTACACAGAGTCTGTAATGTAATGTTAAATGAGCTGGGATTAACATTACTATGTGTCTTCTTTAACATAGCTATGCAGCAAACACATACATTTTCCACTGAGGACCATGTTAGGTCAGTAACAGTCTCAGGTCTGCAGTGCTGTGATTGCTTCTCATTGGATGAGCCTCTCTTGCAGTACAGCCTTGACAAATTCAGTCTGCTTCCTGTGATACTGCAAGGCTAATGACCTATGAGAACTCATGTCCTGTGTTAGAAGGGCCACAAAATGGGCACTTAGGGGTTCTGTTTGTTTATGATGTCATATGAAATCAGTGGACTCTGTTTCACTGTGAAGATTTTTAAAAAACGATGCACGCCTTCCAGCCAATCAGCAATGAGTATTTAACAATGACATGGCATAATAGTGTATAACACACAGATTATTACTGATTCCACAGCCCTGATGTTTTGTATTGGCTTCTGTAAAGGCGTGTTTGATAATCATAGTTACAAATTCCACAGCAATTTTGTTTTTTTACATTAAGCTTCTCGACAAGACTTGTTTATCCAGACCTGGTTTCCTTCTCTCTGCAGGCTGTCAGGCTGTCAAATCACAGAGATAGGCTGTGATTCTCTGGCTTCAGCTCTGCGTTCAAACCCCTCACACCTGAGAGAGCTGGATCTGAGCTACAATCACCCTGGAGACTCAGGAGTGAGAGTGCTCTCTGCTGCTAAACTGGACACACTTACACTGCTGTAAGTACAGATAGTTTCCACACTGCACCTCATAGACACACAGCTGTAAGTACAGAGAGTTTCCACACTGCACCTCACAGACACACTGCTGTAAGTACAGTGAGAGTTTCCACACTGCACCTCACAGACACACTGCTGTAAGTACAGAGAGTTTCCACACTGCACCTCATAGACACACTGCTGTAAGTACAGGGAGTTTCCACACAGCACCTCATAGACACACTGCTGTAAGTACAGAGAGTTTCCACACTGTGTGTCACTCAGCCACTGTCTGTATTGCTGTTCCTACAGTGTGGACCATGGAGGAGAGAGCAGGAACAAACCAGGACCCAGGAAATGTGAGTCTGGTTCTCTCATTCTTTTCAGTCCTTTGCTTCCTCTTCTGTTCTTTGACACATTCTTTTTCTTTCGCATGAAACCACATATCTGTAGCTACACAGAAACACCTCCATATACATATGTGTTTACGCACTTACACACACACATATGTGCGCATACGCACACACACACACTCATGCACAGTGTTGGCTGTTAGTGTATTAATGTGTCTTTTTGGGCCCTTGAGTTCAGTTTAAGTGTTTGTATGCAGATCAGTTTTTACAAATATACAATCAAATATGGGCACACAAACAAAATATAGATACACAAATGTACAAACAAGACTGTGTTTCTCTCTTCCTTTCACACATTTCCAATCACACATGTACTTAGATGGAAATGAATTTTGATGATTAATCTCATTAGTGTCTCTGGTCTGCAGATGGCTGTCAGCTCACTCTGGATCCAAACACAGCACACAGTGTCTTGTCTCTGTCTGAGGGGAACAGGAAGGTGACATGGGGGAGCTGGCAGTCATACCCTGATCATCCAGACAGATTTGACTGGTGGTACCATGTCATGTGCAGAGAGAGTCTGTCTGAGCGCTGTTACTGGGAGGCTGAGTGGAGTTTGCCTGAGGGGGGAGAGGTTTATATAGCAGTGACACATAAAGGAATCAGCAGGAAAGGTTGGGGTGATGAGTGTGGGTTTGGAAAGAATAGAAACTCCTGGAGGCTGAGGTGCACTCAACTCAGCTACTCTGTCTGCCACAATAAGAAGCAAACTGACATACCTGCTCAACTCTCCCCCTACCGGAGAGCAGGAGAGTCTCAGTTACATACTGGAGTGTGTGTGTACAGAGTAGGAGTGTGTGTGGACCGTCCTGCTGGCACTCTGTCCTTTTACAGCGTCTCTGACTCTGACACACTGACCCTCCTGCACACATATCACACCAGCTTCACTAGAGACCAGCCCCTCTGTGCTGGATTTCACCTGTATGTAGAGAACACCTCAGTGTCCCTGTGCTAACTGGAGTAGAGTCTTATACCCACACACAATCTCTCTGTCTCTTTCCCACACACACACAACATAATTCATCCATATGAAAATAGAGTATCTCTCTTTCCCACAAGTAAACAGATACAAATGACTACATTTAAAAACATGCACACATTTACCCTCACGCAAACACACAGTCAAAATCATATACTAATCTTTTTACATACAGATACATATACACACACACACACACACACACACACACACACACACACACACACACACACACACACACACACACACACACACACACACACACACACACACACAGATACAATTACAAGCTACACAGCTGTACACACAACCACACAAACATTCCCTATGTCTCTCTCTCTCTCTCTCTCACATACACACACACACACATATACAAAGCTACACTTACATGCTACACAGCTGTACACACAACCATACAAACATTCCATCTGTCCCACAAACACACACACACTCACTATCAAACAGATGTACATGGGCACACACACAGTTAATACAGTACACATACACACACTCTCTGTCAAACACACAAATTAACACCTCTGCCTACTTTAACATGTGCAAACTCACTTGTGCATCTACTGAAATAAGCCTCAACTAAGACATATAAAATCAACTAATCTCCAAATAAGCATATAATCACACACACAAATCAAATATGACAGCACACACACTTTTGGATCTGTTTTAGTGATCTAAGGGCATGTTGGGAGTATAAAAAACCCCCATTTTTCATTTAACAGGCACATTATTCAGACACAAACTCAGGAGAATTGTCAATGAAGGATGAACTTCTGATCTTCAGGAATCATGGGTGTAACAGGCAACAAACCAATCAGAGTGTTTTCTTCCATTCCCATGAAAAACTGCTTGCACTTTGGAGTGGAAGAAATGAGAGATTCACTGCTGAGGAAACAGTCCTGCTGGTGCGTGAGGTCAAAGTTCACCAGCAGAGAATTAATGGAAACAGCAGGCAGGTCCCTGAGGTGACACAAGAGTGTCCTCCTTTCTGTGATGTAGCATTTACTAATTAATGAAATACTTCACTGGACATTTTGGACTGTTTCTCTATCCAATAACCATCCTGTTTGCTTACCAGGCTGTAAATAAAGCAGATTTTATCCAAACACCTGAAGTGTATTTTCATCACTCCAAACATCTTCTCTATTATGTGTGTTTCATGACAACTCACATTCAATGCAATGAGTTTTGTAGGCATAATATACAGTGTTATCAGCCATGTCTTTAACAGATAGCCATTTCCCCTTACAGGAACACATCCAGGGTGACAGAGTGAGGGAACCCAACATTTGCCATGAACTCCTGTTTTACTTGCTCTTGGCTGGTAGGTGTTATGGGGAATTGAATGTATTCACTCAGGAATTACTCTGGGCAGAATATTGACTGCATAAGCAACTACAGGGAATGTGAATTAGGAACAATGTACAGCTGCCCCCTAGAGGTGAGTATAGGTACATATCCCAATACAATGAGTCATGATTTGACAGTATCCTGATGTAATACACATAAGAGAGTGATGTTTGTTATTAAAAATGATATCCCATAATGCTCTGGCTCAGTAGTGCCCTCCCACAGTCTCTCTTCCACTGCTGTGCTGCTGCTATGTGAAACCTACTCTCTGTGAGACTGAGCTACTCTGTACCGGCTACACCCTCCACCTGGAGCAGCTCTCCATGACCCTCATCAGTCTATAGTCTAGAGGTGCTTGTTTGGGATCTGAAAGATTGATGGTTCAAACACCAGAGCAGCTACTAAAAGACCAGTTCAGCTGTTGGACCCTAAACCTTTCATGTTTCCCTGTATGAATTGGCCCCTAGTTCGTCTAATCAACTGCAAGTTGCTTTTGATAAGATAAATAAGAAAATATAAATTAATTATAACAGTGTCTGCTTCCCTGACTACTAAAACTGTTATCATTCTGGATAATAAAGGCTTTTTCACTCAAAACATTAACCCAGATCTGTCAGTTCTGTCTGTCTCTCCCTACTGAAAGATACCCAGCTCAGTGTCCAGGCTCTTGTGCTGTCCTGTCTGTCTCTCCCTACTGAAAGCACCCAGCTCAGTGTCCAGGCTCTTGTGCTGTCCTGTCTGTCTCTCCCTGCTGAAAGCACCCAGCTCAGTGTCCAGGCTCTTGTGCTGTCCTGTCTGTGTCCAGAAAGCCAGCTCAGTGTCCAGGCTCTGTGCTGTCCTGTCTGTCTCCCTACTGAAAGCACCCAGCTCAGTGTCCAGGCTCTTGTGCTGTCCTGTCTGTCGTCTCCCTACTGAAAGCACCCAGCTCAGTGTCCAGGCTCTTGTGCTGTCCTGTCTGTCTCTCCCTACTGAAAGCACCCAGCTCAGTGTCCAGGCTCTTGTGCTGTCCTGTCTGTCTCTCCCTACTGAAAGCACCCAGCTCAGTGTCCAGGCTCTTGTGCTGTCCTGTCTGTCGTTCCCTATTGAAAGCACCCAGCTCAGTGTCCAGGCTCTTGTGCTGTCCTGTCTGTCTCTCCCTACTGAAAGCACCCAGCTCAGTGTCCAGGCTCTTGTGCTGTCCTGTCTGTCTCTCCTACTGAAAGCACCCAGCTCAGTGTC
>CM040764.1:22637102-22844919 GCA_022829145.1 Albula goreensis | reverse complement strand
AGAGTAAGAATGGACACCTGGACCTTTTCCTCCGATTCCTTCTGGGCCTCTCACTGGACTCCAATCAGACTCTCTTAGGAGGACTACTGACGCAGACAGGGAGCAGATCACAGAGCATCATGGAAACAGTCCAGTACATTCAGCAGAAGATCAGAGAGGAATCTTCAGCCGAAAGGACAATCAATCTGCTCCACTGCCTGAATGAACTGAATGACAGCTCTCTAGTGCATGAAATTGAGGCTTCCATGAGATCAGGAAGACTTTATGATGAAGAGCTGGACCCAGAACAATGCTCAGCTCTGGCCTTTGTGTTACTGATGTCAGAGGAGGTCCTGGAGGAGTTTGACTTGAAAAAGTACAAAACATCAGCCGCAGGTCATCGGAGACTGGTACCAGTTGTCAGGAACTGCACACGGGCAGTGTGAGTATTCAGATAGAATCGGGTCAGAACCACAGCTGTGGAGGTTTTAGATTTTTTATCAGGAGGACGTTTGATTCTCAGAACTACAAAGCTGCACCTGGAGTATGCAGGATCTCCCTCCATCACCTTCCATTGCCCTTTATCACTGAATACTATCAGTCATATGTTTCAATATTAAATGTTAGTTATTTCATAATGTAATAATGTTATATTGGCTCTTCTTTGCAGACTGGTCAGTGGTAACCTCACAGAGGAGTCCTGTGAAATTGTGTCCTCAGTTCTCCAGTCACCAAACTCACCTCTGAGAGAGCTGGACCTCAGCTTCAATAACCTGGGAGATTCAGGAGTGAAGCTGCTCTGTGCTGGACTGATGAGTCCCAACTGTAAACTACAGACACTGGGGTGAGTAGTGCTGTGTTACACGTAAATATAACTTCTACTTATGGCTCAAAACAGCCCAGCTGGGGTACACACAGTTTTAGAAATTATTTTTGAAAACTAAATATTACTTCAGGAATAATTAAGTAAATATCTCAGAAAATGTACTGCAGAGACTAGGGTTAGTAGTACTGTGTGCTGTGTCACCATAAGTAACTAAAATATTGGTTTAAGTATCTGTACCCTGAGGACGGCAACTGAAAGATTAAAAAACATGCATTTCCATCACAGTCCACTTTGGAAAATGCCTGTTGGCTTCTTCAACAGACTCGACTGGCATAGATTTGTGTTTGTGTATGTGTGTGTGTGTGTGTGTGTGTCATGGAAGCTCAGGTATGGTATCAGGCGGAGGTGGATCTCAGTTTGCGTGATTCAAACACACAACTTTCACAGCTGTTGTCATCAATGTTAAATGTATAGTGATGTTTAGTTGTTTTATTCTCTCCACAGCCTGGGTTGATGTATATTTATTGTGTGTTTGTTCTCTCCACAGGCTGGGTTGGTGTAATCTCACTAAGGGCTGCTGTGATAATCTGGTCTCAGTCCTGCATTCTCCCCACTCAGAGCTGAGAGATCTGGAGCTCAGAGACAATGATCTGCAGGATTCAGGAGTGAGAGCGCTCTCTGCTGGACTGGAGGACCCACACTGTAAACTGCAGAGACTGGGGTGAGTCTGATGTATTTTAGATAGTTAGCACAAGTCACACCGCAGCACAGACTTGATAAATTCAGATTGCTCCCTTTGATACTGCAAAGCTATGTACACCTGCAAAGAGGCAAATAGAATTTGCAGGGATAGAAAGTGTCAAGTAACTAAAATACAATCAAATTAACTCAAGTGCTGTGCATGGAGGGACACAAAATGTGTGTCAAGGAGCACTGACTGTGCAAGAGAAATCAAGGGATGCTGTTACTATGCAAATTATTGAAGAACAACATTCACCTTCCAGCCAATCAGCAATGACTATTGATTCAAGCCATGGTATAAAAAGTGCTGCTGTGTGTTTGAGAATGGTAATTACAATTTCCACAGCCATGTTGTTTAATGTTTAGCTTCTACAAAGCTTGTTTGCTCAGAGCTGGTCTCCTTCTCTCTGCAGGCTGTCAGGCTGTCGAGTCACAGAGAGAGGCTGTGATTCTCTGGCTTCAGCTCTGCGTTCAAACCCCTCACACCTGAGAGAGCTGGATCTGAGCTACAATCACCCAGGAGACTCAGGAGTGAGAGCACTCTCTGCTGCTAAACTGTACACACTTACACTGCTGTAAGTACAGAGAGTTTCTACACTGCACCTCATAGACACACTGCTGTAAGTACAGAGAGTTTCCACACTGCACCTCATAGACACACTGCTGTAAATACAGAGGGTTTCCACACTGAACCTCATAGACACACTGCTGTAAGTACAGAGAGTTTCCACACTGCACCTCATAGACACACTGCTGTAAGTACAGAGAGTTTCCACACTGCACCTCATAGACACACTGCTGTAAGTACAGAGAGTTTCCACACTGCACCTCATAGACACACTGCTGTAAGTACAGAGAGTTTCCACACTGCACCTCATAGACACACTGCTGTAAGTACAGAGAGTTTCCACACTGCACCTCATAGACACACTGCTGTAAGTACAGAGAGTTTCCACACTGCACCTCATAGACACACTGCTGTAAGTACAGAGAGTTTCCACACTGCACCTCATAGACACACTGCTGTAAGTACAGAGAGTTTCCACACTGCACCTCATAGACACACTGCTGTAAGTACAGAGAGTTTCCACACTGCACCTCATAGACACACTGCTGTAAGTACAGAGAGTTTCCACACTGCACATCATAGACACACTGCTGTAAGTACAGAGAGTTTCCACACTGCACCTCATAGACACACTGCTGTAAGTACAGAGAGTTTCCACACTGCACCTCATAGACACACTGCTGTAAGTACAGATAGTTTCCACACTGCACCTCATAGACACACTGCTGTAAGTACAGAGAGTTTCCATACTGTGTGTCACTCAGTCACTGTCTGTTCTGCTGTTCCTACAGTGTGAACCATGGAGGAGAGAGCAGGAACAAACCAGGACCCAGGAAATGTGAGTCTGTCAGCGCTGAACACTCACTTCCTCCATATCTATTTCCATCCTTTTCTCTCATCTGCCCTTTTCTATTCTCATCCATTGTAGTCTCTTGCCCTTTTGTTTTTTCACAGTCTTTCTCTTTCACGTTGTGGTGGAAAAACATTCACGTGGTCGGAGAGATATTTCTTTGACAAATAACACAGCTTTATTTGTATGGCCGTAACAGAGTTGTACCTCAGCAAATAAAAACAAGTAAAGACAGAGGATGGACTCAGGCCTTAGATCTCAAACACAGAGATTAATAGAGAGATGCTGCATAGGTACAACCCTGCCTGTGATTGGCTGTTTACAAACATGTAGAGATAAGTGCCAAGAAGAAAAGAGGTCTTGTCTTATGGGGTTTCAAAAGTTGTTTCCTCTACAAATGTACATTCTAGCACAGGTACATCACTCAGGGAAGAGACCATGGCGGCCTTGAGCTCCCCCAATGCCCTGCAGTGTCAGGCACCTTCTAGAATGTCCTATAGACCCATTGCTCAGCAGATAAATAAGGAATTATAACCTACATGTGTTAACTGGTTAGAGTCACTCTCTTTTGGCCTTTTAGATTAAGAAGGAGTACATGAGGCCTAAACAGAGTAAGATTATGTACACAGTACAGTATGAGAACATGAGCATCACTGGCTATGTCACATTTTCTGACTCCAGAATGTAAAGCCACATATCTGTACCTACCCAGAAACCCTGGCACAAAAACATGTGCAAGTCTGCACACACACGCACGCACACACATACATTATGAGCTATGTGTGTGTGCTAATATATCTTCTGTGGGTCCTTGAGTTCAGTTTAAACGTTTCCAAGTAGATCATGTTTACAAATATGGACACACACAAATAAAATCACTCACACATGAACACACATACACACATATATATGAACACAAACATGGTTTACTCGTTCTCTCACACACACTCAGTCATACACAAACTGCGACGGATATTAATTCCGATGATTAATATCGTACATTAATTCTGATGTGTAAATATAGTACAGTGTATTAAGAGATATTTATGTTCCCTGAGAAGACCACAAGATAAAAACCTAAATTTTTTTTATACCCCACATGCTTTTAATAAATGAACTTATATGAAGTTTATGTCTTTCGACCTGTGTGCGATCCTACGCTCTGTTGTTTACATTAATATTGATGAATAATCTCATTAATTTCTCTGGTCTGCAGATGGCTGTCACCTCACTCTGGATCCAAACACAGCATACAGTGAGCTGTCTCTGTCTGAGGGGGACAGGAAGGTGACACGGGGGAGCAGGCAGTCATACCCTGATCATCCCGACAGATTTGACCGCTGGCCCCAGGTCACGTGCAGAGAGAGTCTGTCTGAGCGCTGTTACTGGGAGGCTGAGTGGAGTGTGCCTGAGGGGGGAGAGGTTTATATGGCAGTGACATATAAAGGAATCAGCAGGAAAGGTTGGGGTATTGAGTGTGGGTTTGGATGGAATAAAAACTCCTGGAGGCTGCAGTGCACTGAACACAGATACTCTGTCTGGCACAATCATAAGAACACTAACATACCTGCCCCCCCCTCCCCCTACCACAGAGCAGGAGAGTCTCAGTTAGATACTGGAGTGTGTGTGTACAGAGTAGGAGTGTGTGTGGACCGTCCTGCTGGCACTCTGTCCTTCTTCAGCGTCTCTGACTCTGACACACTGACCCTCCTGCACACATACCACACCAGCTTCACTAGAGCCCAGCCCCTCTGTGCTGGATTTTCCCTGTATGGAGAGAACTCCTCAGTGTCCCTGTGCCAGCTGGAGTAGAGTCTGATACACACACACACCTTATCACACAGCCACACATGTTAGCCCACACACACACACACACACACACACACACACACACACACCTTATGCATACAATCTATGTAGGCACACTAACAGTCAAAGTTGGGTCCTGTACATATTTACATATTTTCTTATTTTCCATTTGTTTTTAGCAATTGCAAGTTATTTTACATTAGGAACAATTTCACCATCCTGTTTTCAATGTCTGTTTGTACATCGTCTCACATCGCAGAATTGATTGCTTTGGTAGCTGAAGGGGATTTCAATGATTTTTTAATTATTTTATAGAAGCCCTGGCCAAAGATCACGAGAAATAGAACAGAAATGTTGATTCCAAAGTGTTTACCAGTGATTTTTATGAAAAATAAATACATGTATTTATGAAGGTTTTGAATGCTTATCAATGTTTAAATATGGTGATGTAAAATGTGATAGAACGCTCAACTACAGAACATGTGTGACTATATATGGCATTATAGTGCCTCTCCAGTGTGTTCTGAGCGCTGGTCAGTGACTATAACTTTAATAGCCATCCACTGTCCCTTGCACGTAGGGATGGTTGTTCATGACAGGAGTGAACATACATAAATTCAGCTTCTGAAGATTAATTACTCAGCAAGCAGCAAGCCATCCATCACCTCTCCAGCCTGGAGTTGATGGCCAACACTGCTGTTCATCTGGATAACATGACCCTGACCACTGGGCAACTACATTAGTGTCTTTTGGGCATTGCAGATAAGTTTCATGTGACATGTAAACATATTTTGTATTTATTTGCTTGTTTTTATGCACCCTTTCATGCTCCATAATAGAGAGAGCATTTTGTTACAGATCTCACATTCCAAGTGCAAAAGCTGAATGTGCAGTGAATTTTTACTGCTCAATTTTTCAATGTTTTTCACTAAATTTGAAAAAAAAAAACCCTCTAAACTGCTCTAAAAACCTCTAAACTGCTAGACAACTGAGAAGAAAGGTGTATCAGACAGAATACTAACAGTATTTAGAGCTAAATCTAAAGCTAAATCTTTGGCATATTTTCACTGTTTCCCAGTATTCTGTGGCATGGTGTGTGAGAAGATCCATTGATTGCAAGACAGAAATTTTAGCTTGAAGTTTCACTTTGGTCTAATAAAATGGCTAAAGGTACAAATGTTGCCTTCAGTTCCTCATCCACTAGGTGGCAGCAAATACAAATCCATGAGACCACTGAATATTCACTCTTACCCTCAAAGGACAGCAAGGTGCGCTGGTTTTCACTGCTGCTAAGCTCTGTTAAATCAATTAAACCAGTATTACACACTTAACTCACCTCACCAAGTTTCTCAGGTCTGAATTTTATGTCTGATTTCAAAGCAAAAGTAAAAGCAAAAGACAGACAGACGCACCCAGCACCTCTCTGGGGTGACAGAGGATACCGCTGCTGCTGAGTATAGCTAAGCGCATGATCGTTCACAAGGGAGGAGAATGAGCACATCACACTTGGAACGCCGGCATTTCAGTGGGTGGAGTTAAGCACCCCTTATGAATATTCATGAGCGTTTGGGAGCCAGGCAGCTGGCTGCGAGGGCATGCCACATAAGAGACTCATTATAACCCCTTCTCAACCCCCATCCCCACCCCCACCCCCAGCCTGTCTGTGTGTGATACCCTCTCTCAAAGAGAGCTACAGAACTACAAGACAGCTTGCCTCACTCAGCCAGACTCTGTAGCGATAGTGTAATGGTTTAGGGAGCTGGAATTATCACTCCCAAGGTTGTGGGCTCAGTCTCCAAGATTGACACTGCTGTTGTACCCTTAGGTACTTGTTACGAATTACTTCAGTGTATATCCAGCTGTATATAAGGATTGTGTGTAGAATGGATAAGAGCATATGCTGAATGCTTTCATGTAATATATGAAAGTCAGACACTGCTGTGGATATGTAATAACAGCAGAGTCGTCCTCATGTTACCTGGAGCATCATATTGTATGAGGACATGTTTTTATAGAGTAACTTTTCATTCACTTTAATCTGTTGTTTTATTTTCTCAGTGGTTTTTCAGTGTATTTTGGAAAAAAGTTTTCATCTTGATCTGCTCTGATGTTTTTGTTTGTGCTTTTTGAGTATCTGTAATCAATATATTGTTGAAAACTTTTGTACTGTCCTGCTTGAAAGATGTTCTGAATAGAATGTATTATTGTTATTGTCATTGCTATATGAGGGCTGTTAATGCATACTTTGTGTTTGGATGCTTTTGAGGAACCATTTTCTTTAATAAATCACTTATAATGACCTACATTTGGTGGCTGTCATGTGCCCTTGTTCTACACTTCAACTGATTGTGCTGGAGCTGGTGAGCAGGCGTTTGTTTTGGCGGTGTGAGGGGAAGTTCGCTGTAGTTGTAAATATCCAGCCGCTCTTACGCGCTTCTTTCCTGCCCCCTACTGTGCCACATAAACAAGGCAGGATTATTACTCAGCTGGTCCGTCGCCATGGAAACACTGACCTCATGCTGTGACAGGCAATCTGGGCTGGTTTCCATGGCAATGACATCAAACCGGTTGCCATGGTACCACACCTACTGGCTCAGCAGCTATTTCTGCAGAGGAGTGCTTTGAGCAAAGTCAAGGTTCTCTGTTCTGTGCACCATACGTGATATGTTTGTTTGCATGCATGTGTGTGTATGACAGAAAGGGGGTGGGTGTTTGTATTCATTTATATAGTTTATCAGAGCAGATGCTCTATGCATTTCCATGTATGTGTGTGTATTAGTGAGTATTGGTATTCATGTCTGTGTTTGTGGGTGTGTGAGTAAATGACTTTGCATGCACACACACACATGACTATAGAGCGTGACAGTGACAGTGAAAGAGTGGGAGGGAGGGAGATGGAGTCAGTATGACAGTGAGAGACAGAGGCTGGCAGACTGATTTTGGCTCACTGCTTTGACCCTCCAAGGACAGCAGAATGAGCTGTGCAATGTGCCTCTCAGCCTGCGGGGGCACTCTGGTGCCCTGCGATGGGCTCCTCTGTCCTGCAGCTTCTCAAACATGAATCTTCTCACCATCATTTATTCCTCTCATAAATAAAGTCGCAGATGTGCTCTCCCATCAATAACAATTGTGTGGCTTTTAAGTCGTGTTCATAATACCGACAAATATCTTAGTTTGTGCTTCTAAGCTGTGGACATGCTTCATTTGAGATGCAGGCAGTGAGCCACACACACTTATCACAGGAGGTAAAACACGTTGCTTCTTCCAAATAGGGGTCAGTCGTCCAGTGACTGAAAATAACCAACCCTCTTTCAGAGGGGCTCTCTCCTCTCCGTTAACCTGCTGCTAGCTGGAGCATCCGTTCACTCATATATGTTTCTCCTGGCACAGAGTACCCCTGCATACTCCAAAAAGCATTTGCTGGTACAGAGTGAATGTACATGCTCACTTAGGTTTCTCCTGGTATGGCTCTTTAGCATGTACAGGAGAGGGGGCTGAGAGATGGAACAGACTTGATGGGGAAAATCCGACAGCAGCATGGTTACCCATGGTTACCGTGGCGATGCTTCAAACCTGCACGCCTCACCTGAGCGCCATGACGCCCCAACGCCTTTGAAAGGCGCTCTGACCTCGTTTGGTGTGGCTCGTTAAGGGGAGTAATTAGCTGACAGCACAGTCGGTTTATTGCTGGTCTTGCATCATTTTCTCCCGGTCTCTGGGTTGACTTCCTGCCTCCAGAGATGGTGGGTGCAGTAATTTCGCAGCCGAACTGTGTCAGCACTCGGAGAAGGCCTGCTCTTAAATTCGTTGGGTGGATTAATTGAGTTGCTTTTTTTGGGCACAGTCATTAAAAAGGGAAATGGGATTTGATAGTTCTGGCCTAGTTAGGACTGTGTCTCCATTCAGTACACTATACACTCACTGCTTCTGCTTTGGCCATTTCTATTGAATTGAACTGGCCCCAGACCAAGATTTGCCAAAGGGAAAACAGGCTTGCTTTGGCATAAATTAACTAATTAAAAAAGTCTACTTTCAAAGTCTTTCTCCACAAACTGAATTCAGTTTTCAATTCAAATTTTAATTCAAATCCCCGCATTTTTAAGTAGTAATGCCCCCCCAACACACCTCTGTCAAAAGGCTCAATGTGTACCTACAATCTACAGAGCACCCAGTACTACTTCACGTCTGCACTACAAGTGTCTCTCAGCCGCTTCTCTATGACCGAATGCCTAAGGCTTGCTGTGAACATTGAACAGGAATCTGTGATGATCTTAGACAAGCCTTCCAAATAACCCCCCCTCAGGTGAAGAAGCCCAAACAAAGTTATTAAAACTCAAAGGGAAACTTAAAATCTTCATCTCAAAGACTTTACACGACACAATGCTGGTCAATGTGAAAGTTTGGATTTGAAACTAAAAACAAAGGGAATCCTTCACCTCACCATATACCTAAGGAACATGTTTGCTTGGGTTTGTGAATTGCTTTTTGATAGGGGGCTGTCAGTTGCAGTGCAGCAAAAGTATAAGAAGAATGTTTAAGAAAATTATGACAGATGGTTGATGCAGCACACTAAAAATCATTTACCTCAACTGCATCATGGTTAAAAACTCTGTTTAAAAGACCAGGACACGTAAGAATAAAAATAGGTAACAGCTTGATTGTACATTTAATGATTTTAGCTGAGATGAGGATAAATGTTTCTTTTGATCTATCCATCTCCAGCTTCTTATCAGAGGGACTGAACTAAGGGCACAGCACATACATGTTAAAATATTTTTAAAATTTATGTGATTCTAGACAGTGATTATGAAAAAGCTGACTCTTGAGTAAACCTTGAATAATACAAAAAGCATGCAACAACAACAACAACAGCATCACATTCTGACTTTCACATTGCATGGAGAGGGTCCTGTGAAAGCAGTAAATAATTAAAAAGTCAAGCAGAGATCAATTGCAACCCTGTTATTCATAATTGATTAATTGTGGTCTATATATATGGGCCTGGGTGCACATTTTAAAGTTGAATGAGCATATGATGTGCTTAAAGAACACGTCACAGAATAAATACGATGTGTGCAAATGTAAAGATTCCGGCTTTTTCTTATAGTGACTATTTTGTTACACTTACATGAAAAGTAAGTGCATTTTAAAAGTTGATGTCTCATTATTGGTTAACAGTATTGTACAGTAAGGCTCCATGATACCTGGAAAACTACTTTTTATCAGTAGGAAAGGGCCATGTCCACAAAGCAAGATCTGCCTCTGCTGATTTAAGGTTGAAGGTGTTCAGGTGCATTGTGGGTAAATGCTTCTTTCAGTAATCGGGAGCTCTGCAGTGGAAAGTGGAAATGGGCATGTAGCGGACTTACTTTCCAACCACTGATAAGGTTAAACAGAAAATGGCGGCTTGAAAGAAGTAATTTGCAGAAGATGCTGATATGAGAACCAAGGTCTAATTTTTCTTGGAAATACCGTTGTGTTTTTCCCTGTTTTGACAAGTTTTTTTTTTTTTTGTCGTTGCTGATTTTGTTATGTTTTGCTGTCGTGACAAAACAGTTGTACAGTCAATAAGGAACTTAGCTACTTTCGTTCATTGTAAACCAGAACTGTTAAAGAAAAGGAGTAAGCTACCCTCTTGATTCAATACCATTGCTGCTTTGATTGATGTTTTATTAACGTTTTAGCTACATCTAGAGGAGACATTATATCACTTTTCCTTAAAAACCATGCACATTTATGAGATATGCTTCCATTAGCAATGAAGAATCTCAAAAACATTTTAAAAAGTGGTCTTTGAAAGAAACATCATGCGTGCGTATGTGTATGTGTGTGGTATGTGTGTTGTGTGTGTGTGTGGTGTGAGGGTTGTGTGTGTGTGTGTTGTGTGTGTGTAGTGTGAGGGTTGTGTGTGTGTGTTGTGTGTGTGTGAGGGTTGTGTGTGTGTTGTGTGTGTTGTGAGGGTTGTGTGTGTGTTGTGTGTGTGTGTGGTGTGAGGGTTTTGTGTGTGTGTTGTGTGTGTGTGTGTGTGGGGGTGTGAGGGTTGTTTGTGTGTGTGTGTGTTATGTGTGTGCGTGGTGTGAGGGTGTGTGTGTGTGTGTTGTATGTGTGTGTGTGTGTGTGTGTGTGTGTGGTGTCTGTGTGTGTGTGTGTGTGTGTGAGGGTTGGGGAAATTGTTGGGTGACCATATTGAGGCTGATTTAGGAATCGTTGGTTTTGGTTCACATAAAAAGTGGTAACTCTTGGTGTGTGAGAGACCATACTCCAGGAAAAGACATTACATCTGGTGGAGAACAACTCCCCGGAGACAGCGTCAGCCAGATAAACAGAAACACTTCCTCATTGTCGACTCATGAAACGAGTCATAGCTACGTCCTCCCCTGTGGCTTATTCAAAAGTTATTTTGGGTCGTTTTTTTTCCCTTTAGGTTGGCTCGTAACTTTGAGGTAGTTAAGGGTAGGGCCCCCACCCACAACCTAAGCTGCGTAGCCTCAAATCCCCCCCCCCAATATCCATACCCCCACCCCCACCTCATTTCACATCGGCCCTGATTTCACTCACTGCTTCCAGCCTCAGGAGATTCAGCGCCAGCCTCCCTTGCTTTCCTGCTTTTCGTAGCCAGGCCCATGTATGGTAAGACCCCGCTGCAAACTGGGATAGGCGGGGCTAACGGGAGCACGGTCCCACTTACAAAGTTATCTTGAGAATTGTTTACCCTAGGGAGGGACCTAACGACCACAAAAGAAGAATGCAACCATATGAAGAAGGAAAAAAAAAATGTTTTTTCTTCGCAGCCCTTATCTTTGGCCGCCATGCTGATCCCGTATCAGTTCCGTAGTGATATTTTTAGGGGAGTTATGTAAACCGGAGCGAACGTGTAGCACTAGAGATGATGGGAGTACTACAGAGAAAAGTCGTTTCAAACGAAGAACGAGCACAACCTGCTACAAACTTGGTAGTGAGTGCAGGAAGTGGCCAGCCCCGTCTGAGGTAACACACCTGCTGTATGAAAATAAACAGGCCCATGGCCTGTGGGCCCGCCAGCACTGACGGCAGGGTTTACTCATGATTCCCTGCACAGAATAATTAGTGTAATTGTACATGAGATCGGTCAAATACAAATTGAGACTAGAAACAACAGTTCCCGCACTAGGACTTAGGGGGACAGATTACACCCTCTCCACATTTAAAAGACTCAGAAGGGTGCTCAGAATTATGTGGGCCGAATTTCATCCTGTTATAGTATATGTACAAATTCTACTGCCAGTAATTCCAATAAAATGTCCCTTTTCCAAAAAACTAAAGTACAAAAACTCTTTCTTGCTCAGCAAAGTGAAGCATTTTGGTAAAATGAGTACAGGTACATCTGAAGTGGGTTGAATAGGACCGATGCATGTGTTTACATTCAAACCTGGGGCCCAGCGAATGGGGGTGAAGGGGGTTGCCTTGCGGGGGTGATTTGAAAAATGCAATTACACAGGAAAACAAGGGCCAGTGCTCTCTTCCTCCCTCTCTCTCTCTCTCTCTCTCTCCCTGTGTCTCTCTCTCTGTCTCACTCCTCACACAGGCTTGCATGGACATGTGGGAGAGTACTACTCGCATTCCTATTCTTCCCACTTCGGCATTTGGTTTCAAAGGGGAATGTTTCCAGAAAAGCACCTTCTCTTTGTCACTATACTCCCTTACCCCCCTGGAATCTCTAAAAACATCCATAAATATTATTTCCAACTTAATTAAAGGTGCTGTTTGTCCTGTTGGGTAGGCGTTAATACTAGCCCTGCTTTCTGAAAAGGTCACAATTCATGAAACCAGATTCCACTGCTTCATCTGTACTCAGTGAGTAGGCTAAACATAACAGAACCTCTTTTTTATTTCACCAGGAACGGTTCCTTTATTCTCCGCCAGTGATGGCGATCTGCGTATATAGGCTTAGAAGATAGTTGCGTCTTAAGAATGCTGAAGACAAACATGGTTCAATTTGCGTGGAGGCCCATACTACTCCTTGCATTTCACAACAAATATCTTTCTTGAGGCATTTGGAAGTGTCTATAGATTAAATCTTTGACTAAATAAAACATATTGTTTAATCTCGTAACACGTCGAATTAAAAGGATTCCGAGTTCGAAACCGTTGGAATAACAAAGAAAAAATGGACAAGCGAGGCTGTTTGGGAACTGCATGATATACGCGCAAGAGCACTGCGATTGAGTCAGTCCCGATCCTTTTTTTATGTTCTCCATGTCTTAACTTTCGCTCACAGCCGCAGTGTCACATTTCACCGTTCCCTGTTTGTCTCCACCTTACTCCGCCATTTCGCATAGCAGGGAACTTAGCGCGTCCTGTCATGGAGGAGCAGTAAATGGCCATTGTTTTATCACTGTTACCGTGAGATAACATGAAGTGCGATCCTGTGGTGGTTCCGTAAGCAATTAACGCTATGACAAACACTTTGTGTTCTGCCCGTTATACTTAACAGTCTAACCAACAAGGTACCTTTTGTCTTTTGCACATTTTTTTTTTACACAATTGCTGTATTTTGCATGTATTTCAAAGTATACCTTCTGCATTTTAACTAAGCACTCTTGCTTGGAATTTCCGTTTAAACTATATTTATAGCACAGCTTATAAAGGCAGACTTTGCGTGTTTAACATATCGTATAGCCCGTTCGTACATTGGGGATAGATCACTGACGTATGCGTGTTGCTTTGAATCTAGACTTCGAGAGCGGCCGCCTTTGGATAGCCCAACTCCATTGTTCGCACTGCAAGCGAGTAACAGTAAATTTTACCATGTTGTGGACTGAGATTACAGTAATGAATCATTGAGTGATGATTAAAAACAAAAAAACCTTATTTAGCTATATGTTGCCTTTCAAGTAATGTGATCAAAGCACCCCAAAGCAAAAACAGGACATACAAAACAGTATTGAAACGGATGAACCAACCAACCTTTTTTTTCATATAATAGTGCTCAACTTTTACCTGGTGGGCATTCATCAAAAATAAATGACTTTGTTATCCCAATCTACCTAATGTACACGTATATCTACCTAACAGTACTCAATAAATTAGGCCTGTTGATATATTGAAACAGCCAAGCTTAATATATTGTGTCCCTATCAATGTTTCGGAAAAGAATCCTGTTGCAGAGTGCTTCCCAATTCCTGCATCGTCACATCTGAGTAAATCTGACAAACAGGAATATTGCTGCATCCGCAGTTGGAGTCCCGTGTCGCACCGGCGATGATGGACGCAGCGGAAAACATCGGCTCGGCTGCACTAATCACGGACTGGCTTTGGAATTGGCTACTTTGGGTTTTTCCTGTGGGTTGTATTGGCAAAATGCTGTTGAACTTTTACTGTTGGATTGGGAAAAATAAACCATTGCTGTTAAGGCGCCAGGTAGGTAACTGATGCAATATCTAACTGCGCCAATGAACCCAGACTTCTACCATGATCAGTAACAACAGAAAGAGACGGAGACAAAAATAGCCCTCAAATATTCATTTATGACATATATTTTTAAAAGTTATCCTGCAATTGTATATAAAATATTCTTCCATTCAAAGAGCTGTATTTAAACCTTTAAATATTCATCCGTACTCTAATTAGTCCTAATGTTAATCTAAGGTTAAAAACTATGTTGAAATGTTACTTGTGTGCCTAGTGTCCATTTCCACAAAAACCACCCAGAGTATCTGAGGCTGGCAGGAGCCCAGCTAGCATGCAACCCAGCCACACCATTGTGAAACAAAGTCCACACACTCAAACCAATGCTCACGCCATCTCTCAATGATCACCATCTGACGGCAATCAACATGGCCTGACCGACAGCACTGTCACACACCCCACCAATTGGGTTCTTTCTCTGTCCATTTTGATATGGGCAGAACCAATTTTCTCGATTGCATTATTGCTCTTTACAAAATTGTGTAGCATTTGTCATATCCAGAGATTACTGCAATTTGAGGCTAATAGCAATCTTCATTCTCTGTTCAAATTCAGGGGATATTTTCTGTAAAATGAATTATTCTGGTCTGAAAGACTCTTCAGTGTAACTGCTCAGGAAACAGCACAGATCTCCTGAAGTTAGTGTGCTATCACAAAAGCTAGATTGTGTTATTAACCACGGTTTCACTTATCTGAATAATTAATGGTAAAGTAATCCTGAAGCTTTGTGTTAACTGTTTCAAAATATAGTTTTCTCATATGACAAAATCTACAAATGATTGAAACAAACATACATTTGTGTAATCGTTCCTAAGAATTAATTTTAACTGAAAGAGGAACCAACAGTTCACTGGATATCACTCCAGCTGTGAGTGAAACAGTAATCACTGGAATTCATTTAGCCGACGCTGTTTCCAGAACATAACAGAGGTAGAATATTCACCTGAGTTAGGTGAGCAGTAAAGCCAAATCTGGCTAACCATATTCCAGAACAGCAAGAACACATGCAGCATCACTGAAGCCAGGTAGTGAATACCTAGTTCTATCTAGTGACACCAGGTTGAACACAGACATTCAGATTTCATCAGTTATAAACATGAATATGAAGTATATTTCTATGTGCTATAAAAATGCATCTTAGCTACTCTTTCTGCCATTGAGTGTCCTCATTAATGGCCTGCTACACGGGCCATCAGCTGGCTAGACATAAGACCATATGAACATACAATGGCCAGCAACCATATTGTGCCAGGACTTGACTTGAGCTGAACCGGATGCTTGGATTGGCTGTGGAGAGCGAAATGTTTTGATTGGTTCTCAGATGTCAGTAGCTGACAGATCATTTGCAGCTCCATCTATCTGTGCCAAAATCAAGGTTTGAAATGGGGTGGTGTTTGGGGATGTCCACCCCCATTGAAAAAAGGTAAACTTGGTCATTCACTTGAGTCCCACATTTTGTGTTTGTACCGATATAAGTACCTTACCTGTATGTTGCTTATGCTTCATCTCACACTGCCAACCAAATCATCCACCCCCAAATTCCTCTTTCACCCCCACCAATTTTTATACCGGACACCCCCATTTTGAGCCCTGGGAATGATTAAGTTTCATTATTCCATCACTATATCAGTGCTGATATTCCACACCAAGCAGAAATATACCTGCTCTGATGGTATTTGCATGAGACAGGACTGAGAGACAGATAGTTATGGTAACAAAGATTTCGGGTACTTTTTTATGGATCAAATACAAACAAAAACTAAATAGCTGAGAATGGCTTTGGGTTTCTCTCAATATTTATGCATCTTGCAATGTTAAAAACAGGGTACACGACAGCACAGGGCATGACTGGATGTGTTACGGGTCTTGCCACTAGGGGGAGATATAGTGTAGGGTATGCCGATTGCAGGGCACAGGGTAACCCAGTCATTTCCCCAATTTGAGTTTTTTTTTTAGCAGCAGGTTAATTGTCACAAACCAGCAAATTATATCAAGCAGGTACAATGAAGAGAAAGAGATGGGCAGGTAGACAAACAGTAGTAAACATTATATACTACTTAAAACAGTCCTTGCTGTTATAATGAAAATAAACAGTACTACTACTGTTTATATAATGATAATAATAACAATAATAATAATTTGACAGATTGACATAAAAAAAAATCTCCATGGCAAGACAAGCTTTTAACTTAAAATTGCAGTCTACGCATAACCTGCTCTCAATTTACTGCAACTTTACATTCTACACATACACTGCCCCCCACACACCACTAACTCATTGCAATGTTTCCCTATGGTCTACACATAAACAACTCTCACCCACTGACCTTCAACTGGCCAACAAAGGACCCCACTGAGAAAAGTCTAGAAGGTTCAGCAGAGAGTAAATGCATGTTTCAGTCATGTTTCCTTGAAAGCGACAGAATTGGCAGACTGTTTGCCAGGGAAAAGTGCTAACAGTCACAGGCTGTGTGCAGAGGAAACATTCTCCTGCTACAGGCTTTTCAGAAAAAAAAAAATGTTTACTTGATGCAGACCTTCGAGGCTCCTACCACAAGCCACCATCATAAATACCTGTCCACAAGTGGAACTTATAAAAGCAGGGCACTATTTGTTGTTGCCTGGTTATTTCTTATATTTTGGAGTAGAACATCTTTCTTTTATTATTGTATAAATATGTCTAATTATGGCTTGGCACTAAGCCTGCCCAGTGCAGCCTGTGGTTGGCAGTCTAGCAGGGCAGTGTCTAATTGGCCATAAAATGGCTCTCCTGCTGGTTACAGTTGGCAGGATGTCCCCTGCAATGGTTGTCTTATAATGCAACAGCGCCTCCTCTGGACAGTGTGGAAGCCTGCACCAGCTGCACATTAACTCCATTCTGGTTCACTGATGCAATGGCAGCATGCAAATAATATTCATGTGATGCTTTCATTGTCTTACAGTAAATGTGAAATCATTAGGCTGACCTGTCATCATAACATTTTATGATGGCTCAAATAATAGCAGTGTTGTTGGGAGCCCCCTGGTGGCCGGAGGCCCCCTGTACACCTGCCCTGCATGTCTGCTCAGTAGTCCATCCTTGCCTTTGAGCCTTAGGTCAAGTAAAGTTTAATACTGCCAGACCTGGCTGACAACATTCCCAGAGCAGTGAGTATATACTTGTATGCAACATTATTAAAGGACAAATGCACATATATGCTAACCAGAACGGTATCTTTATGTATCTGTGGTGGTCTGTCCTGAGAGGTTTAATACTCTGACCATACACAAAATGTGGCCCTGTTTATTTACTGCCCTGCTAACTCCACTTCTCCTCGCTGAGTTTACGTCCGGGCAACTGCTGATCCAGTTTAATCTGGTTCGTATTGCGACACTGCTATGAAAACTAGCCCATTTAGCTTGGCTGCCCGTTCAAAGAGCGTTTTCATCCAGACTGAGGGCTCCGATTTGTCAGCCACTCAAGCCACCCATTCGCTTATTCACTCTGTGCCAGCTGAACAGGAGAGGGGCCCTGAAGTTTCCAAAATGTCCCCATTTCTCAAAAAAAAAAAAACAGCCCGCTGAAAAACAAGGTACAAGCAGCTCTGTTTACCTGAGACTCGGAGCCTGGGGCTTTCCTCTTTGTGTGTCTGACCTCAGGGTACTGCAAAACCCTGCAAGGTGAAAAAAAAATAAGGGGGTGTTATTTTGTACATTGGCCTCCATTTTGAATATATATGGCAAACAAGATATGTATGAAGGATGTAAAATTTTGGCATGGTGAAAGGCTTGCTTTCATCCTTTCCATCAATATTCACCCTGCCGTGGCTGACTTAGCCTGAACTGAGCCTACACATCATACAAATCAATGTTGTCTTTCCCAGTTTTTTTTTTTCCCCTTCTCACTCCAAACACCATGTGACTTACTGGAAAAAATCCTGAAAACCTAGGCATACATTGTTCTGTGTAATGTAAATATGTAACTTTTTTCATTCAAGAACTGCAGCATATGGCTACCCCAGACTTTGATGTATTTATATTCATATAAATCCATGGCATAATTCACAATATTTGACAGTTGGTCTTTCCATAATTATGGAAGATGTGCCCCCATCTGCTGCTGGCAATAGTTATTTGAATAGGCAACTAATAGCGTTGACTATAATTGTTTGAGAATTCAGATTTATACACAATCTAATTTTGTGGGCTGCTGCTTAATGTCTCTGCACACAGGAGATGCTCACTGACAGTACAGGTGTCAGGCCTCAGTAAACACAGTGCAGTGGGGATTTTAAAACATTCCTGCCTGTTTTCACACACAGAAATGAGTTAATCAACACCAGTGATTCCTACATGATGTCAGGCCGTGCCAAAGTACACACCCTGCAGACTACTACGCAGACATGTTTTCCCCTCGGAAAAACATTTATGTTCCAATAACATGATGGAGGAAAGTTAATTTTATTTTATTCCATGAGTTGTTACATATACACAGAAAATGAAACAAATGAATAAAACATACATATTAATATTTCATTTGATTCCAAGATTATTGTATATTTGTAGCCTTAATCAGTTTTTCCTTTTCATTCATCTAATTTACACAGTAAGTTTCATTACAGTGAGCAATAAAATAGACACCCCAATGTAAAGTCAGTTTGTATGTTAACAGGGTGCTGAAGCTTCTCTCAGCCTCTGAAATTATGCTGCAGGAATATAATTCTACTCTGCCGTGACAAAATCTGTCAATCTATGCGTAGCTGTTGGAGGAAGAGAATATGGTTTTATCACATTAATGCTTGACTGGGTTCAGATCTGGTGACTGAGAAGACCAAGATACATGAATGATGTCAAAACTACCGAAATTCTACACAGCTCGAACACTTGAGTTCCCATTTTTTTGTTCACTTCCTGCACATGGCAAAGGTAACCCAGCATCAATGTGATTAATATTGCTGAACAAATGTATCTGTTTTTTTTTTTTATCAGTACCTTCAAGCTATTTGTCAGATTTTTTTTTGGCAATGAGTTGTAAACATTATCAAACCAAGACAAATAGTAATTTTATTAATGTGCATTAACAGAATGTGGGGAGGATACAGCAGTGGTAGATGTGCTCAGCAGTGAAGCCTTGTGTGAAGGCAGGTACACAGTGAGGTACGGAAATGAATCCTAAAACCCATCATTTATTAATGACTATTGTTGCCAAAATCAATCATAAATGCAGCTGGAGTATTTAAGTGATGAACTCAGACAGGAGCACCAACACCATTATCCTCCTTCTATCTGAATAATTTAATGCTACTAAAAGGTAGGGCTCGGATCACTGACAGACACGGGGTTGGAGCCTTGTCAGACTGCTGCTGAAACAAGATCTCTCGTGCCAAATGAACTGCTGAAATCTGAAATTTGATGTGTTTCACTTTCATTAGGTCAGGAAAAAACGCACAGGAAATTCAGTATCTTGACCCCCTTTATGGAGTGCCGAATATCTTAGGACTGTACTTTGATGGCACACCGGAAACATCTTGATTCCTCCAGGTTTTTTTTTCTTCTTGTGGTCTGCTCTAGTCTCACAACCAGCGAGAGGTTTGTGTTTATCCTTCTGCTGTCACAGATAATACACACCCTCACCTAAACGGCCACAAAAAAGGCCACCATTCTGGATTCCAGCGATCCGGCTCAAAGATAAGATGGTGTTGTTTTTTTTTTTTTGATTTGATTTTGAAAAACGTGACTGCGGAACCACAGGACTGAGGCCACTGACGAGATTAAAGTCATTTTGATGGGAAATCTGAGAGGCCGGTGATAATGATAATGCGTTCCTCTGTTGTATCACCGCCCCTGGATTTCAGACTTCCTCTCCTGATCGCTCTGTGTATGTTGAGGCCGGCCTCTTTTGAAGGGGGATTATATCCCACCCACCCCCTCCCCCTCCTCTCCACTTCACCCTGTTTCTTGATCTGCAGAAGGAGTGGGCCCCCAAAATAGGAATCATTGGACTGAAATTCCACAAAACAACAAATCATTGGTCATATCTTGTTTGCCCCGGTTATTAAGACTGACATTCTACAGCTGTATGTGCTTCCGTATCAGGTTATTATCAGATTACTGCAGAATACTTTGATGGATATGTGAGAGTTCAGGTAGTTTTCTCTGACCATGGACAGGAAGAAGAGCTCCTTCCACTAAAACCAGAGACAGATCAATGTGACTCTGATACACAGACCAGCGAAGTGGCACCACGGCCACAGGGTCATAGCATCCACTGTTGACTAATGAGTGGAATTAAATGAAAATGTGAGAAAAGTAGAAATGTGGAGGATCTGGGCAAACAATGTGAAACTGTACCAATCTCTAGGCTTTTACACTCCTGGATCTTCACAGTTAGACCGCATACTTCCTCTGCTCCCCTCTATTTCTATGAGGAAGTTAAAAGTGACTTGCAGGCTGAAGCCCCAGAAACCCCATCACAAGCTGAAAGGGGGGTGTGAATTTTGCAGAACATTTCACTGCTTTTGTCAGATATATGTTAAGCAGTGTTTGCATCAACTTAAATTAATTTTTTTAATATCTGAAACTCCCTCCGGACAAAGCAGGCTCAGGCCTGAACCATGTCAGATTCAAACTCAGATTACCATGTTGTGTTTCAGGTTCAGATCGCAGGTAAGATTCTCAAACAGGTACAGCACTGCAGGTTTACCCTCAAGCACAGATTTTCACCTGAGTTTCCTTAGAAAGTATCCACCTGTTACAGACAGATAGTGTGTAAATATATTTAAGTTGCGCAAGACCATGTTTACACCAAGATAAATGCTTGATGTAGATGACAAGTGAAGACTTGTTTGCAAAAGTCTGTGCTGCTGTTGACTGGAACATATCTGTTAGATGTACACATTCCCAAGTATGTGTCAAAAACATTATATGCACCATAAAACCCAGGGTCTTTTGGCCTCCTGGTTATGTGTGTTTTTTTTCTTAGAAACAAACCCACAGTCCTTGAGGAGACCAAGTGTGTTTGATTTGGACTGTAGCCACACTGTAGCCCTTTCTCAGGCCGCCCTGAGCATGAAATGTAGGCTGATTTTGAAAAGGCGGGCGGGTTGTGCGGGAGGTGTGTGTGTGTTTGGGGCCTCTTCCTCTCTGGTGGCTGATCTGAGAGCAGCTGAATAGCACAGCGTGTGTCTGAGGCGAAAGGCTCCGTCATGCTTCAGCAGAGCAGGGAGGCCTGCCGGGGTCTACCCCAAACCCCCACGCCCCCAACCCCCATCTCCAGCTGACTCAGCATGGGGGGGCCAGGGGCTTGAGGGAGTTGGGAGCTGACCCTGTGGAAAACACGGCCATTTTAACACTTTCTCCCCAGCCTGTGCACACCCTGCTCTGAAAAATGGCTACACTACAGGACAGGTCACCAGTGTGGTGAGGGTTTGTCTTCCTTCCTCTCTCATACACCCCTCCCCCCCTCCTCACTCCCCCCACCCCCAGAAACAGATATGAGAACACCATGTTCTGTGTCTGTGGGTCTCTGATAAGCATTTAACACCAAAGCCCCTCTGTGACTGCTACTGCTACTGCTAATGCAGATGTGTGGCAAACCTGTTTCTGAACCTGCAAGCCCTCCCAGCAAGAGGGATCAAGCTCCGCCCTCAGACCCTCCCACTGACAGGAGGATGGCCAATCAGGTGGCCAGCATTTGAAAAACATGCGTCCAATCGCACATCTTCGTGTGCTGAGACACATAGGGTGGGAGATGGGAGAGAGGAGGGGTTGGGGGGGTTTCCAGAGCAGGAGGTGTGAGAGACAGAGAGGGAAACACAGGGCAGCTCTACATTCTTACTCGGTTTCAGCCTCTCCATTTTCCTGGAGACCCCGCTATAGCGGAATTGCAGAGAATTAACTCTTTGAGGGCATTTATGATTCACTCAGAACAGACTTTGGCCTTTTTTTGACATGTATGCACAGAGTCGTCTGTAATTCTGCGGGAGGAGCGTGACACCACTCTTCCTGGAGAAAGTCAATCAGCTCATGCTTAATTGATGAATGTAGAACACACTACCTCAGGCACTGTTCCAGAGTACACCATGAGAAAATAACCCTCTTCCAACACCAAGCTGTTTTATTCAAAATCACTAAAGTGTCCTGTACCATTTTAAAATTCTGCCCTTTTCAAGTGGCATTGAGTTTTAAAATTGAAGCAGATTGTTTTTTAAACACACATGAGCTGAGTTTTAAAACACCGTTGTGGCAAATTCTGGAGGGAAATTAAAACAGCTAAATCATGGCTATGGTCCTGTCTAATTGTATTAATTAGCGTGCTTCCTGGACCAAGGAGGTAAAGTAATTAGTGAAATCAGGTAGCACAGGACCATTTACCGACAGTCACAGTGTCCACAGCATTCACTGCAATGAACTGCAGGATTAGGAGTTGAATAGCTCCTCTGTGTGATGGATCAGGCTTTAGGGGGATCTATGAGAGAAGCACTGCTCACTGCTTCTGACCTCTAGTGGTGACATTTGATAACTGCAGACGTCAGTGTGCGAGGAAAGGACAATACTGTTGCAATAGCAGAATGATTTCCCAATTCAAGGGGGACATTTTTTATTTCCAAATAAGCCCGCTTTTCGCTTTCCTGGCCAATGGTGAAACAGATAGGGGTAAACATGTTTTGCCTCTGCGCTCACACAGAAATTAAGGCTCATCTTCCAGTTTGGTAACTGTCCACAAAGTTGCCAGAGCCAGTGACAAAGCCCCTGGCTGAGAAACACGACTCCTTCCACCTCTCTGACACGGCAGTCGTTGCTGCTGAAAGTGATATTTCCAGACGGTAAGTCAGGAGCCTCTAGGGACGTAATCAAGGCCTGACCATCTGGGATCCCTGACTACTTTGCATAAAACCTTTCAACATGCAACAATGAGCATGAAACAAGAAGCCCTCCACTTAAACTGCATTATTCTTCTTATCTATAGGAAATCCTCATATAAGTCATTTGCGTTATCTTTGGATAATGCTTATGCAGTTTATATGGAAGGTAGTTGCAGATGTTGATAAGTATAAATTACTAACAGACTCATTGTAGCATAATGCACATTAGGTTATAGTTTAACAACATGAGTATAACAGCATGAAAGAAATGTTGGTATTGTTGTTGTGTTTCTACTGTAGGAGTAATTACACAGGCACTGATTCACAAATAGCTGTGTTTGTGTTTCTGTGTTGTGTTTGGTGGCGACTCAGTCACCCGTTGACCTCAGATCACAGCTTGAACTCCAGCGAGTGAGTTTATTTGCAAACTTGAGCCAAGAGTCTGGCTTGTGTTTGTTGGAACTAATCCCAGAGCGAAAGGCAGCTTGGTGCTGGTGAATTATCAGCTGTCTGGTGGGTTTTTTTTTTTTTTTTTCGTTTCCAGATGGACGGGTTGCATTTTTTTTTCTCAGCTGTGCCGGTCAGAGGGGGAAGGCTCCTTGTCAATGAAATGACAGCAGCATAGTCCACAAGCCGCCCTGTGGCCGGAGAGTCTCCAGTGTTTTTGTCCCTGCTTCATCTAATGAATTAGAGTCGCAGCCGACCACAAAGAGCGGCTGGCCATCAGCGGCCAGGCTGCACACATCCATGGAAGATTGATTTGCCTTGGGAAAGCCTTTATCTCAGGCTCTATAGCCAGACTGGGGCTGGCCCTCTGGCCGCCCAGGCGAGGGTGTGTGTCCCCTTATGGAGCAGACTCCTTCAGTCTTTACATCTACCTTAAGCATTTAGCAGCCAGTCTTACCTGGGGTGACTCACACAGTTCATATTTCTCCTCACTATCAATTTAAATAGCTGGATATTTTACTTTTTTTGTTTTGTTACGTATCTTGCTCAAGGATACAATTCCACATATAGCATGTGCACATTCAACACCATTATGTCAAACAGGTGATTTTCCATTTCACTTTTAAACAATTCATTCAATTGCTCTAGCGCCACCAAGTGTTTGCTGCCTCACGGTTCAGGCACACTATCACCTCACTTGCCAGGTTTCAAGAGTTTTCCAGAAAAAATGTGGATTTTTTTTATGGTCAAAAGTAGAAGATTTCTCTACCAAGAACTCTCTCAAGAAGCTGTTAAAAGTGGGCAGAAGCAGATTATTGTTTTTAACCTGCTCTTTGCTTCCAGGCATAACCAGTAAATACAAATGAAACTCCTTAAACATGCTTGGGAACACGGTCGATCCAGAGTTTATTTTCTCTCTCATCAGCAATACGGAACAGAGTACGGGGGAAAGTCTAATTCAAGGACACTGATGCATCTGGTAATGTATAACCTCACACTGGTGAGGCTTTAAATTCCAAATGAAATGTACCCTGAATCTCCCTGTGTATAAACTTGGACAGGGATGATATCCAAACTGCCCGTCTGTTGCTCTTAAGTTTCCCATCACTGAATTTCGTTTTTACTTTTCCCCTTGGTAAACTGCAGTGTCATCCGCTTCCTTTTCCATATTCTGGTCTCATAAGCAGTCACCTGTGAAGGGAATTCATGACATTAGTACTGACAGAGGAAATGCCAGAGAAATATGTCTTTAAATATATGTTTTAAAAGTATGCTGTACTAAACTACTGCACTATATTTTATCAATATCCCTAATATGCAATCACCATACACACAGACATCTTCTATGAAGAAAAAATGTTTTATGAAAATCATAAGTTGGATACATTCACTAACAACCAGTAATATCATTTTATTTAAAGTATGTACACATTAAAAATACATTTCTTCACATATATTGTGGTTTTTGTGTTTGCATATTAACTTAGTGTAAAATTTCAGACTAGTGAGAGAATGAGAACCAACTATGCCACAAATGAACACATTTCAAATCACACAAAATGGATAATGATGTATGATTGCAAATGTTTTTTCATGGTTTTTTATATAAAGTGGCACAGCTAATCACTAATACAATCAATCATGTTTAAATATAAAATCAGTTTTATGATTTTTTTTTCTTGTGAAAACCTTTATGACATGCTAATTTCATGCAGTCATTTCACCAAAACCTGACTGTGATTCATTTATGAGCGTTTATCTCCGAGAGGATGCGGAAAGCAGCACAAAAGCAGCAGGGACGGCTTACCTTGCTTTACCACAGATTGTGCCGCACTGGTTTTCTGAGGGATCCATTCTCCTGTCTCAGCTCTGCTCATCAGTACAGTCCTCTGAGTGAGACTGCGTTTGTGTGCGACTCTGTTTTATTCTGCTCTGCCGTTCAGCAGTTCAGAAATGAGCGCACACACACACACACACACACACACACACATACACGCTAATGCGCACACACACTCAGTCATTGCGCAGTGGTGCCACCTAGGCAGAGGAATGTAACGTTTCATTTCTTGGATGTTTTCTGTTCGCTTTCTCATATCTGCCTTGGGTCGGAGTACATACGCCTTCGAGAGGGTTTTTCATGGGAAATGTTTTTGTGCATTCTTCAGTCTAGCTGATTACTTAAGCCTCGAGTGCTCAAAATAACTCATAGATATGTGCACACAAGAGAGAAGTACTTTCCTATTGGAGGAAGTTATTTCTGATTTTTTTTTGTTGTTGTTGTTTAAGCAGTACTACAGTCAAACTAAATGATGAAAGCTTTGCAGGTTTGGATAGCCAAAACAGAACCCATGAGCTGTATAACTGCAAGGAGACAAACTAATTTTGTAGCATTCTGTAATTTCATTGCCTGCAGCCACATATCTGTCTCATTGTAAGGGTTTAGAATTGACATCATTTAAACAAAAACTGTGAAATTTTACCATTAAAACAGAGTCTGACATGTGTGTTTTGAAATGAAGCATTGAATATTATGCCCAGTCAAATGATATTATATGTGAGCTGTTGGACACTGGAAGAGAATTTACTAAAACTAGGCAGTTTTAGTAACTGTAGGATCACAGCTGAGCGAGGGGAAAGAATGTGACCTGACAAGGAGCAATGGAGCCTCGGTGCGCTTTAGCCTGGAAGGCGTGGGGCTTTAAGAGGGAAATGGAGATGATTATCAATACCTCTGAAGCTCTTCACTTGCTCTATACGTTAAATAAAACGGCCTTCACACAAACAATGCCAGGGCCATATCCTTTACAGAGAAAAGCGCTGTGTTACAAAAGCTACAGTGGAGTCTTTGTCATTCGTATGTATTCAAGGCCAGGAATGTTAACTCTGAAGACCCTGATGGCCATAATATTGTGGGCCATCTCCTCTTGACGACCTATAGCCATGAAACTATTGTCTCATTCAGGAATGTGATAGCTCAGAAACTCACTTCTGTCCTTCCAATGGCCCAAACAGCAGTAAAAAAAAAGGAAAAGGAAACATAAATGGTACAATGACCAGGAAGGAAACATAACTGTTTATGGTACAATGCACCAGGCTGCTCATAAACTTATAGGATAATGAGCCTGACCAGGCTGATCACAACCTTACAGCACTATGAGCCTGACCAGACTGCTCATAACCTACAGTGCTATGAGCCTGACCAGGCTGCTCATAACCCTTACAGTACTATGAGCCTGACAGGCTGCTATGAGCCTGACCAGGCTGCTCATAACCTTACAGCACTATGAGCCTGACCAGACTGCCCATAACCTTACAGTGCTATGAGCCTGACCAGACTGCCCATAACCTTACAGTGCTATGAGCCTGACCAGGCTGCTTATAACCTTACAGCACTGTGAGCTTGACCAGACTGCTCATAACCCTACAGTACTATGAGCCTGACCAGACTGCTCATAACCTTACAGCACCATGAAGCTGACCAGGCTGCTCATAACCTTACAGCACTATGAGCCTGACCAGGCTGCTCATAACCTTACAGCACTATGAGCCTGACCAGGCTGCTCATAACCTTACAGCACTATGAGCCTGACCAGACTGCTCATAAACTTACAGTGCTATAACCCTGACCATGCTTCTCCTAACCCTACAGTACTATGAGCCTGAGCTGCTCAGAACCCTACAGCACTATGAGTCTATTTAGGCTGCTCACAGTACTCAGAGCATGACTAGACTGACACACTGACAAATGAGAATAAAAACAAGATAAATCTTATGAGGATATGGCAAACCAATGATTATTTGCTACTCTTGACCACATTCTGGAAGTGGTGCACAAATTAGAGGCGGTGATTTAGACCAGAAAATTAAGTGGTTGGTCAACTTACCCACTCCTAAAACTTGCTAGAACCAACCAGACTGCAAAATGTGCAGCAGAAACCAAAAGAATTTCACAAACTGTTCCATCCCTGTTAAGATGCTTCAAAGGACTTATGAAATCCACCACAGTACCATCAAAGAAGGCAGCCATGTTGAAAATGATATGTTTTTGATGCAGGAAATTTTGTAATGGTTTTTATTATTATTTTTAGCTTGCAAAGCAAAAAAAAGTCATCATGGTGAAGAGGAGTCAGTGGCAGGAACTGGTCATTGTTGGCGCTGGAAAGCCCCTCTCTCTCTTTCTCTGCTTCTCTCTCTCTCTCTCTCTCTCTCTCTGCTTCTCTCTCCCTCCCTCCCTCTCTCTCTCTCTGCCCTCTCTCCCTCTCTCTCCTCCCCCCTTTCTCTCTTCTTCTCCCTCTCTGCTTCTCCCCCTCCCTCTCTCTCTCTCTCTCTCTCTGGCCTCCCGCCCACTTCCAGGGCAGTGTGGGAAAACAGTGAGGTCTGCTGCTCGGGGAGTGCTAACTTTAAATAAAGATGAAAAATGAGCTCAGCCTAAAGAGGCTACAGTACACCAGTAAGGGCCGGAAAATGTCCGCCTCTGCCTTTGAACAATAACAAGGAGAAGGACTGTGGCTGACGGTGACTGTGTACCAGGCACGGATGCGAGGCCTTCTCCTACAGTACAGATATGTGTACGCAAACACGCACCTTCACGCGTGGACTCATGGTCCCATACATAATACATCCTGACTACAATTTGCACACTCCAACAAAAACTATATTTACAATATTTATCTTAAATGAAAATATATTTAAATTGCATTTCACTTCAGTTAACACATTTCATGAATCTGCATTTATATGCTTGAAAGTGCATGTAACCTACATACTTAGTATACATACTTATTATAGTGTAATTAACTTATAATACAACATGCATTATTCTTGTAATTACTGTATATTTTCATGACCCCTTTGCTACAATAAAGAGATATGAAATCTCATTCATTACAGGCCCTCTAAATGAATTTAGATCCTTTCATATACTTTCCTATTATATTTAAGAAATATATTTTATAATGGAAGGGATTCAGCCAACATTGGTCCTTAACTTTGGCTCACAACTAAATGCAAGTGTTCATTTTTTTAACTTAACCAGCACTTTGACAAGTTCAACAATCATGAAAATTAACTCACCAAACAGTGTCAGCTGGGATAAAAAATGAACACTGAATATTTAATTGTGAGCCAGAGTTAAGGATATATGTTGATAGAATCCCAGCCAATGTATTTTATGCATGTTTCTTCTGGGCTTAAGTGCTCCTTCACAGGACTCTCTCATTGTGAGAGAGACTCTGGTGAGTCAGTGGGGGGTAGATGGGGGATTTGACTGGAGGCTGGGGCCCTGATAACAGCACAACACTGGGCCCAGGGGTCTATGCCATGGTCATGTGACACCCCACAGACTTTTGACTTCAGCAGCCAGAGGGATTTCCACTACAGCCCTTAAATGAGGGTGACAGTAAAAGGCCAGGTGGAGAAGAGCAGTCTGGGAGAAACTGGCCTATTGGCATGCCCATCTCAGATAAGATCTGAACAGATAGTTTGAAAAGGCCAACCAATTCCTAGTTCCCCTTTTTCCAATGTGTTAGAAATTGTAAGAAGACGTTGAAAACCACTTTTTTTTAAACATGCATGTAAAGGAAAACCCCAGTTATTTCTACAGCCTGCTTCATGTTTTCTCAACTATGGTAGCTGACCAAAAATCACAAGCTGCTCCTGATGACAACACAAGCCTGTAATATAACGACATGTGAGAGAGGACGTAAACCACACAGAAATACTAACAGCAGCACACACTGACAATGTGTGCACGTGGGAGTGTGTTTATGAATATGTGAGCGTTTAAGCAGGTGTGTAGATGTGCGTATGAGTATCTGTGGGTGTGTGGGTGCATGTGCATTTGTGTGGCATTTTTGTGTGGGTGTGGGCGTGGGCGTGTGTAAGTGTGACTGCATTTGCTTTCCAGTTAAGCTCAATTTGACCTGGAACTTCACCTCTGCCCACACAGTGCTTGATTCTTTCCACACAATAAAACTGAGCTTTTATTCAAGTGTTTGTGTGTGTGTGTGTGTGTGTCAGTAAGAATGATAATGTATAATTCCATAATTAGCTTGTGACTGTTTCCCCATCATAACAATTATATCTAATATAGCAATTTGCTTGTGATTGCAACTGTAAGATAATGATCCTTCTGTGCAGAGACCTAGCCTTGTATAATGTGTCTTACTCCTTAACTCCTTATCCCGATACCACAGAAGAAGAAATATCCTACTCCACATCCTCCATCAACAGCACACCTCATTAACGGGAGCATTAGAGAAAAGCTATAGGAGCAGAGCTGAGGTCTTGATTAAGCCTAGATTAGGTGGATCTCTGGTCATCTCAATGGGTTATATTTCATAGTTCTTCATCGCTGTGTCGCTACAGCCCATGAAGCCAACCTGCACAGGAAACCCTGCTGAAGCCAGAGAGGTATTCTCTGTGGAGATTCACACAGGCTGCATGGGCACACCATCAAACACGTTTCCCCACACAAAATCTAATTAATCTCTGGTGAAATCACGGGGGTTGATGCAATGTGCTCTGGAACTATCAGGGGAAGGGGGGAGGGGGAGGTGTGTGTGATTGTGTGTGTCTCTACATGCATTTGTAAACGTGTGTGTGCACATACATGAGGTGTGACAGTGTCTGTGTGTTTATGTGTATGTGTGTGTCTATCTGTGTTTGAGTATTTCTGTGTGGTTGTGTGTGTGTCTGTGTACAAATTTCTGTGTGTGTGTGTGTTTGTGTGTGTGCATGCATGTGTGTGCGTATGTGTATGCGTGCGTGTGTATGTGTATGTGTGCGTGCCTGTGCATGTATATGTGTGTTTGTGTGAGCATGCATGTGTGTGTGTATGTGTGAGTGTGCGTGTGTATGTGTGCGTGCCTGTGCATGTGTGTGTGTGTGCACATGTAGATCTGTGTGTGAGTGTGTGTGTGGGAAACAAGTGGAGAGGGAGAGTAACACATTTTGTGCTCTGTCGTCTCCTTTATATCCATCAGTCCAGTGTTTCTAATTGAAACCATAAACAAAGAATGCAGTGTTGGAACAGGCTTTGAATCAGCAGCAAGAATGTCGACAAAATGAAGAGCTCTAATTGACAAACTAGCTAACAATTCACTGAAAAGAAAAAGAGAAAAGAGACGAGTCCCAGTACTGCAGCCCTATGCCATATCTATCTAACCTATCCATGTTTGACTCTCCCCCTGCGGTCACAGCAAAGACTCAGTGCTCAAAACTCAAAACCAGGACTCCTCTCATTATGACTGTCCCTGTATTTTACCAAAAATGATCTGTCAATTACTTGCAGTATATGAGAGCTCCAACGATTTTTAGTGCCATGATACCTCACTCTCCCTTTACTAGACAGAATGACTGCAAAAGCAGAACCACTGTAAGCCTTCCACTGTTAGCTGCTATGTTCGTATTGTCCCACTAGAGGGAGGGAGTATGGCATTTTGATGTTGCGAGAGTCAGGGACTCAGAAAAGAAATTAGCCGTGAGGTACTCTGTACACACTGTATGTATGAGTATGAAGGAGTAAAAAAGTGTGAATTTTAATACACACATTTCGTTTTCCATTCATAGTCCAGAAATATCAATGAAATACCTCAGAGCAGGCTAAGTGCCCTGGCCTGCTCTGGGTATCCTGGTTTTTACTCCAACCAATTACTTCTGCCTTAACGGGTTCAATCACCCATTCAGTCATACGCATGTAAAGGCACAGACTATAGACCATGCCTGTTATTTAGAGAACACAAATAAATCCTTTGACTTCATAAGCATTATGTGAAAACAACACAACTAATGTAGCCATTAATGAAACTGATTATCTACCTGGGGTGGAGACAGGAGTAAAAACCAATGGCTGGTTTGTATTTTCTACTGAAATGTGTGGCAGGAATGGAGTCCCTGATATTGACATCAGGTGAGAGATTTTATCATAATATCAGGTATGGGACGGTGGCACTGTGAGGACAGCCTTAAAGATCCAAACATGTTTGAGATATGTATCACATCCTGCAGTTTGTAAATGGTTTTGCACAAAGATCCAAATCTGAAAACTAATGTCTAGAAACACAAACTCGAGATGAAGTTGCGCTGAAAACGTTGTATCAATGCTCTGAATAACTAACAGGGGAAAACGTGTTTTGTAGGAGCAACAGCCCTCTTCAGAGGATGTCCGCATGCAAATTACTTAAATGCAATTAACGATGACCCTGACCCCAATAAATACAGAGATTTTGGAACACAGGAAAATTGGCTAAAAAGAAGCTTTGCTGTGGATAACACACTTTTACCTTAAATTGAAAAAGGACTTATTATGTTTAGAATGCGTTTTGTTAAAAGGAGGGCCTGTAGCCAAGGATGCAAGCAAGGTAGAGAGCAAGATTTCAAAACATTAGCCATGCAATTAAATTCAGTGTAAGCCTCACAGTGGTTTTCATACAGATCAATTTGCTGTCCTTTATTTCAGTCGATTTTACCTTGTCTGAACCCACCTGAAAAAGGCTACCTCACGGAACATGCAAAGGAATCTGCCTCCAGGCACAGTTGTGGTTTACAACCCAATGGCGCCATTTCAGGGAGACCTGAGGTACGGGCAATTGACATCACATAAAATTAATAGCCGCTTAAAAATGATGTGAAAATCGATTGCCCGGTCATTTGAAATGGACTTAAACCATTAATTATGACTGCCTAATACCGAAATATGCACTGATGGATGGAAATGCTGTGTACATACTGCACAATACTGCAGAACACAAATTCTGCTCTGTTGTATATTCGTTTCCTATTGGTTTCCCTTCATTAGTTCACTAGTTTGTTTTTTTAATTACTGATGTGAAAGCACATTTGTAGATGGGAAATAATTGCTGAAATAGTGTAGAAGAAAACTTTTGACCAGTGCCACAGACAGAGGTTGCTACTGATTCTATATCATTATCCTGTGATTTAACACAGAATCACAGCTGAACCTCAGAGATACAAACAAATCAAGAGTTATGGCTGTCCAGAACTCTGCAAATATCAGTGTGTTGGAGTGCTGTGTTGGAGCATCGCTTTTCCCATATGAAAAATGAGTCCGATGTAAACTTGTCCATGAAAAATGTCCATATGCTTCATATGAGATTTATTCAGAAAAAAAAAAAAGTCTTGATTATCAATCCCAAACTTCTAAGCTCACATTCGGTGAAACAGGACAAGATCATCCAAATGCTAGCCCGGTCCCAATCCACCTCCTAATGACTCCACCTACACAATCGCACTCATTTTGTGCACTTGCGTTCCTCGCCATCTCGTAAAAGGGCTGCCCCAAAATCAAACGGGCCAAATTTCAGCGAGGGGGAGTGGCTGATCGGCCCTCCGATGCTCACTCAATGATGAGGCAATTAAAGTGCTGGGTTACGAGCGAACATTGACCCAGCAGGCTTTGTGTTGCAGAGTGCCATTACCATTACCAAGTAGCCCTTTCTGTTATGTCAGTGACACATACAGTGAAGCGTAACTCAAAACAAAGGCAGAGTGATTAGCAATTATTTTGCGAACAGGGAGAGGGTGGGGGTGGGGTGGGGGGGGGGTGGGGTCAAAGGCCAAAATCAGCCCTTAAAGCTTCCCCAGTGCACCCTGGAGTTCATGTTTACTGCAGATCCTCACTCTCATTACTTGCCAAAAATTTCTGATTTTTGGAACCTACGTCGTCAGAAATCAGTGAGGGCTTAAGCTGCAAGGCAGAATATCTCAGGCAATAGGAGACAGCGTGTGATACCACAACAGGGAGGGCACAGCACCATGTATCACGAGTGACAGGAGCTGGATTGGTCATATTTCAGTTGAGTGTGACACGGACCAACCGTATTGAAAGCCAGTATTGTCACAGGAAACAGGCCGCCCATATGGCAAGTGACAGGCAACAGAGCACTGCATTCTAGGGATATCAGACGAACGATTTTTAACAAGAACATGTGTATAACTGCTTTTATAATAAGATTATGCCAGTATTTCAAACTATGCATATGGAGAGCCAATAATAACCCAACGTCAGTGATTATGGCAAACTATTGGTGCATTTGAATGTCTTGTCCCTTAAGTGACAAATACGTAATTGTTTGCATCTTTTTCTGAATACAGCTGTAGTTACTGTTGTTAAGTTCAGTTGTTTAATAACTTCAACAAAGCAGAAACTGCTAGTGATTAATTGTATGAGAGCACAGGTGTGGCCTTAAGATTAATAGCCTCACAGCATTAAGATGTAATTATTGTCACGGCTTTGGAAAGCTTTGAGAGCTATATCCCCGGTCAGGTGGTGTCATTACTTACTTTCAGACTACCGAATCTGCACGCATGCAATTTTACGCATCCGTGCACGACTCCACTTTCCACATTTTCTGTGCGACCACGAGAAAGGAACTGAATTGATGGGCACTCATTCTAACCAATCGGTGCTCGCGAAGAGTCCAATCAAGCCAATAAGAGTAATCACTTATAAACTCCCGTTAAGAATACTGCCAGGACGTAACCTCCAGTGTGAAAGTGATATGGTTATCTTGATTACCCATGTTGGTAAAGTGAAGCATTTAAGTTAACCTCCATCGTGTAAGGGGAAGATATGTGTAACATTTTTGTCACTTTACTTGGCTCGTAGCATAGTGAAATTAAAAGAAGTATCTTTTCAGTTGCATAATGCTGCATAATGGTCCGATCCAAACTTCCCCCTTTAAATATACCTGATGGGCTCATACAAGAATGGCATATATTCTAGAGCCACTCTTGCTTAAACCGGTGAACGTTTATCAAATTAATAAAAAAGCATGACGAAACCGAAACGTAAGATTGTTTTGAACTTTAATCGATCGTTGTCCTCTCATCTCTTTTTGTGTGGCGTCGATTTTAAATCTGCCTCGCCTGTATTCTTCCTGCTCGTCAAGTTTCCATGGGAAAACTACGTGCGTATACATTGATTTCGCTTGGGACATTTCAGTCATCGGAGACAGAAGGGGCGGTATCTACAAGTCGTTGGAGGGACCGCTAGTATACAAAGTAAACGCTTCCAGAACAGTGTGGTGTTTCAGACCTTTGAGATTGTCTAAATGGATCGAAGTTACTGAGAATATTCCGTCCTACATTTCAGTCATATCAAGAGAAATGAGAAGGCTAGCTCATTCATCGTTTCCTTGCCGCTAGCTTTCTCTATTCATATTTGCAAACTTGGTTGTCTTATGGATGAACACGGCGAAGACATCCTGAAGTTTGCAAGTTCCGTGATTCAAGACCGATCCGCACACCGTTTAGCCTATAGTTTTTCTTACAGAGGAACACACTCGGGCGTGGACAATTTGGCCAAATCTGTGGATTAGCATAAGGGTATTCAAATTACCAAAATAGTGAATGACTACCAACGCATTTTTAAAGTTGGTCAAATACCTCTCTAGTTAGGCCATGTGACGCATTGATATTTGTTGTACTGGGAAAAGGCGAGCTTAACGAAGCTTATGTATTATTATTCTTTAGTAAAGGTTATTTAATAAGTATACAATATTATTTATGTTGAATATAGAACGCATCATTTCGTGGGGATGGGGGAGGTGCGCTAATCCGCCATAGCATTAGTTTACTGAGAAGAACCGCAACTCGCTAGCTTCAGGACTGAGTCAGTGGTTAGCTAAGGGGCGTTCCTCCTTGATTTAGAAATACTAGCCATTGTTCCACTTGGGCGAATCGTGAACATATATTTCTGGAATCATTGACCAACCATGTAGTACTGACCGCCCCTCGTCTCCGCCCATAACTGTCGGCCTATATTAGAAGCCCTCGCCGCGTGAATTTGTCAGTGGCAGTAAATAGCCGTGTCTGTGGAGGCAGAGCAAGCAGACTGACTTCAGTGTATTTTTCTACCCTGCGTAAATCAAAGACGTTAAGATAAAAACATGGCAGACACAAAGGTAGATGCCGGTTCAGAGATCTCCGCAAAGGTAAGTGGGGAAACCTAAATAAGTTGGCTAATATTTTCTTCGGCCGTCTTTTTTGGCCCGTTTCAAGATGTTGGGTTAAATTAAAATGATAGATTAAGGACATTAACAGAAGGTTATGAAGGACTGTAGAAAACCCTCTTTGGTTAGGATTTATGGATTTGGTATTATCTTTACGCATGGAGGTAAATCGCATGTCCTTAAAAAGATGATGGATGACAAGAAATTATGGGCTATGCAAAGTGGGTCTCACTTTTCTATGGAAATAGTTCGGTGTTGCCGACCTTAGCCTTATTGTTAGGAGAGTAACAGTCTGCGCGGGTTCTTTGTTTATAGCGCGTCGGTTCCTCTTTCAACTGCTGCAATGTAAACCGGTGTTATGATCCTTACAGTACAGCCATGCTTTATTTATTACGCACTAGTTAAAACTTATTTCGCGGTGTAGTTGATATGCGTATCAACGTGCTTGTAATTTAAATAAACAGAGCACAAGAGGGAAGATCATGCACATTTTCCAAAGCTTACTAAGCATCCACAGCTTAATTACTGTGTGAACTAACAGCGGATCTCGAAATATGGGCTCCTCGCACTCCCATCACACAACCAGGAAATTATTCATGTTTGCACTGATAGTTTAGTGAAGTTGGAATATGACTTGTTCATTAATATTCTGATTAGGTTGTAGTCAAATTTCTGCAAGTAAGGGAGGTAAATAAAATAATTTCTTTCATATTAGGGCAAATTGGAATGGTAGTAGCCTGATTATAGAATGCTTATTACAATTTGAATTCTGGTCATGCAACCTATGTAATTTTTCTTACTCCGTTGGAGGTTAAATTAGGCAACGCTGATTCGATCGTTTTCAAAACGGGGTTTAGCGCTCAGACTTGGGTATTGGGAGTTCCATTTTTTGATTGAATATGGAGGAGGCCTAATGTAACGGACATTTTATCCTTTTTTTATAACTGTTGAGGCCAGAGTGCTGGCTAATATGCCGTAATCCTGTAGCCTGCATGTAACCTTTACCGTACTGGTCTTGCATTTCAGTTGGAACCTGTCTGTAGGTTACCTACAGTAGGTAGGTAGGTAGCTAGGAGTTTTGCTTGGTTTGTAATACCTTCCCCGCTGCCCAATGCCGTTTCGGACGCACTTTTCCCTCCTCTTTCCAGACGGCGCACAATGGAGGCTTTTGCTTAAATTGATGATAGTCGCCTCACTCAAAGTGGTAATCGGAATTCTGCTCCGGGCGAAATTGCGGCAGAGGCTTCTACGCTGGTTCATGTCGCACTTTTAAGTACTGGGTTGTTACCACTGTAATAGCGAATGAGAAGCATTGTTTCAGCTTTGAAATGGTTTTACAATACAAGATGTAACATGAAAGAAGTTTCACCATAAAACTCATTCGAGCTGACCGTCTTTGTCCTCATCTGTCGTCGGTACCCCCGTAGCCTACTTTTTGTCATGGGGTGGGCTCTTGGGCTATGTAAAGAGCGCAAACGGTAGCTGAATGTCGCCCGCTCGCCGTTTATCATGTTTTAGCAACCCACACAATAGGAATATAGCGGAAATGTCGAGAATGATCTTTGCTTGATTTATTCTTCACAAATTATGATTCCGGATGCATCGCAAAGGGACGGTTCGACTGAATGGAGATGTCGAACATCGATCTGAGCTCCCTTGGTTAGGGAGCTAGTTATATGAGTATTGTGGGTTATTTATAGAATATCGCCTATCTACCAACGTAGCGCCGACGTTACCAATAGAATGGTGTTGGTGTAAGTTAAGGAGGCGGCGCTGGCGTGATGTTGCCGGTAAACGGCTTAAAGGCTAAAGATTACATAAACGAATTAATAGAAACGATTGACCCCGTAAATAAAAGTCATGTAGAGGGAATATTGAAAACAACAGGGCCGGTTATTTTAAACAAAGTTGTATTCTGTATGTAGATGCACGTACATCATTTCCAGCTTCCTGCTTAAAGGGCATTTAAGTATGCAGCTGAAAGGCAGCATTATCTTCAAAGACTGGGTGCGACCCAATTATCCAGGTGAGGTTGGAGAACGTGATTCGTCCGTATGAGTTCATGGTGTCTACAAAGCCGTGTTTTCGACACATCGCGCTTTGTACACGGCTCGAGTTCGAGGGTAATTATTCTCCCCATGTCCCTATTGTCCCCTTTCAGTGTAGCAAAATTAACCACCCCCTTTCTCGTTGCTTGCATCAGTAGGTATTTGCCATGTTTAGATAATCGTGCGATGCACACTGGGAGTTGCAGTGTGTTCCCCGGGCGTGTCTATGAGGAAGCATATGGCGCTTAAGCTATCAGTGAACTACAATACCCGCTACGCCTGTACAACATCAAAGTATCAGATTACAACACTTTGAGCTCTATTCAAATAGGCGGGAATCGGAACGGACCACCAGCCAATGAGATGCTCAGGATGTAAGCGTAGCTTTTGAGGGCGTAGTTTTTACGACGGGGGTGTGTTCACTTACAGTGACCAAGATACTCAGTTACTACTATACTCAATTATTGATTAATCCTTGCACAACAATATCGAAACATTATTGTACAGTCTTTTCCGAAATGTGTCTTCTGACCTCCACTGTGTCCTTAATTCCAGCACATTGTAGAACATATTTTAAGAATGTCTAGTAAAAGAGTGAAAGCTTATCACAGTTCTGTAATTTATCTTCACTTCCTGTTTTAGGACCTCAAAGAGAAGAAGCTTGTGGAGGAGACAGAGAATGGAAAGGACACTACAAATGGAAAGGCAGTAAGTACACACAGCCTGGTGTCTTGAATAAATATTTCATACATATGGATTTAAATCTAATATTTCACATTTAGCTTCCACAATTTTCTTTGCAGTATTGAGAGCATTTTGTTAATTTACTGTTCTGAGTGTTTGAACAAAGAAGGAGTTTGCCTTCTTTGGTTGCCCCATCCAGTGGTCACAATTTTCTCATTAATCCACAGGAGAACGAGGAGAATGGAGAGCCGGAGGTGGATGATGAAGACGATGATGAAGTTGACGAGGAGGATGAGGACGACGATGGAGAAGGTTGGTGTGAATCTTGAGTGTCCTCTCTATGTAGTTATTGTTTTGCTTTGTGTGTGGAGTGGAACTGTATGACTTTCCGGCTGAAGAGCATGCTGAAAGTTCCCTCAGTGTTGACATTCAGGGGTCAGATGCTGCACTGTAAAGCTACTTCACTGATCTCACACTGGATCACATTCATACATATTGTTCTCTTTGTAGGTGATGAGGACGACGAAGATGACGAAACTGAGGGGGGAGTAAAAAGGCCCGCCGAGGATGACGATGACGAAGATTATGAGGTAGGACCATTAACTGGGGCTTTTTGAGATCATAGTGGGATGGGGGATCACATGCCAGTGAAACACATTACCTAATTTATTAATTTATTTTATTTATTTATTTTTGGTTAGGATGATGTTGAGACAAAGAAACAGAAAACCGACGATGACGATTAAGCAGTCGTCCGTCATCGTCCCAAACCCCTCCTGATCCTTTCCCCTGCCTGAACCGTGGCTGAGCAGCAGAGGAACGCGTGGTCATCATCCAGTAGAGTTACCGTCTGTGTACACACACCCCAACTGCAGATTTTTAAAGACTCAATAACAAGACTTCAAGGCTTTACCTTCTCAATGAAATACTTTAAAAGGAGAATTTGTTTGTATTTTTATTTACATTTTATATTTTTGTACATATTGTTAGGAGGTCAGCCATTTTTGACAGCGATCTCTGGTGACCAAACGGTGCTTTGAAGTTGATGCTTCTCTATAAAATGGATTTTACTTGTTTGAACATGTCACATTATCTCAACGGAAACCTTGTATAAAATCTAGTTGAACTCAGAGCATTCCAGTAAATTTGTGTATGTACTTTAGTTGTACCATATGTAGTTGGTGTGTATGAGATGGCAAGGCCAAAGAAAAGGTTTTTTTTGTTTTATTTTTTCTGTCTACAAACTGTTTATGGCCTGTTTGTATGTGTGAAGTTTGTTGTCCAACAATAAACCGGAATTTTATTTTGTGAGTTCCATTTCTTTTTCATACGTTGAAAATATTAAAACTTTCTAAAACTATAAATGAAAATGGAAATGAAATGGTCTTTTCTGCACTCATTTTGTCCAAAGTAGGGATTGCTGGTCTGGTGGCTGACATTTACCGCTGTCATATTTATTGCTTTCACTTTTACATTAACAGTCAATTTTATTGCATTTAACTCCAGCAGGAGCCAAGAAGCTAGAACATCTGTAGCTGCGTGTGAAATGTCCTTGTTTAAATTATTTGTGGGTGTTCTCTTCCGAACCAATATGCTATGGTGCTTAGCGCACTGTTGTACCCTTCAGCTAGATACTTAACCCAAATTACTTGAGAAACTATAAAGCAGTATAAATGGATAGCAAGTCACTCTGGATAAGAGTATCTGCTTAATATAACGAATGCAAGGCCTTAACACAATTATAGATTTATGATTGACTTGGTATGGACACATAGATTCATATGCGTAAACGCATGACAAATAAAGCACACTGTGTGAGGTAAAGCCTTCATGTGAGGAGGCAGGTGGACCTGCAGGAGTTCAGGTAAACAAACAGCTGCTCTGATGGCCTCAAGGGCCTGATGTGAGTATCTTCATTACCTGTGAAGAGCCTAATTCAATGACACTAAAATCTGATCCTCAAGGCTGGCAATATTGCTGGTTTCCTTATTTACTTTATAACTTTACAGTACAGAGCTAAGTTACAATAAGCATATAAGATGCAAATGTTAACCTGTGGCCCTTCAGCCAAGATGCCCCGCCCCTTACTCATCCTCTGTGTACTTACAGCTCACACTGTCACCGCTAACTCCGGGAACTCCGGCATGGAGCTGACTGCTGCTTGCTTAAGGATTTGGCTTTTCAAACTCAAAATGTGAATCCTTGGCTTGGCACCTCTCTAACCTCACCTAACTTGAACTGTAACGAGGGATATGCAAAGTAAACATCGATTCAGGTTGCCAAATGTAAAAACAGGATTTATAATCCATGAATGAACGCTGGATGCATGCATATTTACCGAGTTACTTCATAGTCAACCCCTTCTGTCATTACAACTCTTGGTTAATCCAGTTCTCACTGCTTGCACCAGAGCTATGGGAAAAACTGTTTCTTTAAGAGAAACAGGGTTGGTTAAGTTCACTGTGGGGTGATGCAGTCCAGGTGTTCTCCCTTGAAAATGCATCCTGAGGGGGGTTGAGATCAGTGGTGTAATCGAGGGTATTCACTAGTATATTAAGTACACTGACCCTGAATTCTGGTGATGTACATTATAGCCACCTTTTAATTTTACAACAATTAATACATAGATGCTTTGGAGTTACGGTATGCACAATTTGGTGCTCACTGATGCAGCAGGTTGTGATAGCTGCAGAGCTACACCTTATTTTCTGGTGATGAAGGTGGACTGAACCGTCCTGCCATTGTCCGGACTGTATGGTGTGGTGGTGAACACACACACGGTCAGTCCCAGCGACACATTAAGGGTCACTGGCATCTTTCTCCCCGGCTGCTATTACGAGCCTCTTGCCTCACTAGCTCTGACTCGCCAGAACAGCTGATCTGCGATTATTTTAAAACACAGTCAGTTTTCCAGACGGTTTCACGCCTGTGCTGTTGCGTGAAGGTTTCATTTGATTTTACATGCAGCACTGCAGTTGCTGAAATAAATCAATAAGGCTGTTTTGGCTGGATATTAAAGGTCATTCACAGTATGGGAGGTCATTCTGTTTTATATTGAAAGGCAAATATTCCACTTCCATAACATTTTGCAGAGAGATAATTTCAATCATTTTGCAGATACATGCTTCACCATCAGAATACAGCATGCCTTTATCATTCATTAAACAGCATGAAAATAACTGGACCACAAGGGAGACTGAGAGATGGCAGTGAATCACCCTTCAGGCAAAGCAAATGTAACCAGACAGCCTTCCCACTGAGCGTCTACAATTTCTGTAGCAAAGTCCCTGATGATATGGGGAATTTCCCCTGCTATCTTACCTTTACAAATAAGCACAAAACATGGCTCAAAGCACATTAGTGTCATCGTCACAGCCGTTATATTTGAGGGGTTGAATTATACTCTCATTATTGATGCTTTATAAATGATGAAAGTCAAGTCACTAAAATGAAAAAGCATGTACTTTCTGTACTATACATCTGAAAAAAGATTCTGAAATATTCCTTCCTATGCACTTAATTTATCAAAATGATGGCAATTTGAAGGTGAATGTTCAACAATGTGTTTCACAGAAACTAAAGATACACCGTTCCAAAGAAATGATTTCTTATTTACCAGTGAGTTGAACACCGCTAAAGGGATATTTTTTTTCTGTCCTCAGTTCTCTATTCAATGTTTTTCTCACAGTTTCTTCTAAGAATAATGCAATTGATATTTTGGTTTAGTTAGCAGGTGAATCCACTCTTAAAGAGAAGTTATCCACACAGGTTTGGATGTAAATGGAATGTAGAAGAAGTTAAGAAATTGTTAGAAGATTTAAGTTGTGTAAGTCACAATGATGTCTGAATTAAACACAATGTCACATCTATCAAGTTGTATGTGACAACCTGAGTTGGAGGAAATAGAATCAAATGTGCAAATCCAATTTATGCAAAATGGTGAGATTACCTTCCTGCAACTGGCTGCTTTGAACTGAACCTCTCACTGGTTTATGTGGATCAGAGCAGATACAGGTAATGTCTGTAGGGGCTGAGTGTCTGTGGTTATCATGGTCTTTGGTGCTGAAAAATACCTGTCATCCCAAAATGTAAAAATGTGCTCACATGCTCACATCTTCCGCCTCCTGGAGAAGGTGGCAGGCATGGTTGCTGAGGGAGATCCACTATCTCACCTGAAATTCAGGTTGGGAAAAGAGATAAAAGTGGGTAAAACATGTAAAAAAGAATGTAAGTACTGTAAATCTGAGACTGTTATTCAATAAAGTAATGAAAGTAGTACAATGTGTACTATAACGTTGTCCATCAAGTAATAACGTCTGTATAGACACTATATTACAACGATGATCAAATAATACATACAATCCAATGTATTAAAGTTTCTAATCCCTCAAATTTCCATGTTTATGTTAACAGCTCATGATACCATTTCAATATTTCGCCTCCTCCAATTAGTTTCTACAAGTTGGAGATGGTGTAATTTTTTTACTTCCTGAAGTTATTCACATTCAAAGACTGTTGGATTAAAAGCTGCAATTATGGATTCATGCTAGACAAAATTTGTCCACTTAATGAAGGACAAAACAGGTGACATTACATCACATTACAAAATCATATTTTAGTCCAAAAACATTTCAATGTGAACAACTTTAGAAAGGAAAACCGACCATATACACATGCAACAACTCAGTGTGTGACATATGGAGCCCAGCCTTTGGCATCATCAGCTATAGATTTTCATGCTGTAATTCAGCCAGGTGAGAATGACAGTTGGTACCAAAAATATGATTCACAGAACTGTGACTGTCTGCTGTTCTCACTTCAATGTGAGAGCCATGGGAATGACGCTCACACATGAGCAGAATTGCTGAATTTGTATCTATTCCTCTACAATGCTGACATCTAGTGGGAGAGTAAAGGCATGACACCTGAGCAGGTTGGTGTTTGACCAGAGAGCATGATGATGGCATCCTCAAAGTGCACACATTGGAAGTATATACCAAATGCAATTTTATTTGCAGTGAAGAAAACAGAGAAAATGCTTTTTTGAAATTCAAAAAATTATTTCATAAACAATATATTCAGTACACAATTGCATGAAAAGATTGAGGCAATTCATACTTCCTCAAGTGTCTGCCATAATACTTACAAATGGCTATATGCAAGTGTATTATATTTTTTAGGGCAAACACTAAGTATCAAATTGATATAGTCAACAAGCTCTTGAAGTTTTATCAGCACTCATGCCAAGTACCTGGCTCCTTTCGCAGGGTCAAAGCAATTTGCTGTCCGATGTTGTTACAGGCATCATTGTGGAGGAAATTCAACAGCCTGGTCCAGAAGAATGCCCTCTGCAGCTGAAAGAGAATTTTTCATACAATTATGACACAAAGTTTTTATTTAGGTGTATGTTAGTATTTGTGAATATATGACAATAAAAATACAGAGTTCTAAAATACCAATTTACAATGAGCCTTTGTATAGTCTATTTACACATTTTCTTTACTGAATGTTGTCCTTAATGTAAATTCAAATGTTCAGTTTGCTGCTGCAACCAAACAATTTTTCCTCGATCTTATCTAAATTTTGTTCCATGGCTAGTGGGCCTCAGATCATTTTACATATTGGTTTTAGGGTGCTTGCAATATTCCAATGCTGCCACCAGGGGGAGCGTTTTTGAAGGTATGACCCCGGTGTGAGGTGAAGTCAGAAACACTGCACAGCCCTGGGGCAGGGAGCAGGCAGAACAGGGCACAGAATCCTGATAAATATTTCAGTGGAACGATACAGAATGCAGCCTACAGATACCGCAAATCTCCTATCTTCAGTTACGTCCCAAGCTGTGATTATGAATGACATACGGAGCCCAGCTGTTGTTACCTGTCATCCATCACTCACCATTTCTTCAGTCTGAAGGTGTGATTTTTGGCTGACTTAAGGATTCAATATTATTTGGGCAAACAAAGAAAAATGCCTCATGAGAATTGTTTGTCAGGTTTCTTTAGGGTGTTCACTGCATCATTTTTTGCCAGGCTCTGCATGCAAACGTTTCTGACTTCAGCAGAGGCACAGTGGGAATCTGATCTCCCATTGGTCAAATGTGAAATTGGGAGGATCTACAGGGTCCCAGCCTCCAAAATGTGAGGGTTGTCTTTTGCACAGTAACTCACTGCAATAATTTTAAAATGAAAATCAACAGTTTCGATGACAAGTTCAGGGGCAGGGGGCTACAATGTGTGCCTGGTGTGTGAAATTTGGTACACTTTGTTCCATTTAGACATGAGCAAGTTGTCACATGAAACACTGGCCAGTCTACAGTGAAATGTAAGTGACTGAATTGAGGGCATTTATATACTCTTCTTCCCCTCATCTCATGGACCTAACTGACTCACTTACTGTCCCTACAAACTGTACAAATCACAAAATATAACTGATCATAATCATAATGATACAAACTGACCTTCCAAATTCACCTCACTAAATTTAAAAATGAACCTGAGATGGGTTCAGCGTGGTGTGGCTGCTGGCATTCATTAAAAGCATCATGGGATTTTTAATCACAGTGAGTCAGGGCCTCGGTTTAACATCCTCCCTGAAAGATGTCATCCGGTAATGCAAAGAGGTCTGATCGCTGCTCTTGGAAAATGGTTTTTGACTCTGCTCAGAGGGAAGATACTCCCCTACTGTCATCCAATATCACAAAACGCTTTCCCGGGAGATTCTGCGTCTGAGCACATAGCAAGATCTGCCCCACTTCCAATTCATCATATTCAGCATGATATGGATACAGAGTGATGGTGCTCACTGCCAAAAACAACGTGGTTATGCTGCATACAAAATACTCAATACAAAGGGCTCAGAGGCTGCTTTTGAATTAATCCTATTTCATCAGGAGAAATAATTGCAGGGATGTATTATAAAAAGTTTGGTGTTTTTATGATGCAACTTTCAAGAGGTATGACAGAGTGACTTAAAGATGTAATTGTGGCGCATGAAAGTACACAACAAGAACATGAGTGCAGATCAAGATATTACTATACACAGACAGTAAAAGGGAATTAACAGAAAACGTAGATTAAAAGGATATCAAAAAGTTTAGTCTTCAAGAAGGACACTGACAAAGCAAGTGGGGTTACAGTGTCAGTGCACAGCTAGGGAAGTGAGTATCCAACCAGAGAGTTTTAGGGTGTGTGAGGGGAATGCAGGTCTTTTTACAGTTTATATTATTCTGACATTGCTAGGATGAAATTCTGTACATTGCAATACCGAGCACATCCACTAAGTGGTATCAAGACACATGTTGAAAAATGGTCTGAAGTATAATACTTGACACATTCTCGTGATTATGTTTAATTGGTGTCTGTACCTGCATAAATGTGTACATTTTACAAGGACAGTGTTTACAAGCATATTGAAATATGTATGCACATTGCATGCAAGTTTAATTTATGATTTATCAACTAGATGCTGTTAAGTGCAAGGTGGTGCCAGCAGACCTGGACACATCCATGGTCCTGGGGTGTATGGGGGTTCAGTGTACAGAAGCGGTGACCACTGGCCCCCCAAAACCTAAGTTTTACCACAGAAATTTTACAGCTGTATCAACTTCTCTTTCAGTTGAAATGTGGCCAACGTCAAACCCGGTTTTGAGGTGTAGCATGACAAAAAGTGAGTTTGCATACAAATTACCACTGGATGACGGAGGGAAATAATTAGTATGTTACACAATTCTTCATTCTTATTGACTTATGATGGTCTGCATCAGTAGTTTTGTCAACAGAAACCACTACCTAATTCAGTGAGTGAGTTATGCAACCTTGGGCAAATTGTATGTTACATTAAAAGGGTGAGATGCTTATACATGAATATATTAATTTGCATCTGAAAGGAGGACTGTTCACCCAGTGGATAAGCATAGTTTGGTACACAAACACGGAAACAGGCATGTCCACATATTTAGCAAAACTACCCCTGACAGAGTGTGAATGTACCTGGATCAAAGAGCAGCCTGCTGTGCCCTGTCGCCCATGGTTTGTAATTAACATATACCTGTACTAACATTTTTTGTCATGGTTTACTCAGGTTTAGGTCTGCCTGGACCCACACCTTCCATTTCAACACATGTATAAGCAGTTACATGTTTATAAATGTGTAACTACATGTGGTAGTAGAACATGGTAGACCACAAAAAGTCCACATAAGGCAGTTGTTTGTAACTGTTTTGTATGCATGAACTCCAAAGCTCTGCCTGTTTTAGCCACCTTTTCATGAATGCCACCCATGACTGTGAGAAACTTGTCAAGAAAAGGAATCTTCATGCCATGTGGCAAACTAGTTATCTTAGCTGCTGCTTTCCCCCTAAATACTGGGTGATCAAGATTGTTTGTATTCCACAACATTACATTCATTTAAGCAACTGACCAAAAGTGAAGAAACACATGATGACAGGTAGAAATTCCCAGCTTCAGAGAGGAGTTCTACCATGAAGACTTTTTTTTTTAAACACAGCCATACACTAAACTATCTGATTTCACCGGCTTTGCTCCGGGTTTGAGATCAGTTGGCACTGTACCAGATATTGATCGCTTTGGAAAAAATATGCCGATGTGGCAGTTTTCATGCTTGTGCGCCAAACTGTTCAATAACGCAATTTTTGTGATTATCCACTGCGCTGTTACTACTAAGTCGCACTGTCATCCCAGTATGAATGCTATTGAGCGCAACCGTCCGAGTTTTTCCGACATCATGCTGTAACCAACTGAGATTATCAGTCATTCAAATAGTAATCCCAGCCATTACTTGTCATGTTGATATTAATCTTGCAAAAGACTATTACACCATTGACAATTTATTGCATGCCTGAGATTAATACCTCCCACTTAAACCGACGTTTCATAATTAGTGTTACAAAGTGGTGCTAATTATGACGAAGCATACACCTTTCATGTATCCAAAAAGTGTATAAAGTTGTGTACAGTGAAGTCACTTAATGGTGTCAGGAAAAACAGATGGACGCTCCTTCATCGATTCGCTCCTTTAAGGAACTCTCAAGTCTCACCTTTCTCCTCCCGTGATCAAAGGTAGCACCGTCCCGTCTCCCACTCGTGATTGGATGACAGAGGGCAGAGATCGTGGTCATGTGACTTTGTTTCCAGCGCCAGGACGCCATTTTGGTTGGAAAGTTTGGAATTTCTGATGCATTGGGAAGGGGAGAAGAGGGGGCGAGTGCGCGAGAAGTTTGACTTGGGGAAAAACAACCAGTCAGAGAACGGAGCTGCGAGGGAAAACTCTTAGCGGAAGTAACGGAGTGCAACACGAATCCACGTATTTTGAATTTTAAATAATTAACCTCCAACGGGATTTGCTATTTTTGGTGGTCTTTACTCTTGCAAAACCAGTTATTATCAGTTTCCAGACCGATGTGCTGGCAACCTTTCTGACTGGCGATGTACAACTCAGCCCTGCTTTTTGTGATTGAATACATAGATTAAAGGAGTTCCTGGCTGTTTATGGAATTTGATGTCTCGGACCACCAGCTACGTATCTAGGTTGCAGGAGCGAATATCGCATGTGTCTTGTGTGGCAGTGTGTCCCGATCGCCACTGTCAGGTCTGCACAGTGCCGCTGCTAGCAGGGTGGCTGGCGGGCGAAAGATATACTTGTAGGGGTGTACACCAGTGCTCGTAGCAGCGATCTGGAAGCCGGTATCCGGATCATTGTACATCAAAGCAACGGATGCGACTGGCAGTCGAGAGGAAGCAATCACTCGATCTTCATGTAGTACGTTGCGAAAAACTGCATTTGAGGACGTCTTGGAAAGAAGGGAGGGCTTTTGGAATTTAACTTCGCAAACATAAGGCAATAAGGCAGCGACAGACTTAGCTGTTGGCTTGTCAACTAGCTTCACCTGGAGAGCTAGCTTAACCATGCCAGTAAGGAAGAAAGGTAAGTGGCATTTTCACACACGTCTGTACATTATAGATTAAAATATGATTTCAGCTTTAGCTCGTATGATTACGAGTAAGTAAAACAGTGGATAATTAATAGTCTTAACGTTAGCCACCTAGGTGTTACTTCACAGGCTATCGAGACTGTAACCGGTTTAGTGGTGCGACTGAATTAGCTTTTATAGCAAGCGAGGGTATGCCAAGATGGGACACATTTTAGAACCCCGTTAGGTAACATAGGCAGGGATACATCTGAATGATTTGAAGCAACGTTACAGGTAGCCGTATACATGGCCGATGAGCAGAACTGAACATTATATAAAATACTCTGCTGACACTTGGCAATCGCGTGAAAGTACACCCTCACGGTTGTCGTAACAGCTAACGTTACATATACCAGTTTATCTTGAAGTAGTGTCAGACATGTACATTTGGGTTTTTAATCGTGTACTAAGATGAATTGTAATGCTTTGATCTAATTAACGGGATTCGATGTCTCTTAGATGCTCAACGGGCGCTGATTATCCTGGAAGAGTATCAGACTAAACTCAGGCAGACAGAGGACCGGCAACTCAGACACGCGATCGAGAGGGTCATCGACATCTTCCAAAGCAACCTTTTCCAGGCCCTAATAGGTATATCCTCTTTCACTACGCCCCCTTTTGTCTCCTTACAATGACTCGAAAAGTTGGTTTGGCATACGGGTGCTTTCAAACAGCAGAGAATTGCTCATGATCACACAGCTGTAACCTCCAGAGTTGACTCTTGCTGACCACAACTTCTGGTCATCGTTTGTGAATTGTCTCTTTTGGCTTGCTTTGAGTATTTTTTTTTTAAAACTCTGTCTTTTCAGTTTGAGGAGTTTTTGATTCATATAATGTTAAAAATGTCTTGACATCACATCACAGGTAATACTGGGTGGGTTTTCACATTCATGCAATTGGAAAGGGGGCATATTTAGCTGGATTCTGTTCCGCTGCTAGGTGGTGGTTAAAAAAAAAAAAAAAAAAAAAGTACTCTTGCACAGATGGAATCTGAAGCTGTATCCAGATAACGCTTTTGGCTATTTTTGAATTCCTGAAGTAAAGGTGACACCGTTTGAACCTCTGGGAAGGATCCCCTTTAGCCAAAGGGAAGGTGCACTTACAGTGTCTTTGTTAAAGCTTGGAACAATCAAGTGGTCAGTCAGCTCTGTCACTGAGAACTAGGACAGCTAATTAATAGCAGTGCAGCCTGACCCACTTTGCACCTAATGTTTTTGGTCTCGTCTTTGCGTTTTTGGCAAATTCATCACTTTCTGGGCAGGAAGCAGATAACGGAATAAAGGAGTGGGGGGTCAGGTTTTTACTATTGTAACTGAACTGAAACAACAAGCCCATCAGTCATTTGATAGAGAATGGCCCTAGTTTGACAGAAGTCTTGCCGGTCTCTTAATGCGTAATAGGACATCCGGGCTGAGCTTTCCCTTTCAATTTTAAAATGCCTCTGTTTACACTGTATGTACACTATTCTGAGTCTCTTACTCTGAAGTAATACATTTTTCACAGTTTATCCCTATTTAGGATAATAGTATTGACCTTGACCTTTGACCTATCCCATGATTGGTTGTTGCATGTCCTTGGTGTCCTGCAGAGCAACATGATTGGCTGTCACATGTCCCAGGGAGCCTGCTGCCTCAGGTGTTTACATCTCCTCTGGTCAGTCAGATGGCCGTAGTATATCCACACCAGCTGCGCAGGAAGTCTGGCTGTCTGTGTGACTGCGCAGCTTGTGGATGACTGCAAGATAAGAGGCAGTGGCTGGCTTCGCTGCTCTGTACTATCGTGATTCTAACTGTACGAACTGATTTGGGGTATTGCAACAATGGGACTGTCTCATAAAGTGTCCCAAATTGAGAGAAAAATACACAAAAAATGAAGAAAAATGGGTATGCAAAGATAAAATGAAGGCATTCTTAAGGGCAGTTACACTCACATTTTGACAGGTGCAATATTTCACCTGAAAATAGTATTTTCTTTGTGCTGGTAAATGCAATTTACTCCAGGGGTTGCTTTAAGGTGGATGGTTCTCACACATTCCTCGTTGCTGTCCTTAGTTCAGGCTCTTATTTCATAAAGTAAGTCTTACAGACAAGGGTATGCTAAAGAAGGTGATGCGTTGATCATACTGGATTTATCAAAGATCTAAAGCATAGGTACCCTGTGGCTTCAGTGCTCCAATGGTTCCACCCTCTTCTACATCAAGAGTACTGCTATGCTTGAGAAATGCACATTTTTAATCTGGTTACATTTGGCATTGTGTCTCCAACCCATCCCTCCAAGACAGAAAGCAACCTGAAATGCTAGAGATGGGAAAGAGGAGTCATAGGAATGTGGAACAGCTAGTTTTGGCTTCTATAGCATTTGCTCGTTTTGTGTGTCTCTCAGGCCTGACCCATAACAGTGACCACAAACCGCAATGGCCAGTGACCTCCAGAAAATGGCATAATCCATTAGCACATTCTGTGTCAACGCAGTTCACATTGTGGAATTATTGCAGTGTGGTTTTGGCGTTTCAGTGTAGCTTTCCATCAAACTGCAAGCATGGGAGTTAATAGCGAAAAATGAAGTTTCAATGCAATAACTGTATGACTCACTCAAGTTTTTGCTTCTTAAATTGCCACTGTTGTTTTTTTCTGTGTGCCTTCGGTCTGGTGCACATTATACAACTTTTGAAAATGATTTAAAATGATTTGACGCAGATTTCAGTCTTACTGAGACACGCATGCTGCAGAATATGCATGTGATCACCATATTGAATTTGCACCTGCAAGCCTGGGCAGGTCATGTTTCCACAAAACTGGGGTGACCCAATGGGGAAAAAAAAAACACCATTGAATAATTTAAAGTGCTTAATAAATTCCCAATCCTAACTCCTATGTCTCACTTGACTAGAACAGCATATGTGTCCCCCAGGTGGAACACAGTAAGATTTTGGCTTGGGAAGTGGGCATGAGCCTAAGGTGATTGAGTCCCAGTCATACCAGCTACAGCCAGAGGTCCTCAAGGCAAATCAGTATGTAACTGATGGTCATTTGGATCAATGGTCAAAAAATTAACAAAAAAACAGCACACATGCAACCATGTTTCATTTTAGAATCATCTGGGTGTCTTTTTTTGACATTTGCATATCTCCATTTGGTGTAACACTCACAGGTTTAACATTACAGTTCAAAACATGTTAAGAACCCTTAATGAAATCAAGCTTACAAAGTATCCATAATTTGTTTTTACTCCTGCAGCTGTTGCACAACTGGGTGTTGTTGGTTAATAACATATTAATGACTGTAGAAGCATGTCAGAACATGTGAAAAATGATCTGCATTAAGGATTAAAAAACATAGGAAACTGGAGGGCAACTAAAAGAACAAACACCGCTGGGCAAAAATTGGTAAGTGTGTACCAGGCTCATTTGTACAATATGTTGATTCGTGTGACATCCAGCATATCAATACAAGGTCCAAAGATCACTGCAAGTGATGACAATCACTTTAACGTTCCTGCGTTCATGTACTTATTTCACTTAAGAACCTACTTTTGTCTCGCTCAGGTCTCAGTGGTTTATATCATGTTTCATTGATAAATGTTTATATCTTGTTTTATTGATAAATGTACCACAAGGGGATGTGTGTACATTGTGCTTCCTCCTTCAGCTCAATTCATCCGCTGTCATGGGAACCACTTGATCTGGGTGACAGGACAGAAGCAGGAACTACAACCTGCTAATGAATGATCTGATGAAAATGGATACAGGAAACATCTTGTTGTAATACTGTGTGAAAACCTACTTCCTTTTGAAATCAGATCGTTTTTAATTCTGACTCGGATTGTTACTCATGAAACATTCCCATGTCAGTGGCAGGGTGATTGACCTGAAAGACGGGGGATAGGGGGTTATATAGTGATAGTGATGGGTTATGTATCCTGCGCCAGTCAGCGTTTAGCCTCAATTTTATCGTTGTCCTTTTTCAGTAAGTCTGCATGAGGACAAGTCTGAGTAAAAAACGTACTGCACACAGATGTAACTTGAGAACATGCCGAGCCTTTGGGATATAGTTGGCGTTTGGCAGTAGAAAAGGCTTATTATCATTAGATGTTTGTTTAGCCAGTAATGGCCCTTTTGCATTAGACCTGAGTTCAAAGAGACTCTTTCCGCTATTTTTCTGCTTTTTTACCTTAATCAGGACTGAAAATACTGAAAATAGTATGGTTTAACTTTCCCGTACACACATTCCATTAGACTTTCTCATGGAGCTAAAGCACATATTAAACCCTCCTGTACTGTAAGGGTTATCTCCCGGCTACACCGTGTCTTTGTGCAGTCAGGTGACGGCTCTCTGTGCTTAATGGTTGAGCTTTTTTAAGTCTGCCTGAGAACTCCTGACCTTGCGTGCCTCCAGACAGGGCCATACCCTGTGTGTGTGTTTAACCCCCACCTCCACCCCTGTGCACAAGCTTGCACACTCAGACAGACAGACACACACACACTTCTGCAAACTTTCAGCTCTCCTTCTGAAGTGTGGCTTGTGCAAAAATGAAAAAGATTTGCATGACAGCTTCCAATCCCTGTGTCTCCCCAAGATTTGCCTGGGAAGGGACGAGCGAAATGTAATCCGTCTGTTACGTGATTACCAGGTCCTAATCCACTCTGTCAAAGTTGCTGCTTTTTCACTACAGCATCTAGAAGCATGGATTCCTAATCTACGCTGTGACAATTTCTGCTTTTTCACTCCAGCATAGAGAAGCATTGACTCCTAGCACGATCTGTGAAAACGTTATTGCTTCTTCTCTTGAAGCTTGTTTGCATGTACAAAAACTACTTGGCATGGGCTACTTGGTGCGTGGCTTTCATGAGCTCGACAGTTAGCAAGTGGCATTCTCTGAAGTGTTTACATTGCTGCAGAGTTGCCTCTTCCTGTACAGGAAGCTGTAATAGAAGGAATGCATTTGGTGAGAAATTGTGTTTACGCCGCTCAGTCACAGATTCTTCACATGCTACCTCTGGAAGAGGCTTGGAATGTCTTGTCCTGATCCTTTGGTTAGCTGTGCTTAAAAAAGCCTAATTACGACATGTCTCTAACATCTAGTGTGAAAAGTGGGATATTTTTAGCCAGTTTTCGCCAATGTAAATATGCCCTAGGGCATGGAGAGGTATAGATCTCTACTCCAAACTGTGCCAAAGTTACTGCTGTTTCTCTTTGGACTTGTTCACAATGGTAAAACGAAACTGCTCGGTATAAGGTTTTAATGGGATCGACATAAGTAATTAACATTCTTTTTAATGTTTACACTACTGTGGAGATATTTTCGCCCAGTGGTTGAACAAGAAGCCAGTCTGGCAAGACAAGTGTGCTCTCAGGAAGCTAAGCTTGAGAGAATGCATCTGTCAAAGGATTTCATTTACACTACTCCACTCAGAGGGGGCATTCTATACAAATCATTTTGTACGCCATCTCTGGAGGAAGGCATGGAATGTCTAGATCCGTTGCTTACACTACAAAATCACTTCTCTTCTCACCAGATCTCTCTGGCATCATGTGAAAAATGGGATATTTTTAGCCAGTTTTCACCACTGTAAAAGAGTACTAGGGCATTAGGATCCCTAATCCACTCAGCGGTGAAGATACAGCTTTTTCAGCCCAGTGCAGAACGGCACAGGACTAGTGGCCCAGCTGCTTACTGTCCGACTCAATGTCTTTTCAGCATCCAGTGTCAAGAGATTCAAGAATGAAAATAGTAACGTTTACAGAGGCTATATCTCACAAGGACCTGCACACCCATTTACAGATAGGCATTAAGTACACAGCCATTATTTGTATTCTTGGAGAGTGCTGTACATTACTAATTTCATGAAAATGAGGAAAAATGTAAGAGCAATACCACCACTTGGTATTTACAGTGTAAGCAGTGCAAAGATCTGTGGGTTAGGGGTATGCCCTGCAATTTGTTCTGGGTGTGGAATGATCACATTTTACCCCAGCTGGAATACTCTGTGTTTTTGTCTTCACCATAACCCCTCTGTCAGTTAGAGAGTAGGGAGAATATCCAAGTACAGGCTGGTCAAGTTCTTCACTGCGCCAGTGAAACTAAGATGTTGAAAAAGGTCCTTTGTGTGCAGTTCATTGAGCACTGCTGGGCTGCTGGTCACTGGACAGACAGCAGGATGCAGACTGTAGAGCCCGTCCACACACTGGAGCAGTGCCTTAGCAGCATGCAGACTGTGGGGCCTGTGAGCTCAATGGAAATTATAAACCTTTTTAAAATATCTTCTGATGTGCATCAAGTATAATTTCACCCTCAGTGTTTTGCTAAGTTTGTCCTTTGCCCTCATCATATTGCAAACCAACTGTCAAACTTTCCAATTTCCCCTTCAGCAAAAATTTCCCACAAAACATTTGTTTCTCTCAGCTGCAACAACATTAACCCATACCCTGCTGCCGCTCATTCTGCACTGGCGTTTAACATGTACAGCAATGCCTCAGGAAGGCCTCAAAAAAGTCTATCAGCCTCTAAATCACAGTATAACATTACCCTCAGTTTTTCCACTCATTCTGTCAGCAGTGATGCTCTTGGCTAAGTGATGCCTGTTTAAAAGTTTTACTTATAAAACTGAATCCAGCAGCTGGTTATGAACATTTGAAAAAAGATTTGGGATGAAAAAAGAAATCCATAAAATTTCACTGTAACTGGCATGGTCTGTGAAGTTTATTAAGATTTCCACTGACATTGGAGTGCAGGCTAAGCTTCTTTATGTAATGTCAGATTGGGTAAGCAGCGAAGCTGTGTGGATCATTACTTCTCTAGAAAGAGCAACACAGCTTGCTAGATTAAGACAAGAAGGTAACGTCTCGCTGTCATGCCAAGAAAAATGCAAATATCCTGCAAGTTATAAATTGTAAGGAAATTGAATGCAATTATGTGCTTGCTTCCACTGGCGTAAGAGACCTCTGTAAATGCTCAACACTTTTTTTTTTAAATGAAATTACTGTAGTTGTACTGTCCTGCTTTTCAAAATGTGCATACTCCATCCCCTATATTTTATTTAAGGGCTATTTCTTGAATTTATATGTAAATATTAATGTGGGCACACTAGCATTGGTTTTGAATATTCCTTCTTCATGAAAACCACTCCTATGAAAGGCTAACTACAGAATTGTGATAATAAAAAGGAATAAATCTTTCAGTACAAGATATGCATAGATAAAAAATGTTTTACTGGGGCTTGAGAGCGCAATCTGTGAGGCTGCGATGCAGGACTGAAATATTAATATCTTACTGTGTCATGTCGACCATTTTAAAGAGCTGATTCTCCTGAAAACTGAAGAGGAGAGAATTTTTGCTTCAGCCCAAAAAAATAAAAAATACACACACACATTACTTGGAAACTGAATAAAAAGAAACCTTAAAATTCAGCTGAATGTCTCAAGCTGAGTGCCTAGTGCTGTATGCCTTTGAGTTTTTGGACACCATCTTGTGAAGCTGGCCAGTGGAAAATGGCAAGCAGAATTCAGTATCGGTACAAAAGCGGCCAGATCTGTGAGGTGAAACACATGCCAAGCTTTTAAATTTAGAATCAGAATGTGTTCATAATCTCTGAACTTCAGGATCAGAGCAAGTAAAGTAGAGGGGCAGAAAGGGAGAGGTCTCACTTTATATCTGTGGAAATGGGTAATGACCGTGAGGAATCCCTTTTGTCAAGTCATTGTTAGTTGTGAGTTAGACCAGCTACACTATTTTATCACCAGGGACATCACCAGATTCAATACATGTATCTGTCAGGTTTCATCCCTTGGTTAGTGACTCGTGAGGTCAGCTAAGCTGTACTACATGTGTAGTCCTCAGTTTAATTCCAGGCATAAGCAGGAGTTAACTGTAGCGTCAAGGGCCATCGAGTCTTGTGACTTGCTGAAGCTTTAAGCTGAGATCTCTCAGGCAGCGTTAATGACTGTCAATACCGCAAGCCGTGGTGCAGCAGTCACACCCAGGCTGTGGACATAGAGGGAGTAACCCGCGAGACGTGGAACTGAGGCGGCGTATAGGCAGCCAGCTTGAAGTGATAACATCCTGACATGGCGATCTCAGCAAATGATCTCAAACCAGTCGCTTCTGTTTTGCCACACAAATCTGATCTGACTGCTTGTAATACATTGTGTGAATGGCCTCCCAAAAAGAATGGATTTGAAAAAATCAGATCTGAGCTGTATGTGCTGCTGTCTTCATGCTGCCTAAGACACAGCTAAGGAAGTGAGCTCTGTAGGCCCCTGGAACACCAGCCAAAAATCACCAGGCAATATGTTCAGGTGTGACAGACCTTCAGCCAAAACCAAGAGACACAATTTACCTATTTAAAGACTTGAGACGCACAATTTCCTGTCCGGATAAAGTGTATAAAACAGCACAGCATTTTCTTGTGGGCTTTCAGTTTTACTTGTATGTGTATGAACTATAATAGCTTGTGTTCTGTGTCCAGCTAAAAGTACTTGTTCACAGAGTTGCACTGGGCTCCCTTGTCTGGAGCTGAATGCTGATGGCGTCAGTGCCTGTTGTGCTGGGACTCCCACAGGGCTGTTGGCTGCAGTGTTTCCCAGGGAGAGAATGGACCGTTGGGCTCAGTTTACTCTACACCATCACAGAGCAGTGACAACTCTAGTCTGCAGGCCACACACAAACACAATGACTGCCCAGTTGCACTAAGCCAGGGAGATAGCCAAATGTGCTAAACGGGGGATGCTAGTGCTTTTCTGCAGTTGCAAATGTTGATGGGAGATGTGAGTGGCTGTAGGGACAGGTGTACATATGCCATGGTTACATTTCTAAGGAAAAAGTAATTGTTTATCTAATGCTAACCCTAACTCTAACCCCCCCCAAAATGTTTTCACATTGCTGCTAAACTACTCTCAGAGTTTGGAGGGAGAAGACATTCACATGATAAGATGTGCAGGCAGACTGTGGGCATCTAATTGGTCAGCAGGAGAAAATGGCGGGTGATGAAACATGAGCGATCCTCACAGATTGTATCCCTCCCTCCAACTGCACCTCACCCACATCGGGCTGCCGGCCACAGTTGGCACTGGCTCTGTCTGAAGTGGCTATCAAATCCATGCCTTAGCAGATTAAGTCGTGCAGCAGCCAATAAAATGAGTAATTATTTACTCACTTTGCAGTGTGTGGTTGAGAAACTGCTGTCTGTCACATCTGTCCAGCTCTGTCTCTGTCTGTGGGCTCAGTATTATGGTTTCATCTAAAGTAGAATGTTTCCCTTGGCTAATGGAGCAGCCCTGCTCTTTGCTCCACTTCTTTGCTAATATCAGCTAAGTCTATATATAGGAAATCTTGGACGCTGCAAGGTGGAAAATAGCTCTCGAGCGCTATATACGGTACATGGCAATATCAGATGTACCTCGATAAGAGATGGGGAAAGAACAACGCTGACTGTAAAGCAGAGGCCGGGAAACTCCCATTCCTGGAGGGCTAGTATGGAAGAGGGTTCATGTTTCCACCAATTACCCTGGCTCAATTAGCTCGTTAGCTGTGCCCACCAGTGCCAGCTCATTGACTGGACCACGGTTAAGCATTCCATGTAGGGACACAAGAGCAGTCTTAAGCAGGTAGCCATGAGCTTATCGATACATTCAGCTGAAATGTCAGATCACATGAACGATTTAGCTGATTAAATGATTAGCATGAACTCCAGAAACAGGATAGAGCCCTCCTTTCCCCACCCCTGGCCCTTCTAAAGGGTAATAGCACCCTCAGTTTCAGACTTTCACCGTGCCCTTTATTATTTCACAAGGTGCTCAGAAGTGGCCGGACAGCACGGGACAGGGTTAGGGAGTGTCTGTGATAGAGCACTCAGGCCCCCCTTTTTATTTGTGTGACAGACACAAGTATTTCCATACTCTGCTATGTCAGAATTTGGACAAAGGAGTTTTGGTAAGTTCAAGCTGGAAGATATGGAATTTAACCAGATTTACTGCTATAAAACCAATACTATTACATTTGGACAGAAATGCTGAAAGTATTATATCTTGTTAATGATGTCTTAAAGACAGAGCCGTTTGGCAATCTCTTACACCCTTAACCAGCATGCAGCAATGTTTAGATGGACACAACATAATGTTAAAAGGTGCTGCAGTTCAAAAAATAAAATTGAACATAATGACTATTAAAATCAGCCAAGCATCGATCAACAATTGTTTTATGGCAGCTACTGCTGCCTGTAGCTTTGATTAACATAACTGTATTATTGCGTATGTTATCTGTGTGTGTTAACGAAGGGCTTATTAGTCCCTGGAAGTTGGTAGTTTATCGCACGTACTGAAAGCTGCTCAGGTCAGAACTCGGGAGGAATTTGAACATGTTTAATATCCAGCGTCCGGAAAAGTGCCTGCCAGAGCAATAACCACGACCCAGAGGCCGTGACACGCAAGAAGAGTTAAGGATTTAAGCCGTAGGACAATTTCAACATGCACGTGCCTTGCCTCTCCAAAGAATCAGGGCAGAAACCTGCAGAGCGAATGAAAGAGCAAACTGAGGCTAAAACGGTGTGGTGTGCACATGACTTCACCGAGGCTTCGCATGCTGTGAACCTTTCGCCCTTATGATATGCGCTGTGCACACGGATCACAGTTAAATCCTGTCATGCTGTGAGCGAGGCCCCTTCGTGGTTCACACCTGAACAGTTAGCCTTCAGGGTGATGTCACCTCTCCAGGCCTGAGGTCAAGGTGTCATCGTGCTGATTAGGTTACATCAGCATCCTGTTATGTCATAGCTCCTGCATGGCTATTATTATAGTACTTGTTAAGGGCTGTGTGATATTTATGGTTTGCATAGTAATCTTGCCACATAAATTATCATGGAAATATGTCACGATTTTGTGAAGGCTTGTACATTAGTACAAATCACTTTTAGTGATGCAATAAATGGTAATACTTTTCTGTGAAATGAATGTTGCATTTTGAATGTTGATGATTTTTAAAATTTCACAGTGTATAAAACAGATCATAGGCTCCATTCATACCAGTGACACTGCCTCATAGCAGTATGGCGTATGGTATGGTATCTGCATTGGACTTCACCCTTACTGTTGTAGTTGATATCTAGGATGTATCTTGATGTACTTGGTTATGCCTTATTTTTATTGCTTTTTTTTTTAAAGCCATCTCTGCCAACCGCTGGTCAGAGAGGAACAGGTCAGAGGCTGTTCCTCTGACCGTAGATAATTCAAATGTAGGTACTGTATCAAGGCTCCTTCTACAGTAGTGATCTAAAGTCCTGGTCCTGGAAGAAGCTATTTTGTTCCTTCTAGTTGTGTTCCAGATAAAATGCTGGCAGCTTGGCAGAATTGGTGGCATGGACTTACTGGCACTGATGTACGTGTTTGGGATGGCCATAAATAAGAATGGAGGCGCCTGGATCGCCTGCGACTGACGGATTTACAAATGACTTATATTTCATTGGATCAACATGGGCAACAGCATGACAAAATATGAATATACCCCAAGGCACACAACATAGATAATTCCTGCAGTTTCTACATTCCTCCAACTGTCTAAACCACTGAGAGACCTCAACTGAATCTTGTTGCTCCACCTGCCTCTTTTAAGGTTTCAGCTGCTTGAACCCAGGTCAGCTGCTTCATCCACTTGTTGAAACAGTTCTTTGATGTATTATGAATATAAAACATATGGGCCCATATGCTAACTCCTCTCTGAGTGTTACTGTAGAGAACCAGCATACTACTACATACCAGCTATGGACACACTGTTCTCGACACACAGCCCTAAACAAACCACTTGTTTCATGTTTCATGTTTACATCTGTCCTTAGACCCACCCTCACCAAGTTGATGTCACTGGTTTGAAAATACTGGCAAAGTCCCAAAAAAAAAAAAAAAAAGTGGGGTGGGGGCAGGTTTATCAGTCTGAACTGCACTGCTGTCGCCAGGCTTATAGTGGGGGGGGGGTTAAGCCTGGCACGGGAAGGTATTCTTGTGGTCATGGCAGAATCATACTTAATTATGGCCGGTTTGCATCATAACCCACTGTTCATCTCAGTCACGACCTAATCTGATACCGGGCAGATTTGCTCTGGAGATTACAAAAACTAAAGCTGCTTCACTCAGTTATTACATTCTCCAGCACATACAGAACTCTGCTTCAAACATTTGACCGAAAAGACCTGGATGGAGGAAGGGAACGGTTTTATAAACAAATGTGACCGAATGGGAAGGGAATTTTCTAAGACTGAAGAGTTTGGCCTTTCAGATACAGTTACACAGTATCATTAGATTTGTTTATATCCGGGTTATTACAAATTCAAATGGTCCAGATTTCAAACACAGGAAATATAGATGAGTCAGATAATTTTGTTATACAAAAAAGCTTTTTTGTAATCTTTAATTTAGGCTGCATTGGAGTTTTGGAGGAAAAAAGTGAATTTATCTGACCCAATCCAATGCCTTACTCTTAACATTGTGATATTACTGATCTTTAAAAAATATTGTTGGTCTGTTTCAAATAACCATGCGATCTGCTTGTTGCCCACTCAGAGATAAATCGTGTGTCCTGTGGGCTGCTAATTGTACAGGCCTTGTTTAGATGGTAATTTGCCCTTGCAGTCTTCGTACAGTACTCACTGTATCATTTAAGACAACTTCCGCAAACACCTCCACCCAGAGACATTTCTATCAGTTGTATTCAAATCCATTCCTTACTTATGAATGCTCTAGATTGGTTTGCTTGCATTAAAACAGCTCCTGAACCCATAACGCATAAAGCTAAGGATATCATCCAGACTTGAATATAGATTTGGTTTATCATGGATGTGGATCCATGGGCATGTTTGATCGGGCAGTCTACCATTTTAGGAGATGTACGCATGGCAGCACTGGGCATGATGCAGAGAAACCAGAGCTGAGGGAATCCCCCCTCCCAACCTGTGTTATAAAAATATTTACTCTAATTACACTCATGCCTCCATCTGATCCAAGTCCTATTTTCAGTCCTGCAACCCAACCTCTGTCATGCAAAAGACGTTTCATTCCTCCTGCTCAAGCCACCCTCAGTGTTGAAGAATGCATAACTTGTTGACATAAATTCTTTTGGCTATACTGTTGGTTTGATGTGATCTACCCTTGATTTGAAGTTTCCTGTACCCTGAACTTCAAACACATTACGACACACTTAAGCAGAGGACCAAAGTAAACATGTAAAAAATTTACTAAAAGATATCACCCTCTGAAAATTACCATGAGAAATGATTGTTTTGACATTATTGCAACTCAAGTAACAATGAGTCACTGACAAATAAATTTTCTACCAAAGTCTATGTCACGAGTACTGTCAAAGTTTATAAGATAGAGACATTGTGTTGATGTGTCAAATTTCTCAGCTGACACTGACTGGTACCTGAACATGTGTAGAGGACCAAAATGTTTTTTGAAATGGTAATTTTTTTAAATCAAAATTTGTAAATCACTGAACTGAGAGAGAAATGAATTGGAGATGTTTATAATATGTGATGTTGGTAAGACAGGAATGCAAAGCTGGCCCTGGGAGCTGTGAGGGTGGGTGAGTGAGGCCACGGTATTGGCTAGCTGGGGTTACGCTGGGTTGAGTTCCATCAGTATACCGTACTGCAGTAAACTAGTATCCTTACAGACGGGTGAACCGCTGACGTGCTCAGTCATTCCATGGGATTTATTTACTAATACCGCAGAGATCCTTATGCAAGTCAGGTTTCATATGTGGTGCGGTGCTGGGCGTTTCAGATCAAAGCAATCATCTGACACTCCAGCGATTGTAACCTGATGAACTTCTAAAATCTGAAAATGACCTTCAGGGACCCTCTGGACCTCCCACAGAATGAGACACAGCACATTTCTGCTCTTCACAGAGCTGCACCCATCTGTCAATCATTTACTTGGTTGAACCAATCAAAAATGCTTTCCTCTTCACCACCAATGTATGGTCATTTGTCAAGATCATTTAGTCACTGATACTATATTTTAGCTCCTCCCATTTTTGGGTCAATGAAACCTCACTCTCTCATGACTAATTAGTATGCCTTTTCATATTTTAAGTCTATAGATTGAAATGGGAGTGCAATTTCTTAAGTTTTCTTTCTCGTTGTGGTCAATTAATGGGTTTGCACGTAGTATGAGTACTCTGTTCACCAGTGACTGCTGGGATCCAGTAAGGTAAATGTGAATGTGCTTCTCGGGACCGCAGCCAGGCAACAGCCTCTCTGTCTCTTCCGCAGATATCCAGGAGTTTTACGAAGTGACCTTATTGGACAATGGGAAATGTGAGGAGTCAGCAGCGCAGAGCGAGCCCATGCCTGCCCTTAACCTGTGGGATCTCTCCAGCCTCCCGAGTCCTACTGCGGCTTCACAGACCCTTCCCAGCAGCCTTAGCACCAGCATAGAGGTAAGATGGGACGGACTTGCTTTGTTTTAGCGGGTGCGCAGCCCCAGCTAATGTGCCTGAGTACTAATGTAAATTTAAGTCTTTGCACTCATGTTCAGTTCCCAGTCAGGGCACCACCCTTTGCCCGGTAAACTGTATAAATCGTCCCTGATAAGGGCATTTTGTCAATGCAAAAAATGTAATCTGTATTGATTTTTCAAATTGCTTTCTCCCTTAAGCTGTAAATTACCTGTCGTAGATAAAAGTTCAAGAATGGGGGAGATTGTGAGGGGGAGTTATATTTTTATTAAATAAAGTTTTGTTCATGATAAGCTAGTTATTGAAGAGTGTACATTCATTGGTTTTCTGTAATTGACTTTTAAACAGTTCCCATCTGGTTTGGGAATACACCATCAGTACTTAGGTGAAAGAAGTATGGTGATGATTTAAAAAGCATAATTTTATCCTTCTTGATAATCCTTATGTAGGTTAAACTGTCAGGTAAGTGCTGTCTGCTACCCAGCAATGTGAGGGTGCAGGCAACAGCTGCAGTGGTTTGTCCCTTCTGGGCCACCATAAAGCTACTGAGTCAATGACACAGTAACTTGATCATTTATTTTATGATGAAAGCGTGATGCCAACTGTCCCTCTCTATTTCATGAATGTTTGTTTCAGCCATAACACATTGCGATAATGACTGTTTATTGCCATTATAGCTTTTAAACTCTCAAACAGTGAGTGACTATATTTTACATAAAGTAGGTTTTCTCAAACTCATAATTGCAACAACCTGTTAATATTTAATCAGACACTTTAAAATCTTATACATCCAATAATATCAAATAACTTTGGCCAAATTGCATCTGAAATAACTATGTATGCTGTGAAGGTTAGTTTCTGTATTTACATCCCAGAACTTAAAAGCAGTCACATTTTGTATTGTATATCACAGATAGTTCCATTTTTAATGGATTCAAGTATTGAAAAAAGATGGAATGAACTGATTTTTTTTTTTTTTTTGCTTAGAGTGGAAACCTGGTGACTGAAACTAAATCATTTGTGTATTATGAATAGTTTAATGGCATTACAAATATCAACAAGCCAAACCTGAATTTTTTCAATACTGTTTAAAGTGAAATTTAGTTTTTAGCTCTTCACTGTAATCCACTGTTGCGATTAGATTACTTCTGGTGGCTGCCCGTGCATGTTTCCGACTGCCAGGATGCAGAATTAAACTTGCATCAGAAAAACACCAGCTTTTGGTGCGTTGCCCAGTGAGATGTTTTCAAACATACACATTGATTGTTTGGAGTCCAGCTGAAGATTCAGCTGAACTATTTTCCATTCCTTTAAATGTTCAGATTATTGCATTATGAAGTGACATTTGGTAACTTTTATAATGGTTCAATCTAATTGCAACATTGGATTACAGTGGTGAGCCGAAAACAAAAAGGTACCTGTGTTATCCTTTGACTGGTCAGGAGTTTTGCTATGATAAAAATCTGCATACATAGTGCCTCCATAGAACTGAGTTTGAGAACCCCTTATATGACGGCCTGCCTTGTGATGTATCCCATTCTTCCACTTTACTTTGAGCTTTCTTCATTTTTATAACACCCTTCATATTAATAAACTGAAAGCGGAAAAGCTCGGTAATTCTTCAAGTGGTATCAAAATCCAATTTGAAGTATTTGAATTTTTTTTTGATTGATATTGCTTCTTGAATTATTGCCTGTTTTATTATTAAATGGGCCACTCAAATAATTGAATTGCAGGGTTTGCACTTACATAATGTACACACCTGTGCAGGTAACAGCTGAAAGAAAATAGTATCGGTCTTTCATTCTCAAAAAGGAAAATTCTGCTAACTTAAACTGAAATGGCAGAAGGAAATAATTACTTGGATGCAGATGCCATATCTAAATTCTTCTTCAGAGGAAATAAAATTAATATGAGATAAGGGCTAAATAGCAGTCTGGTTGTATGACTGTCCAGTCTGTAGCTGTCACCTGAATGCAGCAGTTTTGCAGTCCTATGCAGCTCTTTGGCTGGATTCCATGTCTCACTTCCTGCAGGAAGTGGCACGGACGAGATCGGCCTAGGGGTGCAATTAAGCATTCCAAATTGGAGAAGCAAATGAGGGCAGGGGAAAGGTGTTACTGTAGAATAGCATTGAAGTAACAGGAGAAGAACAAGCTCAATATAATTGCTTGCCACTTGTTTAAATACAGTGGTGTGCCTTTTTTGATTATGAATGTCATGCAAGCAAATGAAACATGGTGTCTCGGGGTAATAAGAAACTTGGGAGGATGGGTTTATTTTTTTAAACGCTTCTTCCCCTCAAAATGTACTTGCTCTCTGGCCCTCGTAAGACCATTACATAATTTGTTCCTGTGTGCTCCATTGAGAAAATGTCATTTTGTCTCCCTTGTGGTAATCTGTGTGTTAGGGCTCATCACTGAAGAGTTGGGGACAGATTAGTGGTGCGATTTGTTGCAGAGCTGCAAACATGGATTAATGCCCTGCTAGTTCCCAGACCCTGGATACCAGGGGTGTGCTGCTCACAGCTACTCAAACGCAAAACTGCCAACCAGGAGCTTTTTTTATTTCTCCTATCTCACTTCCAGAACAGGAAATGAATTATTTGATGTATGTGGCGCAAAAAAAAAAAATAAAGAAAGAACAGGTCTTTTTCTCCCCCTAATACTCCCCGAAGATAAAAGCGAAAATGCTGACTCAAGCCGTGTGGCCACATCGTTGGCCATGTTTATGAAATGCCACTCTCCCGTAAATGGGGAAACTGAATTATGTCGCCTGGCTGTTGACAGATTTAAGCGTGTCGCTGGAAGAATGTAATCTTGCAGCAATGCTGCCTTGTGCTCACTGTTATATCAGGAACATAATCTCATAATGGCATCAGGAATAATCAGTACTGGCACTGCATACATGTTCTCCATTATCAGCACCAGAGGCTTCGTGAAAAATTATTTAAAAACATCCATATTAGGGAACTTGTCATTTTGTCACTTGTCAACTTGTCATTGCATTTTCAGTTGAAACCCAAGGATGTCTCTGAACAGGTCTATGGTTAATTACCCTGTTTTAATTAGTACCAGAATGGGGGCTTTTTTGGAGTGCAGGCTAGATCTCCCTTTTATGACTCTCCTCTCTTCAGACAATCATAAATGCACACAGCCAAGAATAACAAAACGGCCAGCACTTGACTGGTTTTATCTCTCCCCAGAGCAATATGGAAATAAAGGTAGGAGGTCTGCCTGCAGTCTCCTCTGGCACTCACAGCACACTGTGCGTTTATAGTGCTGGGCTAATGGGGGGAAGCGGAGTACTTGTTTAGGTTGAAAAGAATTGGTTCTCTGCACGCGTGCGTTTACGTCTGCTCCTGTAGCGCGGCGAGCGCCTGAGTGCAGCAAATCGGCCATGCTAGTCATGCTCCGCTCACAGGGGCTGTTTAGGCGCTTCAGCATTTTCTCATTTTCTCCATCCCTTAGCAGTGCTTGCTGCCATTTTCTATATCAGGCGTCTTGGGTAAGATCAAGACTCCTCTTTTCATATACCAGAAGCATCTTCCAGTGAATGTGGGAGAAGCTCACGTGCTTCGGGGCAGCCATTATGCGTCAGAATGTTCACCAGACATGAGCTTTAGTGGACAGAGAAGATGTTACTGATACTGACCTAGTGAAACTGGGGGTTGAGGGATTTTGCCAGGATGCTGGGGAACTCTTTAACAGAATCTTCAGAGACCACAGTGAGTCAGGACCTCTTATTTAGTGTCTGGCACAAAGTACACCTCCTACAGCACAGTGTCCCTCTCACTATAGTGGTATTTACTTTCATCAGAGGGAATACCGCCCTTTCTGGCCCATCAACATCTCTTCCAGCAGCTACCTGGTTTTTTTCCCAGGAGGTCCATCCAGGTACTGGCTAAAATGAGACCTGCCTTGCTTCAGCCATTCAACAAGAGCAGGGAATGCTGTCAAATGACTACTGGCTTGCCATGAGATGCTGAAGGTTGTATATAGAGGCCTGAGATATGTTTAAGATGGGGGAGCTTTGAATGCTGTTTTAACATTTATCACCAGATGAACAGCTTTGTCTTGCACACAGTATGAGAACTAAACTGTATTAATGAAATGTGTGTAGCACCTTTTGTTCTCTTGGTATAATGCTACTGGGTAAGTGTTCATTTCAGTACGACATTGCAAATCATGCAAAATCATTTTTGTTTTATACAAATAGATATTGTTAATCTTTCAGTCCTTATTTTAATACCCCATTTTTTAGCATTATAATCATTTTCCCATGGAACTGCAGCTGTCATCATTTTTATCAGTTGGTGAATGTAATTTCATGGCAGATTGTTGGTACATTTGTGAGTGGACGAACGGTGAATGTATGTAGAGACCTGCTCCGTTAATCCCTAGGAATTAAATGTGTTTTTTTTTCTGTCTTCTTCCTCTGTGTATTACATTGCCTCTTCAGGAGTCTCCCCTCCTAAACGAAATACTACATGTACTAGGGAAGCAGTTGTCTTCTGTGACTGGACAAGTAAGTACCACGCCCAGAGGGCGGGGCTCCCTTCATCGCCATATGCCTGGTGACTTCATCGCTCTCTGCGTCATGGTGTACCATTATCGGGCTCCGCCACCCAACCCGTCTTGGTGGGGTGAGGGTGGGGTTGGGGGGGTGATCACATGCCATGAGTGGGTCCACTCATCTGCAGTCGTTGGGTTTCTGCTCAGAGTCGCACATCTCCCGTCTAGCCCGGTCAGCAAAGGGTCAGACGTCCAGCTGGCATAATTCGATAACAAACTATCGTTGTTCACAGGATGATGGTACAATATGTGGGCAAACCAATTACATGCAGGCCGCTAAAAACTGAATTCAGGAATGCTGACGGACTGCACCTCACAACAGCTCTCAGCTGTCCCATCTTCAGCCATAGTATTTTTGAGGAAGGTTCCATGTAGACTGCAGTTGTGCTTCTCTGATCTGAAAGGTGGTGGATGTTTGGAAGATTGTTTATTTTTGTGCTTTAAAGGTATGGGTGGCGGTTGATGTTCCAGAACAATTGTGTGAAGGCCTTGTTCTTAAATGTCCTGAGGGGTTCTGGGTAAAGTAGTCTTGTGAGATGTACCTGCTGTTGCTGCAAACATATGCGGTACTCACAGCCACATGGGAATGCACCATGCTAAATATCATGCACCACTGATCAGCCTGATGCTAACAGACCGGCCTGAGACAGCAGGCCTCTCCTCATTTTCTGGAAAAGACCTCAACCAACCAAAAGGCCAGGTACCAATAAGTCCAGTTTTAATGTCTTTCTGAGGATTGTGTCGGAAATCACAGCCTGAATTCTGTGAATTCTGTTGAGCGTCATTCTTTCATTCAATTTTTCACTGCTCGGTAAAAAATATAACTCCTTCCACAGAAAGTCTATGCAAGCAGTGTTCATTTGGATCTCTTCTGTATGGTGCACACAGGCAGCTGAGCCAAAAGAGACTGCTTTTGAAGCAGAGAATTAGTCACAGAACCTTGGACACATAAAATATTTATCCCTGTTGAGCTCCGCACTCTGGTTCGTCACGTGGCCTTCATACTGACGGCAGCTTTGTAAGGCATGCTCTGTCTCTTGCTGTCTGTCTATGTGCATTCTCCAGAAGCCATGCTGATGTAATTAGGGTTTTTTTTGGAACTTGTCTGAGTGGTAAGCTAGGGAGGTTGTTTGGGAAGGTAGTCTCACAACTGATGAAAGAGACCCTTTATCTGTGGACATATCTGTTGTCTTTTTTCTGCCCATGAGCAGATGAATAATACTTGAACCACACAGAGGTCACTGAGTCCATTAATAAAGGTGACTCACTTCACTGATAAAACCTGTAGCTTCTTGCCTTTGTGTCAGTGTTTAAAAAATACAGCTACAGCTGCTGTTTACTGTTGGGTCCCATGACAGTCAACTGAGGTTTTAATTGACCCAAAAATGTATGGAGCTATCAAATAGTATTACCGACCAATGACCACACTGGCTGTGGAGGGATAAACACTGATGATTGGTTGAACCAGCATTGACAGCTGAATGTAACTCCGCCCTAATGGGTTTCATAGAACCTCATTTCAGCCATCACTGGTTGATATTGCAGTCCAGCGCCGATGTTCACCTGCACATTATGTGAACAATGAAGTGGCTGTGTGTGACAACAGAGCCCAACCTATGGAAGTAAGAGTGAGCTGGTGCATAATGGCACAACCCAGCCCATAATGATCGCTGAGGTAGCTTGTGATAACACAATTCATCCAACAGTAATCAGTTAAGCAGTGAGTGATAACACAACCCAGCCCATAGTCATCAGTGCGGTAGTGCATGATAACCAAGCCCGGTATAGTAATCAATGAGGCTGCATGTGATAACAGAGCCAGCCCGCAGTAATCAGTGAGGTAATGTGTGACAACACAGCCCAGCCTGCAGTTATCAGCGAGGAAGCGGGAATGAGACAGGCTTGCAGGGGATTTGTGCTGTCCCTTCGCAGCTCATGACAGCTCTAAAGAAAGCACACAGGAACGGTTTTTAAACAGAAGCATGGCACAACAGCTGTCTAGCATTAACATAACACTGTGCAAGTATTAGACCTTTCCCCTGTCTTATTAGCATATTTATTGCTTTGCATTTCCATATGGGTACTTTAATGCAACACTGTACATGTTTTTCCGAAATCATGAAGCACACGGGAATAAAGGAAATGCTAATTAAGAAAGGAAGGGCAGAGGAAAATTGAGACCTATGCATTCATAAACTCAATGTGGCTACCACTTCAGATGCAAAGATCTATCACCAAGGCGTGAGAGTGCTGACTGGAAATTGCATTTTGCATTTTAATAATTCTCACTGCAGTTTCATTCCAAAACAGCCATATTCTAAACTCTGGGATTTTAATACATTATAAATGACAGCAACTCTCATGAAGCTCATGCATTTTGTCATTTCTGTGTGGATGAGTGTATCATTCATTTTTGAGGGTCCAAGAAAAAAATTTGGAGTGTAGAGGCCACCGAGAATTCATCACTACCACTCATTCCTGGTGTGTTCTGGACCAGTTGGGCCATTATTCTCACCTTATCTTTTGGCTTTGGATACTGTAAATCTATGCTGTTCCTACATCTAAACTTGCTAAAGGAAACAACGCCAACTGCAGGAATTGAGTGTAGCAATGAAATATACATAGTGAGGCTATGAATTGTAAATGAGAGTGTTTATCTGTTTTTGTCATCTTTCTTCCATTGGGCTGTCATAGATGTTCCTCGCAGAGTGCCTCTCTTTAGGGATTCCAGCGGCCTCACTATGCTGCCAGACAACCTTGGCTCTCTGTGTGTGCTTCAAATGTACTGATGTGCTTCTCTTTGAGTCACAGTGGTTCCGTCTTAACTGTGTTCAAAGGAGCCAGAGGATGGCTCCGTCAAGAGAGCAGGAAAGGAATTTAGTCTCATTGTGCCTCTTTGCCAAAAAGCCAAGACCTTGTGAGTGGCAAAAATAGCAAACCCTGATTTTGTGGAACAATGAACTTCCCAACACAGTCATCTGAGTGGCTTGGGGGTTTAATTTAAAACTTGTCCTCCCCCAGCCTTGAGGTCATAGCTGTCAGTCTGCTTACATTAGAGGAATATTGAGGATGTTAAAGGGTGAATGTTAAACTTAAAACAGGATAACTGCTGCAAATTGTTTGCAATAGATAAATTAACTACTAACACAAGTTTCGAGGTTTGCTTGTCAACATTACAATTTAGCAGAGTGAATAACGTAATTAACTGCTAGTTTCACCTTGAGACCATACAATCTTATGTAAGAACTAGTAAAAAAAAAAAAAAAAAAAAAAGACTAATTTTAGTCCTCAGACTATTTTGGAAAGGGTATGGCAAAAGGTTTATGGTGCTCTGTCTTGGATTCAACAAACAGATGCACAAACATTCATACACAAGTCCTTCTCTCCTGTCTTAAAAACTCAGCAAACCAATACACCTGCAGTCCTTTTGGCATGGAAGACTAAAAGTCAGAAGGCAGCAAATGAACTACCACATGCTTTCAATTTTACAGATCAACACACTGCTGCACTCCCGAATCATGTGTCATGTGATGCAACGGTTGATGGTGGGGGTCCGCTCTTTAATGAAGTCAGGGATCAGTGAGTGTGTTGCCACTAAATCTTAAACTGTTCCCTCTTTTATACTCTTGTGACGTTTAACTGGACTGTCGCTGCAAGGAAATTGAATTTATGTTAAGACACTGGAATGTTTTTGTTCTAATATCATCATCACGATTAGGAGTGCGAGTTGTAAAGTACCGATTTTAAATGCAAGATAATTCGAGTTAAATGGGTCTGAATTGCGGATGGGACAGACCAAACGACATTTTTGTTTTTAAAAGTTATCTTACGACGAATGGCAAATCAACAGAAACTACGGAGCATCTTTGCTGCACCCAACCCGTGTTTGGAGGGTTAATGGAACCGCATAAGCACGGCTAGCAGCACATGTCACTGAATAGGAACTGGCGTGGTCCGAGGCGGCAGCATCACAAGCGTGTTTCCATCTCCGAGCTGCGGTATTAGAATATATCGAAAAACTGGAATTCACATGGTTTTCCTTCCAGTCCACGGATACAACGGGCGTAAAAGTGAAGGATGTAGACTTTTAAAAACACATTTTCTAGTGTAAAACAGGAAGAACAGCATCGGTAGACTGGGGAGTGAGATTTTTAGACGGGCACCTTTTAATTTCCAAGCGCATTTGGAAAAAGGTGCGAAATGAGATGTTGAGAAGCGTCAGGACATTTCCTTGCTGGAAGGGATGGACTGTCTATGCATTGTTACCACAAAGGTAAGCCAAATAATGTAACCCTAACAAACCTCGAGGCACCGCACTTCGTTTAAACACTATAAAATAAGAATTACTTCTTTTTTTTTTCCCGAAGTATCCTAATTTACTTTCCTGGAACGTAAAACGATTTGCTTGATGCAATTTGCCCCTTAATTGTCAGGGACAGACTAATATAGTCTTATAAAAAATATATAAAATATGGTTAGAGTAATTCTTGAAATGAGAACGTGTATTCTGTGTTTGTCATGTTTCAGTTTCAATCTGGCTCCCATCATTGCACAGTATAGAAGAACTCCAAGCTGTCATTCTGTAGTGTGGATTTCGTCAGGTGTATTCACAGGCTGAATGATAATGGCTAACCTAAAGCATAGCTACCCCCAATGAAAACACAGCAGCTCACACGCACTCCCAAACTCTTTAAAACACATTTACAGCAAAGGAAAGCGAGTACGGAACTACTTCAGCGTGTGTGATAATTCTGAGTCCTTTTAATACATCCTAAAGACGATGTCATCGCTCGAATGCAGATTGCTGTTGCCCGCAGCGAGACAGGCGCATTCCACCTTTAGTTCGCACTTCTGCCCTGCTGTTTGCGACATTTTTCATGAGAAATAACAGAACTAGTAGAAATAAATGAATCAGTTATTTGTATAATACAGTTGTCTTTATGTTCACCGCCCCCCCAAAAAAAAAAAACCCTCATGCATTCTTTCACCGGCAAGGCAGCAGGTGATTTCAGAATAATTCCGATGGAGCGGGACAGATTAGAGATTACGGTTATTCTTCATTGGTAGCTGCGTTGCAAATGACTACTCAGTGAAGCAGAGATTGTTGAGGGGGGGGCTGTCTGCACCCTGAGATCAAGCAGCACCTGCGCTAAACCATAGTTCTACTCCACTTTGCGCGCTGCAGTCACTAGCGATCTGCGGAAGATTGTTCTGCTTTAGTGAGGCTGAAAGTGGGTTGGTGAAAGGTCCCTCCCCTTTCGAAAGTGCCGCTATTCCCCGGGCAGAAGTGAGTACTTCAGAACGGGGCCGGACAACGCGTAAACGCTGAAGAATTTGCACTTCTCAGAATCGGCAAAAACCAACCGAAAACAGTTAACATTTAAAAATCAGGTAACGTGGAACTGACCGAGTGAAAAGGGTTTCTGTTGCTTCAGCTATAAAATAGCACTGTTTGACCTTTCATTGCTACTGCTCACTGATGTCTCACTGGATTTTGCTGCAGCTCAATTGGACTGTTTTAAATTGTAAAGTAAAATTGGATGCTGGCTTAATTCCCTCATGTTTCTCAGCTCATGGTGTGGGTAATCAAAATGGACTGTAAAATTCATTTTTTTAAGGAACATTTCGTTTTGAACAAACATTTTGACTTTTGAAAGTGTGGTTGTGTTGTCCCTGTATAACATAAAGAACGAATGAGGGGGGCAGTGAATGTCTCTTCAGTGGAGGTTACACAGGGCACCCCCTAGGCTTATAATCGGTCTCAACTGTGCCTGCATGTGGGTGAGGCTCAAGCACTGATCCCAAGGACTTCAGCAGTAGGAAGTAATGTAGGACTGCCTTGACGACGGCCTGGGGTTTGGACCTCGCCCATCTCTGCTCTAAGGCATAATGTGTGTGGATGTGTGTCTTCCCATCCACTTGCGTTTTCCATCTACTTGTATTTTTGGTGGGTCCCAAACCCAAATCAGTGGGCCTTTAATTACAACATGATGGTTGAGGGAGAATCCAGATGTCTGACTCATGGTTAATATGAACTAAACTGTATTCTCAAAATAGCTTTGATAATTAATATGTAATTAAGCATCCACGCATCTAAAAATAAGAGAAAAGAAAATGCAGGATAGAAGCCATTTGCAGCATAGAAGCTTTGCGATCTTTAATGCTACACTTTTACTCACTTTGTACGAGTATACAGGATGTGACCTCACTGTTTTGTGGTTGACTGGATGTGACCTCACTGTACTGCAGCAAACGGAAGTGAATGAGGGAAGCCTCTGGACATGGTTATTCTCACCTTCCTGTCGATGGTGCTTGTTGAATAGCCTGCCCTTTAGTTCTGAACTCTCAGGGAAAGGCCACATTAGCCAGCCCTTAAGTGGATTTAGCCTGGTCTTTAAATGATCCGTGTCACCTCAGTTAGCCTTGCTCACCTTATGCCTTGCCCTTGCATTAAAACTTACAGCCACTTTGTGACACAGACAGCCACTTTTCAGCAGCTCTTTGATTGGTTTATGTTGATGTAGCAGGTCAACATGCAAACTATCAACTATCAAACCAAACCAGTCATTTAAAACATTATTTGTACGCAATAATACTTTGTCACTCCTGTAGTAGTAATAAGGGTTCTTTGTCTCAAAAAAATGAAAAAATAAACAGACCTCTACAGTGTATACACATGAACACCCATTTTTATGTTTTGTTTATAGTAATGCATTGCAACTGGTGGAGTCTTTATTATATTTGTAGAAAGGCAAACTGCTCTACCAGCTATTTCCAGGTCACAAGGTTTCTGTGTCTTTCTAAGTGGCACAGCAAGGAAGTAATTATTTTTAATACTGATAATATCATACACACACAAGAACCGCTTCCTCTGGGACACAAACGCATGTTCATTTACATGATGTTCAAGTTGCACCATAAAGCAAAAGCCTTCATTGTGTTAAAACGGCCTATATAGCTCCCAGGAGTGGTCATTTGCTGGTAATTTCAAGGTGACTAATGGCATCTGTTATTGAAGAGCAGGCATTCTGAGCAGTTTAAAGCATTAGTGCTGACTGCTGGAGCTTAACAGTGACCTGTAAAACTAGCATACAGTTAACCAATGACCACAGTAAACCCAGTAATTATAACTGCAAGAGTAAAATTTGAGTTATTATAATTATATCTGTATTATAAAATACAGTACTGGCTTTAGTCTCTCTGGTTGACACAGGCTGAGACAGTGACGTTCTCTCTTAGTCTTTCTGAGTCGCTGTCCCTCTTATGTGCTCTCTCTGTACCCTGCATCATGTTCCATTTGGCAGTGGTAGCCAGAGGGGTCTCTGTGCTTGTACACTCCCGTTAGTTTGCTGCCTGTGAGCCAATGGCTTTAACAAAACTGAGCATTCACTAGGGCTCAGCTAGCGCACCCCCAGGCTCTGCCTCTAGGGGGCGCCTCTGGCTACTCCATTCCCAGGAGTCTGCCACAGTGATTGTCCTGTAAAATGAGACTTTAATGGAACTCCAGGCACCTTCCCAGGGAGCAACCGACAAAGCACTGCTTGACGAGACACGAATCCAATTAATTTGTTTGGCAATAGTGGCGGTGGGATAACGGCGGTAATGGCTTTCCCTTTATCGACTGGCTCTCCCTGCGGTGCCGCGGGAAAGCTCAGAGGCTGCTGGGTACGAGAGGGGCATCACTCTGTCCGCAAGTGCCACACACAGCAAGCTGTGCTAACGCTCCAGCCATTTTTATCAATGGCTGAGAAACACAGTGGGGTTATTTAACATGGACTGTATGCAACTAGACAGTTAATTGAAACCTGCAGTCCCAGGAATACATTTGAAAAATACCAGGTGAAATACCAATATACAACAAAGTAAGATGCGACTGGTCAGAAGAGCCTCTCATCATGTTAGAATACAAAAACAAAATTTTCTATTTTAACACAATTGTGTTCAGAGTAATTTGTATAGTGCACTGCAGAAACACTTTGCAAAATACACTCCACAGCATGAGAAAAGATAAGATTTGCTCCGGCTGAAAGTTTTCCCTGGTGTGCGCAGGTGGCTGAGGTGTTAGTGGGGCGGGGGTATATCTGAGGAGAGATGTGGAGGAGCGGAATGGCCTTCCCCTCGGCTGTGAAAATACGGGCAAAGAGAACGCGTCGCAACACCTGACTCCCGATGCAGGGTCAGGGTTCACTCAGGCGCTGCTTACCAACTCCATGGAGTTTGATTCTGAATTGATTTGTCTTTCAACAGCGGCAATGATTTCCCTCTTCTAGCATTTCAGTTAATTTGGAGCGGCCTCCTAAAGCGTGCTCAAAACATGTACTCCGAAGTGTGTACCATTCAGGCACTGCTATCTGCAGTATGGCTTTACATAACTTGGCATAACAAAAGTCGCTCATCCTAAAGACACAGCAGGACTAGTGCACGACACACAAAGTCATTTTCTAAACCCATTAGAGTATGGCCAGTGTAGCAGAGCTTCACCCAACTGTCAATCGTCTCCACAGCCAAGCACAATCATTGGTCTAAATGATAGGCCCATGGTAGCCCCTCCCATTTTTGGTCAATCAAGCCTCACACCCTCCTCACAAGGGTGCTGTACAGTAAATCCAAACACAACACTTTCTACAACACCCAAACGGTCAGCATCTGTCCCGCCAACCTCAAATGATTTCTTGTGTAGCTGATCATGGTTTATGTCTCACATGCCAAAATATCCAATGACTTGTAATAATGGCTGTTTCTGGTCAGCTAAGCGCCCTCTTGTAGGTCATCATAAGTTGGCACCAAACTAATTTCGAGATAGGAGAGTGGGATGTAGTGCCACACAATATTCAAATCAGTAACTTTGTGTAATATGTGGAATGCTTGCATGGTATCTCTCATTTTTTCCACAAGAATAAATCATAGGCTGATATATAAGATCTATAAGACAGACATTTTATGTCAGTGATCATATGGTAGTATTTTCAGGATGTTAGTAAAGCTCCCTTGAATAATTGAATGCTGCCCTCTACTGTGAAAGTGGTGTATGGCAAGTGAAAATAAATCCAGCCCAGAGACAGTCGATCAGGGGTGGCGAACCCTGCTCCTGGATGGCTGTTTTCACCTTAAAATCAGCAGCCAGTTCAGACCCAGAACAAATGTTAGGAGGATAAACTGTGTAAGTAACGGTTTTAATCAAGATCAGTTGAGGCTTTTGCTTGTTACTTGTTTTTTAAATACGCTGAATCAAAGTTGAAGGAAGAAGTATATTTTTGTATGTTTTTAATGGGAAGAAATATTATAAATATGATCAGTATGTAATAGTTCTCATACAGTTTCTTTGTTGAGGCTGTGATGAATCTACTCAATGCAATATGGTACAATTCCTGTTTGATCCACCAGGTGGCACCCCTGCCCACCCATTTAAAGCGGACACATTTCCTGCAATAGAGAGGCATCTTTTTTCCCCCAATATGATAGGTTAGTTGTGACCATGTGACTCCCAACACCCGGCTCAGCTACTAGGCTCTCTGTGGCAGCAGAGAGCAGAGTCCGTTCTTTGGATATCTCTACTTTCAGCTTCCTGCTGACCTCTCTGGTCTATAGGCCTGATCTACAATGGTATGGTAACAGGAATGAGGCCAACCCAACCACCTCAATATTTGCTAGAAAAAATTAAAATTGCAAATTTATATGAACATGTTAGCAGCTAGATCAGTTCACAGATAATTAACGATACCTTGTCAAAGAGGTTGCATGTTTAATTGCTGTGGAGAGAACTTCAGCCGCAGTGACAGAAGCCCAACTGGAAGTGTGGGCACCTGGTCACTGAAACTAAACCATCTGTGTACAGCGACCAGGCTTTGCATGCCCAGGTTCAGCAGTGCAGTGTGTGGGAGTGTTTGGTCCCTGTGCTGCAAGCTGCTCTATGGACAACCTCCTCACCCTCCACTCCCTTCCCTCCTGCTGTCACTCAGCGCATCACTATGGCGATGCAAACACACCCCTCCCCCCGCGACAGGGTCACATGACCCTGCCAGCCCTGGAGCTGCTGTAGCTGCTCACTTAGCTGTGGTGCATGCTGGGAAGGACACCTATCAACAAGAAAAATGGGACAAGTTGCTGAGTGTATGTGTGTGTGTTTATGTGAAGATGTCCAGTCATTTCCTAGCTCTAATCATACCTGTCATTTGTTCAAATACAGAGAATATTGTTTCATTTCTGATTTCTGCCAACTACTCTCATCTATCTCCCTATGTAACTTATATGTAACATGGTCAGTCCATTATATATTTGTATGTCACTATCTCAATAAGATTTCACCCTGAGATAAGGGTAATTTGGTTCAGAATCCTTTAACTTTCGTTTGAAGAATAAGAAATCTCTTGTCATGAGGAACTGAAAGAGTAAGCTTGCTCATTGTGGGCGTCACCCTCTTAAACAAGTGTTCCTGAACTGGTTAGCTTCGGGTTACCCTCCATATGGAGTAAATGAAGTGGGTGATTCTTTGGGATACTCTCTGTGGAGTGACTAGCAGGTGATTTGTTGGATTAGTCTTTGTAGAATCACTGTGGCAGGTGATTCACCGCGTTACTCTCTGTGGAGTTGATGGGAGTCTTTCAGGCATTACACTCCGTGGTGTAGCCACAGCAGGTGATTCGTCACATGCTCAGAGCTCCGATCTTTTGGTCTTTAGCTCTTGGCCAGTGTTTCCCCTTGCTGACTGCATTGGAGCAGCACAGGGTAAGTCAGGTCAGGGCTGTTTTTTTTTTTTTTTGGTGGGTGGGGGGGGGGGGGAGGACGGCGGTTAAGCGGCATGAGCCTGGCATGTGGATGGGGGTGTGGCGTGTTGTCAAAGCGACACACGCTTTCCCCGTGGGGATCAGCCCCTCTGTGCCCCCAGCTGTAGAACGCTGCTGCACACTGGTGATGTCACCTCTCTGCCCCCACTCAAGTCATTTACTGAGAGAGAGAGAGGGAAAGAGAGAGAGGGAGAGAAGAAACGAGCGAGGGAGGACTCTCACTGGCAGGGGCAGTCCAGCTCGTGGCAGATTTATTCACAAACCCTCAGGACAGGAACTGAAAGCTCTTGAAGTGCCACAAGGACAGAACATCCAGTTTTGGAGGAAAAAAGTGTATTTATTCACTGTTCCCTAAAGGGTCTCTGGCTTCAATGTACATGCACAGTCTGTAGATCACAGTCACAGTAGTATTATTGTCAAAAACACTGCCACAAATTGAACAGTGATTTTTTTTTTTTTTTTTTTTACTTTCTGTGTTAAATGAAACTCCCAGTTCCGGATGAGATGTTTTGTTTGATTTGTATTTGCGTCAGCGGGGTCAACTAAGCCGATAAATGTCGATTGTTGGATATTACTCTGGTGTAAAACAGTGGCTTGAGGTTGAGGCTGGGAAAAGTTCAGGTTATTCACATCATTGTAGGTTGCTATATTCAGGGGGAAGCTGATAATGACATGCTAGAGCCTCTATCAAAGCATAAAGAGAATCAGTACAAAAGTGGTTTCAAACCAAACCCCTTTGTGTTTGCTTTAGATATTATTGTCATTGTTTAATGAACCCGATCAATTCTTGTGTTAAATATGAATTTCTGGTTTTCTCAAAGAAATAAAGTCCATTGAGACTTGGGGCTACTATCTTTTCCAAAAACTGAAGGAGTGAAGGTTCATTGAATCAAAGTTGGCATTAGCTACCATATACAATTAACAAGTCAATGCTGTTTGCCTATGACTGCATTGGCTGTGAAGAGGAAAACATTTTTGATTGGTTTAAACAAGTAAATGGTTGATAGCTGAGTGTAACTCCACCCACGTGGGGTTCATTAAACCTCATTTCAGCCATCGTTGGAGACCATATTTTCAAGTAAGTGTCGACCCCGTGCTGTTAGGTATATCATCACTGAACAACAGGTCAGATGGCCATCAGCTGACTGAAATTTCTTTGTGTGAGTGTGGAAACCAGGTAACAGACACTAAACTATTTGTGTAAAATGAACAGTTAATTAATGAAGCTACTGGCAAGCAAGACCTGCATTGTCTTTATGTTCTACCAAAATTGTTACATTAAACATTGCATTAAAGGCATTTGTTAGACGCCCTTACCCAGAGTGACTTACAAGGCAAAGTGCATAAGAATGGTACAAAAAGTGCAAAGATAACCCTAGAGAGGTTCAACCATTTTCAGCAACCTTAACTGATGAGGAGACCATCTCTATGAAAATCCAGCATACACAGTGGATGCACTAGACCGAAACTCAAAAGCTACCACATAAACCAAACGCGGTCAGTCCACTATATTACCATCATGCGCTTGACCAAACGCGGTCAGTGATCTGAAAGATGGAGCACATTCTGGAGCGGCTGCACAGAGATGAGTCGACCGTTTGAATCCCTCCTCGTGAGTGACTTAATGGAGTGAGGAATGACCTCTGCTGCATGTCCCCTGTGTGTTTAACTGCCCCAGCACGGCTAACTGCCCCAGCATAGCGCAGTACAGCACAGATACCTGCTCTCTGCAGCACTCTCTCTACTGTGTGTAAGAGCAGAAGATGGCTGAGGGCATAGTACAGTCTGCAGCCTCTCTTTCCCCATCTCTCTCTCTCCATCTCCCTCTCTCTGTCTTTCCATCACCCTCTGTCTCTCCCCTCCCTCTCTCCCCATTTCTCTCTCCCATTCTCTCTCCTGCTCTCCTCTCTCTCCCCATCCATCTCCCCCTCTCTCTCTCTTTCTCTCTCCCTCTCTCTCTGTAAGCAGTGTTAATTTGAGGCGCTCTCCGTATTCCACCCTGAGCGCTCGTGTAGTCCCGCCTTCTATTTTAATTTTTTTTTGTCCTCCCATCTCCATCGATGCACAGCTCGCTCACAGGGGGAAAGCGCTCAGTTCATCTCCAGAGGTCCGTGCGATAAGCCCCCTGACACCAAAACGCGCTTGCCCCTCCCCCTCTCCCCAATCGCGCGGTGCCCTCACCCCCTCCCCCCATCCTCCATAGACGCAGCAGACAGAGCAGCAGGGATAGATTGGGGCTCCCCAGCCTGGCCAGCGGTCAGATACCCCCACCCCTACCCCCCCCACACCCCTGCTCCCCGCTCCCCAGCCCTCTGACTGACAGCGGAGCGGCTTAATCCCCACCGCCTGTCGGCATGGCAGCCCCGCCGCTTCCCAGGAGACGCCTCTCCGGCCGGCACCGCTGATCCACGCGCTCCCGAGGAGAGGAGGAGCGAAGAGCAATAGCAGCAGCAGCAGGAGGAGGAGGAGGAGGAGGAGGAGGGCTCCGCGGCCGAAGCGGGGGGCCAAGCGTGGCGCATGCAGGCAGGGAATGAGTCCAGATGCCCCTGTGCCGGCACCATGTCCCCCAGCATCAAGAACTTGGACTGCTTCTCCCCCATGCTGTGCCACTGCAAGGTGGCCTGCTCCAACAGCACCATCTCCCTCATGTTCGGATGCAAGGTGGGTGAGACCATGAGACCGCGATCTGTTTACCCGGAGACCCTGCCACCCCCCAACCCCCCCAAAGCCCCGCTACCCCCACCCCCACCATCTCCCTCTCCTTCCGCCTGCCTGGCAGATCCGCTGAAGCCAAACTGCAGATGCATATTGTGGGGGGGGTTGTTTTACCCTTCGTTCTGTCATTCTGTCCCCTGCGTCGACGTCGTAACTCTCGGTTAGCGGAAGGTAGCGAGTTGTTAGCGGGGGAAACGCGACTGCAGGACCGCGTGTTTACATAAGACCTCGGTCATAGAGAAGTAACGTGTGATAAACCCACAGGGGGTGTGTGTGTGTGCATGTGTGTGATAAACCCACAGGGTGTGTGTGTGTGTAAACGTCTGATTTGAAGAACCACTGTCCTTAATTAATGAGCATGGGAGTGATGCTGGTGATTCAGCCCAGCGGAGACGTTCCTGTCGAAACGCAAGTCTGAATTTCTGACTTATCGACGTCAATCTCAGCGGATGGCGGGATCCGCTCTTCAGCTGCTTGCGCCTCAGGCTCTGTCATCGCGTCTTCAGCGATCGTATTGCAGACCTCCGTCACCGTGGCGTATATTTCATCTGTCACTCACATTCTCATCCTGTTCATCTTCCTTAGTGCTCTGTTTAGGCATTCATCAAACAAAAATACATTATTTACCTTTTGAGAAATAAGGCTGTCTGCCTGTGCAGCTGTGTGCTGGGATGTACTGGTTGCTCACTTCAGATAAGACATTAAAAACATGCAGAGCCAGGTGAATGAGTGTCATCCTCAGAGTTTGGCTGTGCCCTGATCTGAGTCTGTAAGTCCACGGGATCCTCACTTCAGTTGCATAATAAATGAAAGTAATTGAAGGAATGGGGGTTTCTGTAACAAGCCATTACGTAATGGAGGGAAAGGGGGGTTGGGGAGCGGAAGGCCGGTGTTACTCTCGCACCAGGGGGTTTTGAAATGGTGTGTGCGATTGGCTTCTTTAAATAATTATCCTACACTGCTGTGAATGTTAACGCACTATAGCGCATCTATGCTTCGTTAACCCCAACCCAAGTGCTGCTTTGTGACAAGGACAGTGTGTAGATCCAAACAATAAAATCCACCGGGATATAAACAGGGTCTTCCTGCCTTGGTGTTAATCAGAGCTGATCATAAACATGCCCTGGGAAAAGGAGGGAACGCCTGTTTAATGACGAGCGGTACCACTTAACGTACCCATCTCTCCACCATCCCGCTGTGATCTGTAATAAGGTAGTGTCACGTGCGTTTTCCTCACATCCTAGCGTTGGTCTTTATGAGATAAAAATTAACTGTGAGTGAGCCCACTGTTCACATACTTACATTTAACAAAATTGAAAAGCTGGTGAAAGGAAGCTGTGAGCGAGTTATCAAGTTTTCAGAAAATCAGCATGACTGAAACTGAGACTGCATTTAAAACCACATGGGACTTTACTGAGGTGACACTACGCTGAAGGATTCTGGCGCTGGAATTCTGCTCTTACTTTCTCCACTGCTTTTCGCGTTGGTATTCATTCTACTTTAGTCCTTACACTCAGCAGTGCTGTTCATCTTTCTATTCACTGTGCATTGTTCTTCAGTCCTTGTGAACACCTGATTTACCGTATTTGGTTTGACATTTAGTGTGGTCTGCCCAATGCATGCCAAGTACAGGTGGAAGGCCATGTTTCAGCTTTATCATATGTGCACCCATAACTGTGTACTTCATTTAGCGGGATTTAAAGGATTTCTCCACACGCTGAAGAACACCACAGATACAGTAATTAATCACACAGTGTGTGCTAATCTGTGACTTACTGGAGCTGCATCATCCATACGCTTGTACTGTGAGTTTGTGTGTGTGTGTGTGTGTGTGTGTGCACGCCCCGCTTGTTCCTGCCTTTGTTAAAGATTTGTTAAAAAATGACATGACGATAAACTCACTTTGTCAGTTCACAGGTCAGTACGGGGGGGAGGGGGAATTAAAAACAAATTTACAGTATTTATTTCTTTGACTTCATGCACCTGAAAGACCTGCAGTTTTTTGAGTTAGCCTTGGAACGACCGATTAGTATTACATTGCCTACGTTCCAGTCGTCAGCTGTCTGAATTCCCCTTGGACACAGGATGTACTTCCAGGCATTATGGGTAATCTCTTCACTGGGGAAGCTTTCAACAATAGAATTTTTTTATGTTCTCACAGTGTCTTTGCGATCATAAAACAAAACTGCCTCTTCATTTTTAATTCTCTTAACCTCACCTAAAACTTTCCCTTTGCTGTCACAATACTGCAACAAAATGACTCACGCAACCTTGCTTTTCAAAAAAGCAGCTTGGTCTCTTATTTTCAACTGGGTATCTCATTGCCAGTTTAACCTACAAGCTAGGCAGTTTGCAAACTAGCCTCACAAATGTTGAAAAAATGCTAAAGAGTAAATCTATCTTACATTCCTCCTGATGAGAAATCTGAGCCAAACAAATATTGGAAGAAGAAATGAATGCTCAAAACTGATAGAAATGGCACTCTCATGAAAACTGTCATCATGACTATGACAGAACAAATGGCATTTTTGTATTGTAAGAATCAAAGCCTGTCGTAGCCAGGCTAATTACTGCGAAGCAGTCATGTGTTCTGGAAGGATTAAAATGACCCATTGTAAACTATTTGTCTGCTATGACAAAAAAAAAAATCTCTATTCACTGTACAATGAGTCTGAAGCACTCAGAATTTGCCAAAAGGAAAGAAATCTGTACATCGTCATTGTTTTAAATAACAGCGTCTTTTGAAATGTAATAAAGGGAAGCGTGTCTATTTTTAGCCGCTGGAAGACACGAGTGGAGGATCACCTCAGAATGCCCGCTGCGCAGCAGCTATGATGCATTGATTTAATAACGGCAAGAGGAAGAGCGGCCAATCCCGTGTGACACAGAGCTCACGCCCAGAGTTCCGCGAGCCACGGCTTTTACCCAGAGTCCTCTGCTTCATTCTCCATTAGACGGGGAGGAGGGAGGGGGCAAGTTTCTTTCACATATCCAATATGGGCTTGCAGTGAGCACAAAGTATACGCTCTCCCCCATCCCCCAACCCCGGTCCACTTCCATTTGAAATCTTCCATCAATGTAATCAATTTCCCAATAAGAAGGGCAGTGGGGGACAAGAGGCAGTAAACAAGCAGCCATGAGCCATGGCTCAAGTAGTGCTTCACTACAGTACATACAGCAGCAGTCAGTCCAAAGTTTACCAAGTATACCTGGGCCAAACTCATTTAATTTAAACTCCAGTGCACCCCCACCCACCCCCCTCGGAAGAGCCCCCCCCCCCAGCCAGTATTCATTCATGGTTTTCTTGGTGGGAAAAACAGAAATACTGTAAAAAATAAAAAAAAAAACTAAAGCAGAGAGTAGTGGTGTACTTAGAAAGGTGTGAGCAAGTGCATAAATAGGGGATAATCTAAATGGTGTATGGCTGATCTATGATCAGTGCGAATTACTGCAGGAGGCCAGTTAATCTTCTCTGCTCATTACGGGGGTGCCAGATCATGTCCCAGAGGGTCACAGTGTAACGGCATGATTTATGTTTCCTTTCAATCAGCCAATCAGTAGCCTCGGAAACAACGTGTGTGGACTTCAGCCAATCAGTTACTCAGATTAATCACTAAATGCAGCAGAAACCACCAGGAGCTGCAGCCAGTGCCATCTGGCTCATTGAGTGCAGCACAGATGAAACAGGAGTGAGTCTGTGATTCAGACCAGTCAGGAGTTAGTGTGTGATTCAGATCTATCTCGAGTGATTGTGTAGTTTGTACTGATCTGGAGTAAGTGTGTGATTCATACCAATCAGGAGCGAGTTTGTGATTTAGACCAATCCAGAGTGAATGTGATTTTGACCAACACAATGGATGTGTGATTTAGACTGTTACAGAGTGAGTGTTTGATTCATACCTGTCTAGAGTGAGGGTGTGCCAGGCCAGTCTGTGTGGCTCACTGAGTCAGAAGCAAGCGGCCTGCTTTTATGAGCATGTACTAATTGAGTGCCAGTAGGACTTAGATCTCTTGGCTCTCTGCTCCAGTAAACGCCATCTGTAGTAGCAGTGTCCTGCTTTAATTTTGAGTAATGCATTTGCTGGTAGCTGTACAGAATTACAGACTAGAGTCCAGCATCAGTCAGCTGCAGGGCCTTCTTTGTTAGTCCTCATTTAGTCTTTCAGTTTGAGGCTAATTTATTTTCGGTGAATGTGCATCCATTTTGTGTCTTGTTTTGCCTAAAGGGAGTTCCTACGAACCACACTCATGCACTTTGAGCCTCCTTGCTGCCATGTCGAATATATAAATAAAGCAACATTTTCCTGGTAAAATGTTTTGGTAATGACAAAACCATCTGTCTTTTACGCAACTGTTAATCCCAACAAACTATTTAGGATAATGACTCAATGTATGAAGCGTTAAAAGCCAAAATGGAACATGAGGAGACTATGAGAATGCCGGCCATCGGGTGGCTCATGCAGTAAAAGCACATGCTGGTGATGCACCTGTGAGTCTTGTGCAAAGAATGGGTGGCTCAAGTCTGGCTACGGCCTGGGGTCCACTTTGGCAAGACAACAACTGGCATGGTTGAGTATCATCAGGAGTTTGGTGTGTGGCCACTTCCTCCTGACTCTGAATGGAAAGGTCACCCAGTAGGTTCAACCCACGTGTGAAAACACTTTGAGAAACAACACTGAAGGCGACTATTACGGAGATTGCATACAGTTGACGTACGGACCACACTGCACGGACAGGCCCAGCGGTTTATACCTGCGTTTTGTACCTGCATCCAGCAGTGTAGAGCCTCGTGCCCCTGCCCGGTAACTCAGTAACTGCTGCGACCGTGTTACTGCATTACTCACACTGTGTGTGCAATGATTCAGCTCAACTGTGCACTCACAGTGGAAGAGCCAGCTGCATTCTGACATATAGGAAATATGGCGTTGGTGGGGGGGGCGTTGGGTTGGGGGGGATCTTTCTGGAAGGTGTGAGCAGTAGAGGGTCAGTGCAGTGATAATGCAGGGAACAGAGGGCCCGCGTGTGTCTGTTAGCTCTCTCTGAGGGTTAAGTGCCCGCTCTCAGCTCCTATGTGTCCCCCACTGCAAAACCGTCCTGTAACCCTGCACCAAAGATTGGCTACCCTGGTCCTGGAATGCTGGGGAGTTTCCATTACTTTGTTCCATCTGAGAGCTCATGAGGAGGGACTGAGAAATAGTCGAATGCTATCGCCTAAATATTCAGTCAAAAAATTCCCCCACCAACTTAGGCACATGGGCCTTTCATTAAAACCAACAATGAAAAGTTTTATGTAGGAAAGACCAGAGTTACCTTACCCCTGCTGGATACATAATACTGCCCTGACTCCTCACTGATAAACCCTGCTCTGATTCCACATTCATTAGGCCCCGCTTGATTTATAAAGTAATCATTGCTGGCTGAATATGATTGCACTGATCCACTTTTCTTGTGTGGCAACCGACGTCATTACTTCATTAGTCAGTACCCATGCATGCGTCAGAGCTGCTGTTCCCTTATCTGTGGCAGCGGCCGCTTATTTACGTGGTTGGTCTGAGTAACCGAGAGAGTGCGCAAACCCATGCCATCTTCAAAGCAAGAATGGTCTCTCCTCTCTCTGTCCTCATTACTGGTGTTCTGATAAACTCTGCTTCATGATGCATTTCACTTATGCATATTAGGTTGCAAAGCAGTCAGGGGAGAAAGTGCTTGGTTTTTAAGCAGTTAAAGTTGTTTTATGTGTGTGTGTGTGGCTGCTGGTAGCAGGTGAGGAATTACTCAGCATGTGTGACACTTTTAGCATTATATGATTGTATAATCAATAACTGTTCAGCTTTATAACCAATTTTTTTCACATTCAGAGTAAAAATTTTGAATACTGGAAATGTATTGCTGCAGTTTCCCAAATGTTTTTTTTTTTTATGATTTATTTTGCTGTGCCAGTTATGTGGGGAAAAAAAAAAAAAACTAATTTCTTAATCGACACTTAAATGATCAGCCTGCCTGTCCTGAAGACCAAACCAGAATGAGACTAATGTCTCTGACTTTCATGCCTTCTCTGACTGAACTCAGTGGTGGAAAGCGAGTGCTGCTCCTGGGAGCTGTGAGGCGTGGGACAGGCCATGCTTTGATGCATGGCTCACAGGTGAGGAGATGACACACCTGTCACAGAACACCCAGAGGGAACAGGTGCAGTCTCCACTGGAGAGAGCACAGATGAAAAGTGAACAGGTTACCTGAGTTTGTAAGAAGCGTTGGTGGGTGGGTGCCTGTAGCCATCTCCCCTGACACACATGCTGTGGCCCGCACACCTCCAGACTGCCAGGTCTTTGCGCTCCGAGCTCAATCAGGCCCTGCATCCAGGCGAGCTGCAGAAGAAATCAGGCAATAATAAATCCCCTGGGTGGACATTTTATTCCATATCAACTACTCTGATCACGGATAAATTGTGCTTACATACACTTCCTGAAACAGGAAAGAGGTGTTTTGGAATCACACATTTGGCTTATTCCCTATTTCCCTTTTTAGGTGACTCTTTAGTTATATTGTTGAATGCATATAACTTGAACAGCTGACCATTTTCTGAAGCAATCAAGGACGTACACGGCAGTCAGCCACTAAAAATTGCATTTTAATTTCAGTTGAAGTCTCAATGTAACACTGATATCGGACATTTCAGGAGAGGAGTTCAAACCTTAGCTTAGATATGTTGTGCTATGTCCTTTGCTGGGGATTTTACCAGTTACCAAATTATAAACCATAATCTAAAACTCTAAATGTTGTTTTTATACAAGAAAATACAAATTGAGGACTCTTTTTTTTTTTTCCAGGGAAAACTAGTAAAAACTGCGGGTGTGATGTGTGCTTGCTTCTGCTCGTGCCTCATGGCCGGGAGGTCAGTCACGTTCCAGAAAGCGGCCTTCTGAAGGGAACAGATTGGATCTCTGCCTTCCCAACGTACCGCGGCATAGCCTCCTCTGTGTTCTATTTACGGCCCCAGTGATTAATTGCTTCGTAGCGAGCACCATTGGCTGTACAAAAGTAGATAAAGCCTCGTTTACATGCTGGCCTGAGCGGCTGCAGAGAGCTTGTCCATTTTAATGAGGTAAAGTGGATGATTAAATGCGGGCTGGGGAATTGGTCTCATTCATCACCCCGGATCACATTTCCTGTCTCTCGTACTGTACTGCAGAATATTTATGTCTTGGCTATGATGAGCACAGCGATAAATTCGCTCTGATATTCCTCGTTCTGGTACGCTGACACTGGCCCTGCTCGAGACTTTGAGTGGAGGACAGCTGAATCAGGTCATCTGCACTGGGGAGATTTTCGACTTCCGGGTCTTGTGGTGAGAGGCCAGGGGCCGCTGAATGTTCCAGCTTCACTGCTAACTCATTAGCATAGATACTGAAGAGTGTTGGACTCTGGCCTGCCTCACACCATGGCCCTGTTTGGAGCGATCGGTCCACAGTTGTTGCCTGTTCTCACAGCCAGCTCTCTCTCCTCCATCTCTCTCAGAAATACAGACACCAGGATGAGGACACCTCTCCCCAGGAGCACAGCTCACCGCAGCTCAGCGAGGCCCAGGGCCCGGAGCTGGTGCAGGTTTCGGAGAAGAACCTGTCCCAGATCCAGAATGTACACGGCCTGGTCGCACACTCGCACATCTCCCCAATGAAGGTAAGGGAGACCCATCCCTACAATTCATCCATCCCTCCATCTCTCTTAGTTCCTCTATACCTCCCTCCATTCCCCCACCCCATCTCCCCAATGTCACAGAGGCATATTCCATTTCTCATGTTTTCCATTGGGAAAAGAAGCAGAATGATGCTGGTACACACACACACACACACACACACACACACACACACACACACACACACACACACACACACACACACACACACACACACACACACACACACACACTCTCACTTTAACAACTACACAAACATGTTTGTACACACACTTGCAACTTATGCACCAACACACTCACTGTGACAATCATCAGTATGCACACAGACATATACTCCCATACACACACACACAAACACAACACACACACACACACACAATGCAGAAATAGCACAAGGTGAGGCAGAAACCTTGTGCAGTGCATTGGCAGGAGGAGGGCTGTGATGTAAATACAGAGGCAGCATCAGGGTTATACTGCAGTCAGGCTTTGTCATCCACAAGGTTCAGCGCATAGGAACGACGTATTCCTCCCTCACAAATGATCATCTCCATTCATCAAATGGAGGGGAAAAATACAAAGCTTCCAACCTGTGATGGTTTGCTGCCTTGTTGCAGTACTCCTAGCTGCTGAGGAAGACACAGAGCATACTATGATGTGGGATAGCAATAAGTATCGCCCCTGCAGAGGTGTATAGGCGTTAGCATTATCTGTGAATGTTAGCATTAGCAGAACACATTCGCTAGTAGCAGGGGGCTTTAAGATTAGCAATGGGCGTTAGCTTCAGCAGTCTTCATGGCAGGACTGCTGGCTGACCGAAGCCATGGCTCCTAGTGTGGCGTGTGGTCTGAGGTGGTCTTTTGAGGTCTCCTTTGGTTCACCCGCACTGGGCCAGCTTTTGAGGAAAGACACCACTATTTTAAATTAGAGCAGACATCAAAGGGAATTGTCAGTTCTCTGTCTCCACCCTGTGGCTGACAGATGTCAGTGCTAAGAATTGCTTTAGGTGCAAAGATGACCACTATTTTAAATAAGAGCAGACAAAAATATGCAAGAGGGTGTTTCTGTCTGCCCTGTTTCAAAGCTGACCCAACTAGTGTTGAGTTAGTGATAACTTTATAGATCTCTGTCTCCAACCCAGCACTTCTTCTCGTGGCTGATCACTACAGCAAGATCTCAAACACCATACAGCAAAAGAAAAGGTCCAACTCTAGCAAATAAAATATAACTGGAAAGCTGTCAAAAATCTCAAAATACTGCTGACCACCACCATGTGTAATATGTTACTTAAAATGTATTCTACTTCCAAAAAATAATGCAAAATTTTTAAGTACTGCAGTACAGTAATTTAAGATGGGCCTGTTTTTGGACGTTTTGTCAACCTGACAATAAAAATAAAAACAAAAACAAGTACCTGCATGAAGTCTGCCTGTCAGCATGAGGGTCTGTCAAACCCTATTCAGGCTAAATCATTCCTTGTGAATGAACAAATCTGCTGCCAGCCTGCAACCTCTCTTATTTACCACTGATTGAGAAACTTTTTGGAAAATTTTAAATTCCCTTAAATGGCAAAGTTCCAGTGAGTGTCTGTTGTGAAATTCAGGTATGAGAACAGAAAAAAAAAACCCTGTCACAAGTGTGAGACCTCTGCGATTTACTGGAGATGTTTCATTGGTCTTTCAGAATCGTAAATTGCTACATATTACATGTTACAGTACCGTCATCTGTCATGTTTTGTCACCACAAATCAAACTAATCTGATGTTGTTGAGTCCATAGCCCCTATGTACCAAGTTTTGTATTGACTTGACGTACATAAAGAAGATCGTTAAATTTCAGAGGACCCTGGTATATCTAATCCCATGCAATCCACCTCATGTAAATCACAGATATACTGATATCCTCTGGCGAGTAGCACTTAAGTTTTTGCTGTGTGTGCACGCTGTCTCTACCTCCTCTTTCTCCCTCTATCTTACGTTCTTCCTCACCCTCTCTATTTCCCTCTCCCTCTGTCTCCGCTGTCCTCTGTGTGTCCGCCTCTCTGGCGGTGTAGTGACGGGTTTAGTTGCGTGCCCCTCTGTAGGTTGAGTCCCTGGAGTGCATCTTCGATGGGCCATCCCCTGTAGGACAGGAGGAGGTTCCTGCCCCGCCCTTCTCCACCCTGTACCCTGAGAGCTCTATGCTCCTGCAGGTAACGCCTGTCCTGGACCGGTCTGGTCCGGTCCAGTCCGGTCTGGTCTGGCTGTGTAGTCTGCCACAGCTTCACTTGGTCTGTGGGCTGTCTGACTGCTCCATCCATCATTTTCTGGGGAGCTGTGCCATCTTTTTTTTTTTTTTTGCAATGCAGTATGCCATGCAAGCAATAGATGGCAGTGTTGCCTGCATGCATCATAGCTTGAAGGCATCGTTTTAAAATTTTACATTAAATTTATTCTGCCTTTATTATTGTTTGAAGAACTTAAGTAATAATTGTGTGGAAGCTTTTTGTGTGGTCTGGTTTGGAAGTGATCTTTTTCCGAAACTAATATGTACACACATTTTTTTTTATTTGGTGAATGTATCGATTGTTCAAATGTGGCATGTCCTTTCTTTGCCAAAGACAATTTGAACATCTCCTGCATCGCATGTGGGCTTGTGGGCCGTGCTGTAGCTTTCTGAGTGCATGACTGCCCCGTCTTTCCTACTGTTCTGGAATGTTCCATCGGAGACATACTCCATCTACTAAATACATTAAAAACCATTGAGCTTTCAGGTGTTTCTGCAGTTGTTTTAAACACAGTGGCTGTTTGAATGCAGAAGCTGGCGCTGATTGTCCTGTCTTTTCCCCCATGTGTGGTATCACAATGTAATGTAGGTTTTTGGACAGTTTCATTCCTTTCTTTCTCCATCTGAAGCCCTGAACTAGGCCCGTATGGTACTATGGTAAGGAGCATGGCATCTTGAGTAATTCAAACGGTACTGGCCTGGAATTACTGTCAGGTATAGATGTCAATGCAATGACGACTGAGGACTGCAGTATGGAATGTAGTTCTTCCTGGACCACACTCTCCACCCTAGACCAAGTAATTTGATTTGTGTGACTGTGGTCCAATTGTATTGACTAGCACACACACTGACCCAATGAATGGCTCCATGCCCTAGATAGTGGATGGCCCATAGAGGATGGTGTTGGGCATTGTATTTTTCATGCACTGTCTTGTTACTTTAATTTCACACTGCAAATGTATTCTGCTGGTGTACTGTGTAAAGCATGGGTAGCCAACCAAAAGCTTGAGAGTTACTTTCATCTGTTTTAATTTTGTAGCTCATCAAATGATCAGTATACACGTTTTGGGGATGTCAAAGTTGACTTCAAAGTAGATAGAAAGGTTTTGGCTGCACCTGAAGAGAAACACTAACGCAAATATGCTTTACGGCAGGGATCTCAGACCACCCGGTGGGCCTCTGTCCATACACCCTGTGATTCACCCTGTATTGGAACTTGACCAAACCAGGAAAGGAAGGGATTCTCACCAGAATAGCTTTGAATATTGTATATCAAGCAGTGGGCACAGCCTTGTGGAAGGAGTGGGTAACTCTACTATAGATACTGGTATACCTCTTCTGTAGATACAGTAGACAGATAATGCAGATAGACGGTGCATGGTGGATAATCTTCAGCACTGTAGATACAGAGACAGTTGATGCTGAAAAGTGCAATCACACAGGCAGTCACACAGGAGACCAGAGGAGAGTGGCTGGAAGTTTAAACCTGCTTCATTTCCCTGCCTACGCTTGGCCTCCGTCTTCAAACTTCCACCTCCCCAGTGCAGTGGATCAGACCCACTGGAGCTTCAGGGTCCGTTTGACTCATCCTGATGTTTTTTTTTTATCCGATATATAACATCCGGAATTTTTAAAATAGTGCCGCACAATGATCCAAGTCCAGAAGTATGAGTACTTCAGCTGTACAATTTCCAGACTTCTGCTCCTAAACAATTTTCCACATTCTTGCATACCTTCCCAGTAAGGTACTATCCCATTTTCTCCTTTTTATGAATATTGCTTATTGTCAGGAAATATGATTGGCTGTAGTCATTCATCCTGTGTGTACTAAAGAGGTGTGGTCACAAATACAGCACACACCAATTTTAACTGAATACCTTCCTCACAGACTTATGATAAATTATCTTTATTGCTATGGTCCCTGTTCTTATATATAAATACGACTATGTCACAAAAAGGGAGTAAACTATTTCTAAATCATGTGTGAATATCAGAAGGAACAGTTGATCCCACGAAATCAGTGATGAATTTGGGGCTTGGACGCTGAGTGCTTTTTTTTTCCCCTTACTAGCTCCACCTAGTGGTACAGACATTTTATGCATCAGCCCTGTGATACAGTATGCTGTAATTGTCAAGCTGCTGGCAGACAGGGAGAGAGACTCACTGCTGGGAAGGGCGTTATTTAAATCAGCGTGTGAGACAGACCAGACTACAGCAGGGTCTCATTAACCAAGCACACTCTGTCTCGGGCCTGCATTATTGATTCCCTGCAGTATCTGATAGGTCAGATATGTGAAGAAAGGATCCGTGTTCAGAAATATTCAACTGTTTTGTTTTTTATTATTTCTTTTAATGGAAGATAAAGGCAGACTGTGGAGCAGTGGCCATTGTGGCATTTTTTGGCATGGAGGCAGGAAGGCTGTGTTCAGACAGCAGCCCTTAATGCGCAAATCCGATTTGTTTTTCAAATCCATTCCTTTTCGGGAGGCTGTTCACACAACGCTTCACAAGTGACCAGATCGGATTTGTGTGTTCAGACAAGCACCTGGCTTGTGACCATTCGCTGACATTGCTACGCCGGTTGTTGTTGTTGTTTTTTGGCACGGAGTGATGACGTAAGTTAACGCAGTGTCACCTGGGGACTGATGGAAAAACAAAAACATTTGTGGGAAGCAAATACGTTTGATTTGTCAGATACAAGGCCCATGGAATCTTGTTGGTCCAAATCATATTTTCAAACATCGTTCACCGTGTGACTGTTTGCTGGTGAAAAGGGCAGATCCAAATCAGACATGGAAAACAATCAGATTTGAGTCAATTAACGCGGGCTTTCTTAGCACACCCTAAGAGACCATGGGAAATTGGACACGAGCTGGGATGGGTCACAGGGGTTTACTTGTTTACCTTTTGCTTGATGGAAATGTAGAATAAGAGAATCCTCCCTGGCTTAGCCAGGTCTCTCCTTTCACACAGAAAATCTTTGGGAGGTATTTGGGGATCTGTCTGTCCTGCTTATCCATGGAAGTAGTGAAATGGTTACTCTCAGTCTGCAGTGATAACTGTTGCATTTTTGATCCACAAAGAGACTATTTTGGAAAATGGGAAGCTTGAGTACTGTGATCAGAGAAGAAAATTAGCCTTTGCTACTGGCTAACATGATTACAACAGCCATCAACAATTGCTTAGCTGTGAACATGTACATTCATCCAAATTAGCTTCAAGATCCGTTCTTGCCTTTTTTCGGGCGGAAGATCTGAAACGGAAACAAGGAACGGGAGAGCTGAGGCTGTCAATCCTATTTTTACACAGGCACCACAGAGCGCGCTCGGTGCGTGGAGAAAAGGGCGGGCCAGGAGCTCGGTAGGGCTTCCCATCGGCTTCGTCTGCTTGTGAGAGCGGTTGCCATGGATTTGGTGCTGGGGGATTTCTGAGGCACAAGCTGTGGCAGAACCCGCTAACTCATCTGACACCTGTGGCACACCTGTGTGGGCAAATTACATCGGGCAGCGCCGTATCTCCTCCTCTCACAACCGTCGGCCGCACCATGGAAACCACGAGGCATTCTTGATTTTTTTCCCCCCACAGTGCATGTGTGGAGATATTTTTATGTTTCTCTTCTCGCTCTTTTTTTTTTTTTTTTTTTTTAGACCCAAACGGCACAGCCTGTTGTTTTCCACTCTGCATTGGCAGAGTGTGTGGGTGATAGAAATGCTGCAGTGTCTGAAAAAGGCAAATGCTTAGCCAGAGAAACACTGCAGCAAGACGACAGGCCGTCTTTTACCTGGATTCTGATCCCTCTGGTTGGATCCCTTCGCCTCTTCTCCCGAGCACGAGTGGCCGGTCTCACACTCTGCCCCTGGACTCCAGGAACGCACTTGCGAGGTCAGGGACTAAGTTCCATAGTTGTCAGTAATTTTTTTTTTTTTTCCTTTTAGGAATAGAGAGTCTAAACTGAATCTATAACCATATAATTTAAAACAAAGCTAGTGTTCTTTTTTTCCTAGCTTTATTTTTAATGTGCAAGAGGAACTTTTTTTTTTTAATATGCAAGACGAGGATTGTTGCGGAGGTAACTGAAGATAGCGGCTGTTCGATCCCTCTGTAGAAGTCTTCCTGCCTGTCTGAATGGACGTTTACATTTAATGTGTGCGATGGTCTTCCTTCCGCCCTGTAAGAGGGGCCTTGACTGAAGCCTGGAGATTTCTGTCCTCGCATCCCCAGGCCATTAAATCAGTGATTAGCTGGCCCTGGAGATCTGGCCTGCCCAGAGAAATGGCCCAGGGGTCCCGGCGGGCGCCTTAAGTTCACTTCCTGTCTCTGGGGCGCCGGGCTGCTGCCGTTACTCCTTCTCTTGCTGCGGAGACAAGCAGAGGAGGTCTGTGGGAGTGTGTGTGCGTGTGTGTGCGCGCGCGCGTGTGTGTGTGTGTGTATGTGTGTGTGTGGGAAGCCGCTCCTGCCGCGGATCAGCTCTCTGTAGAGCGAGTGGTTTGACGCCATGCTGTCAGCGGCTCTTCCTCCTCACTGAGCACCAGCCTCCGCTCGCCTCGGGGTTTTAGGGAGTCGCCTCTCTGCTTCTGTGGCGGCCGAATCGGCAAGAGGATGGCGTGACCTCACTGGCACCAACCAGACGCCATACTGTGCACCCCAGTCCAGCAGATAGGAAGAGAGGATGAATTATATATTCGGCAACAGCACGCTGTACCCCAGGGGCAGCCGCGGTACTGCCAGCTCAGGCCAGGGCCCGGCCGGACCCGCGGGACCCAAGCTCAAGCACTGGCCCAAACGGGGCTCCAGCGAGGATCCCCCCTCCCGCTGGCAGCAGTTTCTGGCCTTCTTCAGCCGCCGCAACGCCTTCACTGACTGCATCACAGCCGGGGCTACCCAGGTAACGCTGCTCCCCGCACACACCTGCAGGGTCATCCAGGTAACACTGCACTCACCTGCATGAACCTGCAGGGTCGCCCAGGTGACCCACATTTGTATGGCAGTGGTCCCTTCCAGTTTGGCAACCGTATTTGTGACTGGAGTAAAATTGCGATTTCAGTTCTGAGACAAAATGCAATACCCATGCAACCCATGGACATCTCCCCAGCAACCTGCTGTCGTGAGTCAATTTTACGTATTGTGTCTTTTTATTTTTATTAAGGATACTTATTTGCCTTTACTGTTTTATTGTGTGTTGTTTGATGACAGCATGCCTTAGGGCTCTGACATTTTTGTTTTTAAGCCATTTTTTATCTATAAGACTGGTGACTTGGCTTTCAGTGAGCAGTGTTAGAGACTTGTGATTAGGCCTATTCTGTTCTTGCAAGGTAAAGGGTCTGATTCAAGCTATTCAAGGGTACTTGTAAGTTGTTAAAGTCTGCTTTTATTTGTAATGCCAGACATTTGTTAAGTCTTTGCATAATGAAGCAGAATAGAGGAATAGGTGAGCGAGATGATTTGGGCGAGGGGCTGCTACACATATCTCCTTTTCCTCAGCTCAGTCTCTAATAACCAAAAAGCACATCCAATGTATGTTGCATTGTGATGTTTCTTAAAGAGCTTGAAATGATTGGTTTTTACTTGATTTATTCTCCTTAAAATATCAGTAAATGTCTGGATCATACTTCCTAGTGCAGTGATTCTTTCAAATATAAGAATTGTTAGTTTGTCACAAAAAAAGTTTCAGTTTGTAAGAATGAGTTCAGCCCAAACAGGCTCCCATTTCCCTCAGTTGTTTAAGCAGTTGTTTAAGGCATCAACCAGGAGCACAGCTTGGATCCTATTGGTTTGTTTCACATGATGTCACTTCCTGTGCTTGCTGCCTTGTGAAGGCTTATGGTGAGGACCTGTCGTATGTCAGTGAGAAGTGCAGTATCACATGAAATTTGTCAGGTTGGTGAAGACTTAAAATGTGTGAATGAGCTAGAGTACAGTTTGCTAAAAACAGTGAATTCCATAAATTATCTCTTTTTTCTTTCATGTATACATTTTATGATCATTTATGATCAACAAGCTTCCATCCATGAATAACACCACTGTATTCCTTACAGCCCCGTTCGGTGGGCCTTTCATTAATAATGCGTCTAAATAAAATATTCTTGTTATCATACTCCTGCAGAGGGAGGTTTATGTAACCTGTGCTGTCTTTTATTGTCACGCTTCGTTTTTTAAAATGGCTGTTTTTAGAACTGTTTTGAGCAGAACTATGACTCACTGCAAGAACTAGAACAATGAATGCACTAGTGAAAATATATCCACATATATGTGTGTGACTAAGTGCAGCATTTCTCTGCATTCATATCCTGTATGACTGACATAAACTAAGGCTATAATACAAACTCATGACATAAAGCATGGAGATTGGCAGTCAGGCCAACTGTATAGTGTTTCTTCTTTGAAATGTACATAAAACGCGTGGAAACAGCTCAAAGATGCTTCAAAAACACCAGGGCACCTTTTTCAGGGTGTTGGTGCCACTTAACTCTTCCAGAATCTGTTACAGTTTGAGTTATGGTGTCATATCTGTAATGGATTTTGGAACAGCATTGAGACATGCTCTTAGCCAGTGAAAAATGGCCCTTTGCAGCACACGCGTTCTCTCTGATAGAGAGTGGGGGTAATTAGAGGGAACTCTGGCCCCTAGGGGCTTTGTGTTGCTGCATCAGAACGGACATGACACAACTGGCTTTGTCCGTGGCCATTAGAAGGCGTATTTACTCTCAGACTTTCAGAGGACCGAGCACTCTGAGCCTGAAAGGCGTGGATCGATACAGAGCCGGGCCCTCAGCCCGCAGTTTCGCCTGGCGTTCTGCCTGCCTTACTGCAGCAAAGGAGCAGCACAGACGATGGAAAAAGAGAATCAATTTCTCTGCTCACACATGATTTGTTCAGCCAGCTGGACTGAAGAACAGCTGCTGAAGTGTCACTGTTCCTACTACTGACCGTTGGCCACTGGCACAACAGTGGAAGGGAACTTTTTTACATTGGTGTGTTGAGGCAAGTTTTACAAAAATCTCATATTCAAACAGATGAAACAGTTTGTTAGCCTTGCCAGGGGAAGACAGGGAGTAAGCAAGGTTTGTCAGTCTCATTGCCAGAGACTGATACAGGCCCAAGGTAGGCCTGTATCAGGGATGTTTGCTCATTGCTTGACTGTGTTGCTCACTACACTGCTCCCTGTACTGTGGCTAGGATCAGGAAGTCAAGTGCTGCAGACTGCTCATGCCCAGAGCTGCAAATGCCAAGACCACAAATAACAGACTACTCACATTCAAAACTACAAAGTCCAAGACCACAAATTACAAAGGATGACCTACTATACATTTTGAATGGCATTTTCTTTCTTTACTTGTTTATTGTGGGTACACATTGTTGTATCTCCATAAAAGGAAATACATATAAACATTGCTTTCTTCTGGACATAATGGGACATGCTGTCCGAGTGCGTAAGGGAAGGGAAGGGAAGGCCAGGCCTGCTACTGAGAGCCAGTTACTTATCCACACCAGCCGATAGGACTCAGCTGCCTCTAAGGCCCATCTAAAACCGCGCGTTTATATAACAATGCATGTTCTGTATCGGATTATAGCTGGTGCTGTGTTTGCTGATGAAGCCAAATTCTGTTTGCAGAGGGATGGGCCCACCATAATTGCTGTTGATAGCTTAAAGGAGACATATGGCCAATTTTCTGCCTCCAAGAAAACTGCCCACAGGAATAATAAAGCGATATTGATTTACAATTGATAGGAAATTGAGCCTCCCCGCAGAGCGCCAATGGAAGCATTACATCATGTGCATTGTAGAGTAAGTGATTGCAAAGTTAGAAGCCTCTTAGACCATGTGCCACATGGAGACCCACTCAGCAGACATTGCTGTGAATTTGTTTGTACTAATGATTGGAAATGATAATAACAAGAAGAAAAGACGTTTACTTCGCCTGTTATATGCTGAAAAATTTTAATGCATTTAATTTTAATGCAAATTTTAAAGTCCAGTTATTGTTTTTTTGTTTTTTTTTTTTAAACCATGGCAACCTGAAATAACGTAAAGGGAAGATTCTTACACACCGGTTTACTTCACCTGCAAAATGGCTTCGATATGACGCTAAAATAAACGTGTATCTTGCTAAGGGTAAGTGTGATGTCTTAGCCTGGGTGCTCCTGGGAAGACAATCATGCGATAGCAAGAGCTATATGGCTTATGGCTTCTTATGGAGTACATTCCACTCGCTTTGAATAAATCATGTCATATTTGCATTGAAAGCTGGCGGACGCCATGCTTGTTGCTAAGCAGCAGACATGAAGAGCTGAGTTTCTGCGCAGTTCATCGATTATCTGCACCGTTGGCTAAACGTAAATGGCAGCCTTGGGACATCTGGTGTTTTCTGGTCTTTAGGTGCTTGTGTTTTCAAACATTTGATGCTTTGCGGTATTTGTGCTCATGTGTTTTGCTGCACTGAAGCTCATTAAGCTGTCAGGCAGTAGCTTTACACCACAGACTGTTGATCAGTGACCCTCCAGGAGCTGTGAAAGCATTCAGATTGCTCACAGCCCTGTTGTTGTCAGCCCAACTGCAGCTTCAGCTTCATTTCCCTGCTGCTTCAGCACTTACGACGTGGTTGCCATGGGGACAGCAAATTGAAGCACCCTGGTCCCAGTGATTTGATTGGTTTGTTTGTCTTTGCCTTACCCACTGCCTATCATGCATGTGGGAGTTGGGTACCTTATAGGCTCTTGTGTATGTGAGAGAAGGGAACCTCACCCGCAGCCTTTTTGTCTGTGGGAGTAGGGTCCCTTACAGGTCGTAGTGTGTGGGAATAGGATCCTTTAAAGGCAAGGTGTATATGAGAGTAGGGTCCCTTACCGGCTGTAGTGTGTGGGAATAGAGTCCTTAAAGATTACTGTGTGTGGGGAAAAGGGTTCCACACCTGCAGGCTGTTGTGTGTGTGGGAGTAGTTAGCCCAAGACAGTCTGGCACTCACCTGTGAAATGTCCAAGCTAAAGCCACATGAAGAAGCCTGTCTTGTGTAATTCATCCTCTCTTGGACCCTGCGATGCTGGGAGTGGATTAAAGTCCCTTCCTTGGCTGGCATCCGTAGTGTTGCAGCACACTGTCTCTCCTGAGGGGGTGGAGCTGTGTGGGAAGGCATGCAATTGGCTGTGTGAATCATTGAGGGAGATCGCTTCACTGTCCCACACATGCAACCACGCACATGCGCATGTGCACACACACGCTGCACACACTGCCAGAGTCAGCAGTGAAGTACAATTATGGTGATGGAAATAAGCCACTAAAATCAGACACTTTGGCCACATTGTTTAGGAATCATCTCCCACCTTGAAAATCCTGGTATATGGATATGGAGCATTTATTCATGGCGTGCACAAGTATTACTGACATAAGAGGGAAAATGTAAGGAAAATTATCAGGTTATTACAGTTCAGGAGTTGCAAATGTGGTTGGACTGGACCAAGTGTGAAAATCACTGATCTTAGCTGCAATGGCATACAGCCAGTAGATGGCAGCATTACCATGGAATGTAGAATACAACAGCTTGCATAGCTCTTATTCATCTCTATTATCCAAACACAAATGGCAGTTATTTCTGTGTTATTGACATACTTACATTGACTCCTTGCCATTCAGAGGTTGAGATAAAAGTCATACAATCTTTTGAGTATAGTCACTCAGAACGAATTGGGATGAGAAATTGACATAGGCTTTCCCTGTTCTCATTTTCTCTCAAAGTAAGTAATTATAAAACAGTGCTTTACTTTTCACTAGCCAAAAAGAACTCTCTTTCACAGTCTCCTTGTCACGGAAGCTGGTCTGGGATCACGTCTTTCTACCTGACTGGGCTACCAAAACCCTCTTCCACAGACTTCTGTCACAATAAATGTGATGCCCAGTCCCACCACCTGATCTGGGATCAGTGCGTTCCTAATCGCTGGCCACCGGAAGACAGGTTTCCATCATAGTGCAGAGAAAGCGGTGGTAATACACCCCTGATGGTCTTCCCCACGAATCCCACTAGTCCAACGCAGGCAAAAATCTGTGTTAGTCAGTGTTAGTTAGACACTCACATTACCATATTCCAATCACAGTAGCACATTGATTATTCATGCCTGGAATAATCATTCCAATCAGCGCAGCACATCGATTATTCATGCCTGGGGAAAAAAGGCTGTGCAATGTCATGTGGAGTGCCCAGTGGAGCTCATTAATTGGTAAGAGAACTGGGTGGGGGGAATGAGGGAGAAACCTATTCAAAAAACAGAGAGAAAGAGACAAACCAGTTCAAAACAGAGATAAAGAGAGACAGCACTGCATGAGGACAAGCCTTCTTCAGAACACAGGAAAGAGAGAGGACAGCAGCCGTGGCCCCTCTGCCTCTCTCCCAAATGACAGCTTACTACTCCACCCAGCAGCAGGGGCACCAGGGGGCCCTGGCTGGCTCCTCCAGAGCCCGCGGCAGGTTCATCAACCTCCGTGACAGCGTCAAGAAGAGCCCCACCAAGAGCCTGGCGAAGGCCAGCTCGAGCGGCACCGCAGCCTGGAGGCGCGACAGCTCAGGGGCCCCTCTGGACACTTTACGTTCCCCCAGCAGCTTGGGGGCCCCAGTGCCTCTTAGAAAGGTATGTTCCTATGCGGGAATGCAGGCCCTCACCGAAAATGTGCCACAAGAACCCAGGTGCAGAGGCTAACTTCTTACAGCCAGGAAAGCTCTTCGTTGTGCACAGGTCTTGGGTACGGAGCACTAAGTATCAGTGGACTGCAGGTATTTTGATTCGTTAGGCTAAAGGTGCAGAGGCTCCACAGTGAAGCTGCAGAAAATCTACAAAGGGTTGGCTCTCCATTCTGTGGACTAGTTGTTGCACTATGTTGTGGCACTGATGGGCTAGTCGGAGCGCATATTTTTTTGGTTTGTTGATGCGTCCTGAGTGAATACATGCGCAGAATATTGAACATGAGTCTGTCTTTATCACCCAGTGCATAAAACAGTGAGTGATGTCAGTATACAGGAGGTCCTCGGGTTACGATGGTCTCGAGTTACGTTGTTTCATGGTTACGATGCACTCCCATAAATTACTTAAAAAACATACTTTCGACCTAAGCGGTTTGGTTCGTAAATACGACCACAAAAAAAAAAGGTACGGAATTCTCTCTTTTTTCATAACCGTTTAATTTAATTACTATATTTTATATGTCCTTCATCTGTTGTGTGTACAGTGTGAGTGACTTAAGGTGTTCATTTAGGTATAACGTAGGTATAAATTCTGACTTATGTTGAAAATCAGCTTGCAACACATCATAGGAACGGAACTCGTTCGAAAGTCGAGGACCCCCTGTGCTTGCGTTTTTAATGCACTAGACTATCATATGTACGCTACGCACTTATGCTTCAATATTTGTGTGCCTCTCATGTGTAGTTCATTTGTACAATAACTTTATTGTGTGTAGAATATGAAGATAATTTTCTGTTTTTGGATGAATGCAGCAGTTCAGAAACACTCTGCGTTGGGGACTGTTTTCAGACCTAGTTCAGAAAAAGCTCCTGATTGCTTCCTTATGCAATGCATTATGTTGCGCATTGTGAACAAGGTTGCTTTCATCTGGCATTAATTCTGTCATTAACTGCATCAAACAGTGTGCTCCAAAAGTCTCGGATCGATGCTATTGATCTCGTCTAAATATAGAGCCCCCTCTTTACAGCTCTCTGAGTGGGTTCAGAGCACGGCCGCATTTATTTAACTTTTCCCAGAAAATGTGGAGCGTGCCTTCATCACAGAGGTTGACGCAGATCCGTGTAAAGACTGGCTTGTTTATGCATCCAAAAAAAATGTACGGTGGCCTACAATGACCATAAGCGATCTGCCAAGCTCTGCTGGGGTTTTCACCCACAGCCCCTCTGTCACAGCACTGCTCAAAATGGGGAAGAAGCAAAGACAACAGAAGACATGTCTAACGCTTGTGAGTTCCTTATCCTGTCAGGGAGCGGAGGAGATTCATCTTTATTACCAAAGCTAGGAATTTCACTTCCATCCAGTCCCACACACTGTCCATGTCCTAACTCCTGTCACCATGGTAACAGATGCAGTGTCCTTTCCCTTTCACAGGTCTGTGGATGTTTTGTTTTTTTTGGAGATTCAGTTTTGTTGTATTACAGATGGCACTGTGTTTAATGTGATAACCAGCTTGTAAGAGAAAAGAACAAAACCATATGTGCTTTCACATATCTAGATGGCTCAGTCTGCTTTGAAAAACATGACTGACAAACAGTAATGACTGTGTGCTATACTGAACCAGGATCAGACAGTGGTTTTGGGCCACTCTTTTCCTCATCTTGCCTATCAGCAGTACATTACCAGCCGAGCTCTGCACAAATCACTGTAATTCACGTTGCTTCGTAAATGCACTCACAAACACGGGAACATGCTCACACATGCATACACACACACACAAACTCATGCATGTACACACACACACACACACACACACACACACACAGTGATATTCCCAACCCCTCCTGCTCCCCATGCCCCAGCTGTCATTGATGTTCTATGAGCATGCTCAGTGTTGCTGTGTTTGTGTGTCTGTGTTGTGCGTCCTGACCTTTGACACCCATGCTATTGTTTAGCAGGCAGATGCCGTTCCACCCTCAGCTCCCATAATCCCTGTGATTCCCATCATGCCACTCCCAGCCGACCCCCCCGACATCCCTCCTCCCACGACTGCCACGTCACAGGTCACTCTCCCTTCCTCTTTTTAAATCCCTCCCGTTCCCCTGCTGTCTCCATGGGGCAGGAGATTACAAACAGTTTCCTGTGCAGGAAATCTGCGTGCAAGGACAGAAGAGTAGGGGATCCATAACACGTCGCCCAGTGGAATTACGTTTTCTTCATTTGGACACATATTAGCATTCATGCTTCAGCATTGCATATTCTGCAGTATCAAATGCCGTGTATGTACGCATTCTGCCCTGCTAATCTCTTGCGAATGCGAGTATAGTTCTTGTTTTAAAACATGCATAATGTAAGTCAACATTTTGTCTTGTGTAGATTTACAAGGGTCCTGTGTGGCTTTTTTTATTCCTCATTTTATTTATTTATCCTCGCCTCAGCTCAGGTCATTTAACTGTACAGTTCATCGACTGTGTTTATGAATTTAGGATTTCTGTGCTCTCTGGGATAAACCATTTTGCCCTGATTAAAGTGTTTTTTTTACCCTTTCTTTTCTAGGCAAACCCTCCTCCTGTAGTGGTGAACACAGATAGTTTGGATGCTCCTCCATATGTAAGTCCTTTTACGTTTGAATATTTTCTGTTGTCAGATGAAGATTTCCAATGTATTCACTGAAATGATTACAGCTGTTTTAATCCTTGACAAATGTAATCCGTAAAGAAAGACTTCACATCATTAAGACCCACCGTCTTAACTGTGCTGAACATCTCTGACCCAATCTTTGAGTTTGGAAGATTTAGCAGATTTCTGTCAAACTCTCAACTTTTAAGTACAAGAACATTATTTGTACAATGGCTTTAAAATATGGTCATGTTTGTAAAGTTACTTCACAGATGGTTCGATGTTGTTTAAGGATGTTGAGGTGGTTATGATTTCACTGATGTGTGTAAAAATGGTGAGCTGCGTGTTGTCTGTAACAATGTTACATGAATGGTCAGTAGTGTGACCGGGTTAATAATATAAAATCATGAGTTTTGTGAATAGGCTGTACAAGAGGGTCAGTGATATGAAATGGTGAGTTGTGTGAGAGAGAGTTAATGCTAATGAGTGTCCTTGCAGTATGGGGTGAGATTCATGTAGCAGGTCTCCACTGTCCATGGTGCTGAAGTAGTAAAGACAGTCCACCAGCCTCCTCTCTTTCTGCTGAGAAGTTAACCACACCAGAGCCTGTATTTACCCGCCACTGACTGCAGAGTGCTGGTCTGGGATCAGCCTTCCCTATCAATTCAATGATTTAAAATGAACTGTGTTATTGCCAGACGAACAGCATTGCCTGCTACACAGTACATTTCTAAAACGCTCAAGTGGCCCCGTGACGAGCCTGCAGAGATGACTCGATCAGAGCTCAGTAGGACATGGCTACTCAGCGTATGACGAGTATGTGTTCACTTGGGTCTCTCACTGGCAGCCACTCACAGCAGCAGGTTAGCATATCAGCACAGCCACACATTAGCACAGAAGCACATTAGCATATTAGTATATCAGCACAGAAGCACAATCCCCACAGAACAACATTAGCACTGCGGTGCATTAGCACAGCCGTGCCCTGCCCTGCCCCCTATCTGAACAGCAGGGTGCTGTAATCCTTTATCCCTCTACCACTGGTGGCAGAGCCTTCGGTAAACACACAATCATCTCATGCCGAGTGTTCACCTTTTACTGTGCTCTTATTGGCTACCCAGTGCCTGCCGAGTCACATGACCTGCTGCTACGGCTCGCTTCACTGCCGCTGACTGTTCACAAAGATGTAATTAGACTGGGTTAATGATATTATTTAAAAATTCTTAACATATCACATTAAGACTACTTTTTATTTCATAAAATATGAAAATATGTATGATTGTGTGTGTGTGTGTGTCCGTTTTTAAGAATTATATTTTCAAAGTGACCAAGCCCTATTCCTCCCGCCGTGCTGTATTTCATCTTTGTTTTTTGTCCAGAACGGCACAAGGCTTATAAACCTTAATTAAATCCCCAAGGCTGTTGGAACTGCTGCCCAATCTGGCTTGGAAAGCCAGCATGGGAAATATGAACTGCTGTTGCGGGAATCTGTCTGTGTGGGATTAATCCTTGTTTAAGCAACACAGATGAAACCATTCAGCCGCAACTGCCAGCCATTTACCGTCTACGTCCTGCACACTGATTTACCTTCGTCCTGTCTGTCCCCCAATGTCATTTGCTAATTGTAAAAAAAAATGTTATTGGGCCTTTGCAGGGTGCATGACAGATTACTATGCTGGCATTTTAATTCATGTTATTAATGTACAGTGCACAGGAAACAAGATATAAAATCTTTTGCATTATTCTAAAAAGAACCAAACCCACAGGACCAAAAAATACCATCTGTAAGCTTAGTGTATTTTGTGGATGGTGGATGGTGCATTTTGCGTGAGTGTCTGAGTAATTTTAGGTATATGTCAACAGCTCAAAGGTACTGCAGATCTTTGATTGGCTGCTGTGTTTGTGGGGTTGCTAGTGGCAATTAGCTCACTGTTCAACAGAGGCAAGCTCCACTAATGGGGCCAAATTACTTCCCTCTCTGGTTACCCACGATGCACAGGGACCCTAACGTCACAGGCAGATGGGTTTGTTTGTTTGTTTTGAGCTTTTACTGGAGTGTCAGAAACACATTTGCTATTTAAGGGCATTAGGTGACCCTTTTCCATCTTAAACTTTTGGTGGTTCTGAAAGGATCTGGTGGCAAAAGACTGAGCCGTACAATGACAGGTGTGTTCGGTTTTTATCCTTGGAGGGGGGGTGGGGGTTTTGGGCTCTGTTTGGAACATGGGGAAACATCTGTTTTGTACATATGTAAGGGTAACAGTATGTGGCTCATATTTATTTCATTGATGTCCTTGTATTTGCAGTGCCATAAAAAAGTATTACCATAAAAAAATCAGATTTTTGCAACTGTATATTTCAAACTCTGAATTTTATCAGATCTCAAATGCAAAGTAATACTAAATAAAAGGGATCCTAAGTGAACTATCATTAAAAGCCATTAGCCTGAAAAATACATGCAGTGATGCTGATGCTGCACTGGTTGCCAGGACACCAGGAACACAGCAGTCACATGATCACGCCTCATTTACTGCACAGAGGTCGCTGTTTGCTCCTGACTGTCAAACACATCTTTGTGCAGCAGAGGAATTCGGAAGAAGCCCCCTCCCACCCACCAGACCACCTGTGGCAAGCTCCCATCAGCCCCCTCTGGCCATGCCGCCCTTAGGAATGTTTGTGCTGTCTATTATCTCACGTCCCTGCGTTGGGCCTGGCATCTCCTTTCAAGTGTTTCCCCGGATACTCAAACAGAGATAACACGGGTGGTGATAAAGGGCATTAAAGTGCATTTCAGAGAGTTGATAATGGGGAATGTGCAGTGATGAACATCGCTAAAATGAGCTTCAGTGGGCTCTGCAATGCTACATCCTCTCTCTCCGGTACGTCCGTTTCAAATCGCCACAGTTAATTAGCTCAGTGTTAATACCATTATGCCATTGATTGCCATCCAGTTTAAATCCAATTTCATTTAAAAGCACTCTTGGGCTATAAAATTTCACTGCAGCAATTGCCCCAGAAAGAAGAGCCCAATTCAGCTTATGGGATCTGCAGTGTGGGAGGGTTCCTGCGGGCTCCTCACAGGGGCTGTTAGCAGGGGTCTCCTGGGCTCGCCCCTGGTTCCTTGGATTGGAGCAGGGGTATCCAGGGACACCAAGATGGTGGCACAGTGGGGCAGGTGGCTGACTTTCCATGGGCGCGGGATCCGACTGTGAGGCTCAAAGAACTCCCACTGTCAACCATGTCCCAGATGTCACTGTCAGCTCATGGATCATGGCCTCTGCCAGGGTCATAGACTACAGAGAGTTTGGGGACAGGATGCCTTTTCGAGACTGTGCCCTCCATAGAAATATGTGATTTTTCAAATTTCCATTTCAATTACATTTCGTAACCCATTTGTTATGAGCCTTTTTGTTAGTTTGCCAGAGAACTGATTTTCTTCTGTAAGCAGTTGTCAGAATAGTTTCACCCCATGTACAGGCATCCTGAAACCTTTACCAGGCTGACAGAGTGATGAAGTAGCTTTAAAATTATATTTTTTATCCTCTTATTCAACTAAAAAGCAGAATTTATTTATAGAATGAACTTGGACTGGGCCTTCAGGATGCACACAGCCCCACAATGCAAGATGCTGCATTAAAACCTGCAAATGCTTTATCCAGACAAAAACTAATCCTGCTCTGATTACTAAAATACTGTGTTATGAATATTAATAAATCATCATGTGGTTGGGTTTTGTTTTTACTGCCAGAATAAAAGAGGGAACCAACAGCAGACAGCCTATTCAGAATAGACACAGAAGTGAAGCTGACCCAAGACTATCCAACTCGGGCTGGGAACACAATATCCACAGGAGCCTGGCTTTTGTTCCTGGGCTGCTCATGTCATGTTCTTTTACCTTTCCAGGTGAACGGAACAGAAGCTGATTACGAATATGAGGAAATCACGCTGGAGCGGGTAAGACTGTCACTGGATCCTGAGTCAGTAATAGCAAGAAAAGGCATCATTCTTTAAGAGAGAGCCCTGAGTCTGCATTGCCTCCCCCCAGTGGAGAAGTAAGGTATTGCAATTTGTCTGATTGAGGAGTGCACTTCCCACAGAGATTTTGCTCTGAAATTAAAGCTACTGAAAAGCAAATTAAATGGATGAGCTGAAATGGAGTTTTCAGCCTCACTGTGTGTATAGACATGAACAAACAGAAATTTAAATGAACATCAGCTAACCTGAGCCACAGACCCACAGATTAAAAACTATAAAATCTAACAGAATGATAGATGACCAATGAGACATACGTTGCTTACCAACTGGTATAAAGCAAAATAGCATCCTGCTCTATAGTTATACAGCAGAAATAGGTTTCTGTAATCCTCTCATTCAAAATCTGTGTACTGTGTAGCGTGTACAATTTTAACAGATGCTGTCCTTTTTTTAAAGAGTAAAACCTTACTAATTTAATTCCTTTCTGGCTGCATGCACCGTTTCAAAGTGACATCCATGTTAAATCAGACCTGCTAGTTTTCTTTGTTGATTTAACGTCTCTCACCTCACTCTCTTTCTGAGCACATTGCAGACAGTAAACGGGCTCTATGCTCAGGTTACACGCTAGTCGGGTTGCAGACGCAGGTTCCCTCTCTGCCCGTATGGGGTTCCATTTCATCCTGTCTGAGCGGACAGGCCTCCACTGCCTTCACCCGGAGGTCCTCATTAGCAGACTCCGCTTAATCCAAGTGCAAATCCAAACTTTGATTTAGTGGTTTATGGGCTGATTGAGGCTTTCCGGAGTGTGCAGACAGGCCCCCCTGATATAATGCTGGCAGCATTTGGATGAAAGACTTATGCCAGGGGAGGTTGAACTTGTCCAGGGAGTGGTGGGGGAAGGCATTAGAATGGTCAGAATTATCTGTGTGTGTGTGTGTGTGTGTGTGTGTGTGTGTGTGTGAGAGATAATGTATATGTGCATGTTAGTCTGTGCGCTGACTGCAGTTGACTAAGCTACTATTTACGTGATACTGGAAGTAGTTAAGATATGCTGCACTTCACCAGTAAGAGAACGTAGTTAGGTAAACCAAATCTACTTTTTAAAAGTCTTTAACTACACTGAAGCAACAAATACTTGTGTGAAAGTGCCAAATCAATTTTTTCTGAGGCATAAAAATAATGTTTCACATGGGATAATTACGTTTGGTACGAATGCCCATTGACCCCTGCTAAGCACGTTTGCTGTCTGACATGGAATGAGCAATAGCTTCTGAAACGTAGGTCACCGATGTTCCATGTCAGACGTTAGAGATTAGCTAGAGATAGCATAATTCATAATTTACCTGTTAGTTTAGCTATGTGTTATTCAAGTTCATTTCAGGGGAGACTGTCCAATATGAAATTGTCCAAAATGAGTTCTCGTGAACTTGTCCTTGTTCATTTTTCAAACAATGACCAAACGTTAGCTAATAAGACACATTACTGACATTTGCTCGTCCATGATTTCATAAATCATATCTTTCATAGAGCCACGCGCTCACCAAGCTAAATCAAATGGCTCAAACCTGAAGTACCGATAGTTTACTCCCCTATCTAAACAACATCCGGATTCTCACAAACCAGATTAGTGTTCGCTTATAAAACATTAACAGAAATGGCCTTTCATTAGTAAATAACTTCGCCAACTAACATACACAAACATTGTTTGCTGCTGGCGATCAAATGCTAGGCAGACAAATGATTAGCCTGTAGCTACACTGCTTGCTAAGCTAGCAAACTGTTCTTAAGCTTCAGCGTTACTCACCAGAATTTGAAGTTTGAAGTGGTGGATTTTGAAGTATGTCTCTCCTCACGTTGGAACAATATGAAGTGGAATTTGTATCCTTTGTCGTTTTTTGAAATAATGATAAGAGATACGGCCATAGTGCAGCAGACCCTTCTGTCTGCTCCTCATCGGTGACGTGAGTTCCTCGAAGGACCGTTCAATACTGTAGAGGGGTAAAAAGATTCCGGCGGGAAGAAGTCACCTTACATATCGACTTTCACACCAAGAAGGCAGACAACGCAGACAATTTTCCACATGCCAACCAGAGACAGACATTTGGATCTATAGGCCTTTTTTTTAGCTATGTAAATTAATTAATGATTATATATACACAGCTATAAATAAAATATATTATGTGTGTATATGTATGTGTATTTTTATGTGCAAGTATATATATATTTGTGTGTGAGTTCATATGTATGCGCATGTATGTGTGACTGCGAGCCTCTTGCTGTGTTGAGCAGGGAAACTCAGGCTTGGGCTTCAGCATTGCGGGGGGGACAGATAACCCCCACATCGGTGAGGACCCCAGCATCTTCATCACGAAGGTCATCCCTGGGGGAGCGGCTGCTCAGGACGGCCGACTCCGGTGAGGACACTACCCGTACAGCTGGTTTAGGATCCGGTTACCCCGGCCACCCGCGCCAAGGTCATACATACACCATTTGATCCGGGGTCAGCCAAGCTCATAACCACACCTGCTGATCTAAGACCAGCTTCCCTTCCCCTTTGTCAAGTAAATACCCATGGGTGTGAGATGAAGATGCTGATGTCAGATCAGCAGATGGCTTGAGGGGGCCTGCCATTTGTCTGTAACTTTATTTAAAGCTTAAATAGGTAGTCCCAGTCCCAAAAATGGATCAACGGACCCTGTCCCTTCACTTATTATACACAATGCTGACTGTCATTTCTTCTGGAGAAAACCGTGTGCATGAAGAACGCAATATACTCCTTATATATACTGGGAGATACAGGATAGTATCACCAAAAAGTATTGAAAATCATGACATTATTTTTTGAACAAAACAAAGTCATTCTTTTTATTACCATGATCTTTATTCATGATGCTTAGGATGTGGCAGTGAACATGTGTAGTGTTATCCAATGTCTCCTCCATTCACTGTGAAGAATCTGTATGTCACAGATTTAGGAGTTAAGTGCCCCAGCTCAAAAAAAAATGAAAGGTGCTTTGGGTAGTATTAGCACACAGAAATAATTTTGCCTTATTTGTCTTCTATGGGGAAAACCAGTTTAGGGATAAATGCGCTTGTCTGGGGACTCACCGTGGGCCCTCACTGTGCTCCTGCAGGGTGAATGACTGCATTCTGAGAGTGAACGACGTTGATGTGAGAGACGTCACCCACAGCAAGGCCGTAGAGGCTCTAAAGGAGGCCGGCACTATCGTCAGACTCTACGTCAGAAGAAGAAAACCAGCATCGGAGAAGATTATGGAAATCAAGCTTGTGAAGGGTCCCAAAGGTGGGTCACTGTGATGTCATCACAAAGCTGCAGTGGCTGTGACATCATCACCAGCATCTGACTCATCACAATTTTTATTTCTGCATAAATCAGGTCTTGCGGTTCAGTGGCGATTTACCAATGAGATGCGAAAGAATATTTTTATTTTTTTCAAAATTGTTTTTCATATAAAAAAAACCTTTTGACCTCAGCTTTCAAGCTGTGTACATATTTTTGTCTAGTATTCATAATCCAAAATGCAATATGGCAAAAAAGAAGCAATTATGCTAAACCACCTTTTTTTATGGATTACAGAAGAGCTGGTTTCAAACTTGACCCCAGGTCACAATATAAAATAGGATTGTCCAGGTCAGCAGCCGAGAGGGACCTGGACTATACTTTTATGCTGTTCTGGCTTTGTTTGTACCCTGTTAATGCTGGGCATATGCTGGATGACTGCAGTGTTTTTTTCCACAGCCGCATTAGATATAACCTTTCTGTTATTTTGTGATTTAAAATGAGTGTGTTTTTATTCTGGCTGCTACATGCCTAAATGGAAAACACAATGTAAAGTTTGTAATGTTAATGTAAGGTGTGTGTGTGCGCGTTTCACAGGCCTGGGGTTCAGTATAGCTGGGGTGTGGGGAATCAGCACATTCCTGGTGACAACAGCATCTACGTCACCAAGATCATCGAGGGAGGAGCAGCGCACAAAGACGGGAAGCTGCAGATAGGAGACAAGCTTCTGGCGGTGAGCGCGTTTTCCCTGCGGCTGTGTATGGCATATCAGATTAATCAAATCCCAGTCATTAGCCCTCCTGTATATGTGCTGTTACCTCACTGTAAAATCTAGTGTCCTTTCCTGGGCTGCGTCTCAGCATTTGGTCTCTGTGTGAGGTAGATGCTGACAGATAAGCATCTGCGAATCCCAACCTAAAGATCACAGCTGATATGGGCCGCTGAGACAGTGTATCTGCAAAAATATAACAGAGCATGTGTGCCTGCAGGTGAACAGTGCTTGCCTTGAGGAGGTGAGTCACGAAGACGCAGTCACAGCCCTGAAGAACACACCTGACGTGGTGTACCTGAAAGTGGCCAAGCCCAGCAGCGTCTTCCTCAACGAAAGTGTGGCTCCCCCTGATATCACCAACTGTGAGTCACCCCAGCTTCTACCCACTCACTCACTCTGCCAGTTCCTGTAGTTCCCCTCGCTGTCATGGCTGCCAGTGTCTGAGGTGTGGTCCAATGAAATCAGATCATTCTGCCAGTGTCTGAGGTGTTAGTCAGTGCTGTCCAAACAACAGGCATCCCACGATCCAGTATGAATGTATTCACTCACTAACTGGGCTGTGTGCTCAGAAGGGTGGAGCCACCGCAATGTTGTGTGATTTACTCGTATATGTATTATATTGAAAACTTTCCCTTTGTTTTATGTTGTGAAAAGGAAAAGGCCCTGTTTTAGACTGGGGTTCAGGTTGGCAATTGCCCTCTTTGAATCATGGGTGGAGGTCAGGTGAGAAGACCATGGAGGCTCCATTGAGGGTGGAGGTTGGGTGGGAAGAGACCCCGTTGGGAGTGGAGGTTGCGTGGGAAAGGGCCCTGTCTGAGACAGTATGCTGGGGAAAGTGTGCCAGGCCGACACAGTGGGGCTGCAGCACCGGAGCTCTGTATTGAGCTACAGTAGCCAGCAGGCATTGGAGCAGGAGCACTAATGGCACACAGATCAGAGATCTCAGCCTGTATCGATTATTCATGTCTGCCCCCTACCCTTGCTGTGCTCACAGCCATTAGTACTCATTAGACACCACCATCAGCAGCCATGGGCAGACATGCTCACTGCTAATCACCTTTCCACTTCCCACTGACTGTTAATGTCATTCTGGTCCTCTGTCTCTCCCTCTCCCTCTCTCTTTCTCACTTTCTTCCTCTCTCTTTCTGTCTAATATTGAAAAACAAACCATAATGAGATGACAGCAACATTAATATCAAAATAGGAAGTAACAGCTGAGAATGATAAAAATAAAGTTTTGATATACTTATTATCATGGAAAATTACATCTCCTTATGGTACACATACATCTCATAACCTACCAGCACTATGAGCCTGCTCATAACCTTACAGTCAACCTTACAGCCCTCGGGTTAGCATCAGTGGAGGGGACCACACATCCACCTTAAGGGCCAGCACGCCTGCCGAGAGAACCGAAGCATGCCGGCAGAGGTGGCCCAGTCCCAGTTTACTCCAGAGTAATTCAGTTTAATCTTCCAAAGCCTCTGGCCTAAAAAACCCTGATTAGAAACCGCCTTTCAAAGTCAAAGCCAGGACGGCGCTCTGCAGACCCCTCACTGCGCATTTTCAAAATGAGCAGCAAATTCTACTTTGACCTGTCCACTATATGAGGGTCTGTGGGGGGTAGAGTAATGGAATAGCTGCACGAAAGAGCACAGGATTGGTCACTTGCCCCACAGTGATGACCACTGAGAGTGTGGGATTGGTCACTTGCCCCACAGCGATGACCACTGAGAGTGTGGAATTGGTCACTGGCCCCAGAGCGATGACCACTGAGAGAGTGGGATTGGTCACTTGTCCCATAGCGATGACCACTGAGAATGTGGGATTGGTCACTGGCCCCAGAGCGAAGACCACTGAGAGTGTGGGATTGGTTACTGGCCCCAGAGCGATGACCACTGAGAGTGTGGGATTGGTTACTGGCCCCAGAGCGATGACCACTGAGAGTGTGGGATTGGTTACTGGCCCCAGAGCGATGACCACTGAGAGTGTGGGATTGGTTACTGGCCCCAGAGCATTGGCCTTCATTGGTTTTGTGCAGCAGCAGTCACTTCAGGGTGTCAGAGTACCCTCAGATCTTTGAAGCTGACCTTATGCCTTTTGTCTGTCGTTACTCCAGAAGAATGTTCATGCTGTGAATAGCTGCCTGTGAAAATGTGTGCATTATCACTCATAGGTGTCAGAAGTTGCGCTCATTTCGTTTATTATGAACCTCTCTGCTCAGCACCTCAGCTGATGGTGATGTCACTGTGTGCTTGCTACTCTTTCAGCTTACTCCCAGCACATAGAGAACCATATCAGCCCCCCAACCTACCTGAACCAGCCCACGCTCCCCAGCTCCACAGGCCGCTACTCCCCCACCCCCAAAGCCATGATGGGGGAGGAGGACATCACCAGGTAAACCTGCGCTTTTCATGCGTCTTCACCTCGGCTCACTCACTCACTTTTTCCCCAGTGAATCATAGCTAAGTCACATCATTTTCAGTTTTTACTGTTGCTACATTTAAAAAAAAATACAGCTCAGTCATCCCCGATTTTCACCCAGATTTTATGTTTTTCACGTTTTAAAACATGTTCACACATTTTATGAGATTAAGGTTATAGTGATAGATTACTGTAATAGACAAACAGTTCCCTGTTGTTGTGAAATTTGCAATGCAGGAAACAACACAATGAAGCATAAGCTAAGGTTTCATCTCCTCTAAAATGCATTGCATCAGTGCTCCATTCCCAAAGCCTGCACTGAAAAGCAATGTCAAAGTGTAAAATTGTAAGAAACCGTATGGACAGTAATAATAATGTCATAATGTTATTATTTACTGTACCAGTATTGGTAGTATTATTCATTAATGCATTTATCACAAAGATGGCCACTGGCCTGAGGTTAACCTATTTTTTATTTAGATGACAATATATATTTTTTTTTATTTTATTGTTGGCGGCTTCCTGCTTGCCTTATGTTGGATGCAATGTTCATTGTAGAGCAGCTAACACTCACACACACCTACTCTCAAACACACACCTACACACTCACAGACACACACACACACACAGCATTAGGGCAGAGGGCAGATGGTGGGAGCTGGGCAGGGACATATGTTGTGCGGGTGGGGTGGGGTGGGGTGGGCAGGGTCTGGGGGATGTTTGGTCTCTGGGGGCGCACATCTCTCTGAGTGCTTTACCACATTAAATCCACTTTAATGGGAGGATTTGCATTGCACAGAGAGGACAGGGTCACAGGACATCACGCTTGTTTAAAAGAAAACACAATTTACTGGAAACGGAAATGTTCCCCGTGTCAGACATCGGGTTTTAGATATCTGATAAGCCTCAAATGATAACCTTTTCAAATTATCCATGTCCTTGAATACCTAGAAACAGTGAGGCTGTTCAATTTTCTTGTCTGACATACATTCATGAGATAATAATCCTTAAAATAATGTAAAGATTTTATGACTCACTTCCTGTGGATGGAGGGGGGGGGTGATCTGGGGCATACGAGAATGAACACTGGGACATGGAATAAAACTGAATTTATTCATTTGATGCCTGGTACCTGTTTATTAGAATCCAGGTTTGGATTGGGTAGACATCACTGACATAAAGGGTAGTATTCCATCTGTTATTCTGAATATTGAGACATCTCATGACCTGTCATTTACCTATGCACATCCTGTTGTGCTTCACAACCCTGGGCCGTCTGGCTGTCCCTTCCAGCCATGGTCCCTCTTCTCAGTCCCACTGACTGTCTATACTGGCCCCACAGAGGTGGAATGCACTTCCCATTAGTACTCCACTGCCCCCTTGTGGTCATCGGTTTGAATTGTTTAATTGTGTTGAAATGTAAGGGCTGTTACATGAGTAATCACTTGCATTGCAGATTCATTCTATCATACCTCAAATCTCAAGAGAAGCACCAATCCAGATTATATCTGTTGTAATTAAATGCAGTTAATATACATGTTTGGATCATGTTGAACTTGCTGCTATTGGTCATTTTTGTGTCTAGGTTGTGCAGGCCCCTAAGCTGGCAGTTTAGTCCTCAGACTGTAAGAGCCAATGACCTTAACCTGCTGCCTCCATTGACAGCAGCTCTCACATCAGCCACTGAGGGGAGCTGTTTTCCTCAAATTAAGATTTGAGCACGAGTAGCAGTGCTGTATAAAGGGCAGGGAACTGGGCTCTGTAAGTCATTCTGGATGTGAACCGCCGCAAAATGCCTGAGATGTAAAAACTGCATTTTGATTTGTCTGTTTACTTTCATCATTGCCTCTCAGAACCATGTACAGGTCGGTTGTAGCCATGACATTGTACTTATACAGCTGAAAGAGATCGGTTTAGTTTTTGGTGGTGTGTTTGCTTCCCTGTGTGTTTGGGTATGATTTATATGGTGATGTGGAAGCTACAGTATATAGTTATTGAATGGAATGGCATGTGGAGGTAGTAGCACTGTCATGGTAAAGTATGAAATGCTATTTTATGCTATGCTATGTAGGATTACCTGCTGTGTAATGGTGTCTTATGTTATGCGGTGCTATGCTATGCTATACTAAGGTATGGTACCTTGTGGTTTCCCAGGGAGCCAAGGAAGGTGGTACTGCATCGCGGCTCCACGGGGCTGGGCTTCAACATCGTGGGTGGAGAGGATGGAGAGGGCATCTTCATCTCCTTCATCCTGGCAGGAGGGCCAGCGGACCTGTGCGGAGAGCTGAGGAAGGGGGACCGCATCGTGTCTGTAAGAGAATATAATACATTAACTTTATTTTTACATGGGGAAACTTTAGCTTAAGGACATGGCATAGAAGTAATTAACTAAAAACTTTTTAAAAATTACATGAAGAAATGAAAGTACAGAATTCACAGAAATTGCATGTGGAGATTCCCTAAATCACATTACTATTAATCTTACTTTCTCACCACCACCATTATGGGGATGTTGCGCTCTCCATCACATGTGTTTCAGGTGAACGGGATGTGTGAGCTGGGTGTTTGTGGTTGTTACAAGTGAATAGAGTGTGTAATCTGTGTGTTTGTGTGTTACAGGTGAATGGGGTGGATCTCCGCAGCTCCACTCATGAACAGGCTGCAGCAGCGCTGAAGAATGCTGGCCAGACGGTCACCATCGTGGCCCAGTACAGACCAGAGGGTGAGTGAGACCGACACCCACTCAGGTCCGCTGACTGGATGCTGATTGGCTGAAGTGAGGCTTCATGAGCCACATCAGGGGCAAGCTGTGCTGATTGGTTGAAACCAGGGAGTTTCTGGTGATGCAAGAAGCCCCACCCACTTCACATGCCTTAGCTCACCTGCACTTATCAAAATCTCCTGAACTGCGTGCATTCTAAACAGCTCTAGAAAATGGGAGGAAAAACAGGACTAAGAAACTGTCAGAGCTCAGAAAAAGTAACATTTGCAAAGAGAAAGGAAGCTACCTGAGGGTCCATGATCCATGTCTTTGGTGTTCACTGAATCCCTGTCAAAAAGAAGAAGCAAGTGTAACTTCAGAAGCATCCATTTTAGAATAACGGTCTGGTTTTCTCCTGTTTCTGAAATCTGACTGATGTTTCGATGGTCCTATAAAGGCTTAGCTGCCCATACACTCCTCAGTTTCCCTGCAGTAACGCAATACTGTTCTTATTTCCCTCCCTCTCCATTTTGTGTGTTTTGTATATTCAAGGCTACTGGCTGCATGACAAGAAGTGGAGAGGTGGATTAATCTGTTTCGGGTGTCATAGCAACAGGTTGAAGACTGCGCTAGGTTGTGGTGAAGGCTAGCGCTGGCTGGGTTTCTGCTGTGCACTGTAGCTCTGATATACATCTATGAGAGGCAGATCATATAAAAGAAAGACTTTTCATGCAGGGGCTCCTATTTTGGAGTTACTAAAACACAAAAGGAGTCTATGCATGTGCCTCACTATGTCTGTACTAATTACACTTTGTGAGTTTCGAAAGCAACATGAGAGATTTAGAGACCAAATTTTGTAGCTGTCCAAGAGTTGGTGCCTGGAGTGCAGTGGTGGTGCGCTGCAAAACTGTATCTGAAACTGCTGTCTGTAGCTCTGTAACACTGAGTTACGTCGTGCCAATGTCTGTAGCACGGTTGTCTGCCATGCTGGTGTCTGTGGTGCAGATGTCTGTAGCATGGTTGTCTGTAGTCCTGGAGTCTGTAGAACTGTTGTCTGTAGTGCTGGTGTCTGCAGCACTGGTGATGTCTGTAGCACAGCTGGCTGTTGTGCTGATGTCTGTAGCATGTTTGTCTGTAGTGCTGGGGACAGAGTGAGACGGAACGGCTGAAAAAGAGAGAAGGAAGTAGAGAGGGAGGGAGGCCGTGCGCTTCAGAGAGCTTTAAGCATCTGTGATGCTGCTTTGCTGAAGGCGAACCTGTACAGACACACACACAGGTTCTCTTTACCCATTCAACCCACGAGCCAATCACAGAGAGCGAAAGCCGGCGCAGTCACACACACACACCCACGGGAATGTGAAGACAGACACACACACACACACACACACACACACACACACACACACAGCAGCAGACACTCCGATCCCACCCAGCTTTAGGTTTCCCTGCAGTCCTCGATCACAAAGGGAGAAGCTCAGCAGGAGAGGTCTGTAAGTACTGAGAAGGTGACAGAGAAAGGCAATAGATCCTAAATGAGTTAACCTTACCTCCGTCCTGAGGAAACCTGACCTGCTCTGTCTATTCTGTATCGTTGAGGTGTGCAGTTCTGTTCATTTGCTCTTGGTGTATATTTCTCTTGTTTCTGGAATGCTTTGTTGCTTAATATAAGTCTATAAAAATCTGTAAACAGTCTTTTCACTCACTTTTTGGATTTTAATATTTTTAACTGGATGGTATTGTATGCCTGCTTGAATAATGACTGAATTAAAGCACTTTTTTTTAGATTAGCCAAAAAACACACTCTATCACAGAGGTTTTCAATGGAGGTTGTTCTTGTAAAAATCCAGGAACATTGTAAAGCTGTATCACTATTATTTTTATGGAGGAATAATGAGACTTCTAAGCATGCAGATTCCTTTAGCTTGGCAGCGCTGTGCTCTTTTCAGTGTGCTTTGTAGTCATCGGTCATTTGTGTTCATTTTAAATGTGAAGGGCCATTTCAATGAGAAAGCAGAGAGTGGAAAACTGGAGTTCTTTAATTAAGGTTAATGTATGATTGTGGTTCAGGCTAGAGGATGGTCTGAGGTTTCGGAGAAGCAGCGGCATAGCTTTGCTAATGACTGTGTTTTCTGGCTGCCTTGTCTCTTGTAAAAACCAACCTGAACAATGGACTGAGAGAATGAATGGCCATTTCCACAATGTAGGTCAAAACATTTAAATTATTCATTGAGTGTTTTTTTTTTCCCCCCTTCCACTCTTCTCTTTCATTTCCCATTTCCATGCTCAGTCACTCCTTGTGTGCCCTGAGAATGTCTAGAGAGAAGAATGAGCTCCAGCAGGGTAGAATCTGGTAGGACAGAGATGCTATGCGATGGTAGGATAGTCTCTGGTAGAATGGGATGCTGTATTAGGATTTACCCATGCAGGATGAGCTTCTCCGGTTGGGCCTTCGGTACCGTGGGAACACTGTGGTAAGATGGACTGCTGGGATAGGGGTGCTCTGGTAGGGAGGGTTATTGCAGGACAAATGCAGGTTTCATTGTCACACTGTTCCCTCCCTCGATGGCGCTGTGCTGCAGCTCTGCTCCAGCGCCTTACTCAGTTGTACTTACATACGCCGTCTTTTCCCAGCTGCGTTTGTTAGATGCTGTCGTGGTTCCAAACGCGGTTTCACTCACGGATCAGTCTCTCCCTTGCCTCTGTGTCTGCAGAGTACAGCCGCTTCGAAGCCAAGATCCATGACCTGCGTGAGCAGATGATGAACAGCAGTATCAGCTCCGGGTCCGGCTCCCTGCGGACCAATCAGAAGAAATCCCTGTATGTCAGGTAAGATCCTCTTTATCAGAGAGATGCCTGTATGTCAGGTAAGATCCTCTTTATCAGAGAGATCCCTGTATGCCAGGTAGGATCCTCTTTATCAGACAGATCCCTGTGTGAGAGGCAAGATCCCCTCTAACAAAGAGATCACTGTGTGTGGTAAGATCATCTTACTATAAACTAGATTAGTCTATGGGAGTTCTGATCTACTCTGTCATGTTTGTCACTTGGGACTTTACCTATCTCTATGGTTATCTTTACACTTTTTTTGTACCCATCATATGCACTTTGCCTTGTAAGTTGCTCTGGATAAGAGTGTCTAATAATGTTTAATGTAATTTTTTTACCAGAAAGATACCTGTATGTGAGGTAAGATTCCCTCTCACTGAGAGGTCCCTGTTTGTCACGAAAGGCTGGACATGAACCCTCAAACGGTCTCTGCCTTTAGTACATGGCCTGGCTAGCTTATCCAACCACTGGCAAGTCTACGTGTGACAAAATAATCCTGAAATCTGAATTCCTTGAATGAATTTCTGTCAATGCCCCCTTTTTTAAATATCTGTGCCCTTCGTACCCTATAATTTTAATTGTCAGTTCTTTCTCTGTCACTTGCGTATTTAATTCATGTATGTTGCTGATGTAAGCGTCCTGTAATGTCATTTTCTGTGCTTTCTGTGCAGCTCTTGCCCACACAGCTTGATGGTCCATAATCCTTCAGCAATCTTCCTCCAGTCACATTCGACCGCCTCTTCAGCTCTTGTTGCTCCGCGGAAATGGAAATTTGACAACCTTCACAGCATGGGTTCCCGCCCTTTCAAACACTTGTGCGGCTCCCCACTGCTGTGTGTGAAAGCCTTTTAGCGGTAGCGTCTTCAGAGCCCGCGCTGTAGCTCAGATTAGGGGGCGCTCGCTAAGCGAAAGAGCACAGCGAGCGTGCTATGCCGCGGGTGATAATGGGTTTCCGGCTGAATGTTTTCTGTTCAAATGAGCCCGATCCTCGCCTGATGAGGCCTGCTCTATGCAGGGCTCTCCACGGGGTTTAATGGGAAAAGAGATGTCAAGGCTCAACGTGGAAAATGGATCGAGCTACCGCAATGCTACCAAGAACTTACTGATTTGAGCCAGCCGTTTTGCTTTGTTGTGGAAAGGGGAAAAAAAAAACCCTTTGATTGGTTCGGAACAAGGCAGTGATTGAACTGCAAATTGTCGCTTCTCCAATTTCCAGTGTCACAATACTTCAGTCTCCCATCGTGCACTGGCGTAGTTTAAAAAAGCAGGAGCCGTAATGTTTTCATAAGACCAGTGCTAACGGGCGAGCCGCTGCACCGCTAAATCCCGCTCAGCTGTGGCAGGAGCAGAGGCGCCACACGGGGATCTGGGGCTCACGTTAAAGCCACCTTAACCTTTACGGAAATGAAAGGGGCTTTTCTGTGCCCGCGCCCTTTCCTGGGCGTACCGCCATCCTTCAGAGACCCTGCTGTATCAAGACAGGCCATGACTCATCTCTCAGAAGGTTCTGCACCCAGACTTCAGAACTTTACCTGTGGTTCTGCACCCAGACTTCTAAACTTTACCTGTGGTTCTGCACCCAGCCTTCTAAACTTTACCTGTGGTTCTGCACCCAGACTTCTAAACTTTACCTGTGGTTCTGCACCCAGCCTTCTAAACTTTACCTGTGGTTCTGCACCCAGCCTTCTAAACTTTACCTGTGGTTCTGCACCCAGACTTCTAAACTTTACCTGTGGTTCTGCACCCAGACTTCTAAACTTTACCTGTGGTTCTGCACCCAGCCTTCTAAACTTTACCTGTGGTTCTGCACCCAGCCTTCTAAACTTTACCTGTGGTTCTGCACCCAGCCTTCTAAACTTTACCTGTGGTTCTGCACCCAGCCTTCTAAACTTTACCTGTGGTTCTGCACCCAGCCTTCTAAACTTTACCTGTGGTTCTGCACCCAGCCTTCTAAACTTTACCTGCAATTCTGCACCCAGACTTCTAAACTTTACCTGCAATTCTGCACCCAGTCTGCTAAACTTTACCTGTGGTTCCACCCAGCCTGCTAAACTTTACCTGCAGTTCTGCACCCAGCCTTCTAAACTTTACCTGTGGTTCTGCACCCAGCCTTCTAAACTTTACCTGTGGTTCTGCACCCAGCCTTCTAAACTTTACCTGCAATTCTGCACCCAGACTTCTAAACTTTACCTGCAATTCTGCACCCAGTCTGCTAAACTTTACCTGTGGTTCCACACCCAGCCTTCTAAACTTTACCTGCAGTTCTGCACCCAGCCTTCTAAACTTTACCTGTGGTTCTGCACCCAGCCTTCTAAACTTTACCTGTGGTTCTGCACCCAACTTGACCCAACCTTTAAATTTGACCCGTAATTCAACACTCATCAAGGTTATAACGTTCATATGAGCACAATCTCAATAGTTGAGCTCTGCATTTTTTACATAAATATGATCATCTCAAATTCCCTTGTCCTCTTTTATCGTACAGTCATGGGACTTTAAGGGGTACACAGCAGGTGGTTCATCTTTGAGCTGAGATGCGTTTAGTGAGGATGTTTTGAGTTCTTGTGGAACCTGAAGGAATGTTTTGTAACACTTGTAATAGTCTTTCTAATTGAGGAGTTAAAGGTGTCTTCTAAACTGAGAAAAGGCCTCATGCTGGTGATTACAGACTTCTTGCAATTCAAATAAGGAGCCTTTAAAAAGCTGAAAGCCTGTAACAGACTTAACCGTGAGTCTTACCGTTTGTTTCAGAGCGCTGTTTGACTATGACAAGTCGAAGGACTCGGGGCTGCCCAGCCAGGGTCTGGACTTCAGGTTTGGGGACGTGCTGCATGTGGTCAACGCCTCGGACGATGAGTGGTGGCAGGCACGGCAAGTGACCGCCCACGGGGAGTCAGAGGAGGTCGGGGTCATCCCCAGCAAGCGCAGGTACCATGTCCATCCCTGCACTATGGCATCAAACATCCTCACATTGCAGGTACATTATATCTCACATACACCCCCACAGACTGTTCTCTGAGTGCAGATGCATTGCAGAAACAGTACATTAAAACTGCTGGTACTACCTTTGCACCAAAACACGCGGGTCACCGTTTATTCTTCATGTTTCCAGCCAAATTAAATGGCAAAGCTGAGTCTACGCAGTGGTGCGGTGCGTATCTTGACAAAGACAGAGACAAGGGGAGGCAGGAAATGAGCTATTTTTTTGGGTAAAGCAGTGGTGAAAGGGATCCCTCTCCCCGTGGGACCCGTCGCCAGGACGAGGCGCGTTCCCCGCGGTGACTGAAATATTCAGCGGCGTGTCTCATGTTCCTGTTTTTTTGCAGTCGATGAGAATTTGATCCCCCGGCTCTCTGGCCGGTGTCGGGGTTCAGTTACAGCAGCGTCTGCACGCGCTCAGTAACGCCCCGTCCCTCTGAAGCTGCTGGATGTCTGTACGCATCATTAGGCTGTCCAGAGTCCTGCCTCGCCAAAACAACATTTGCTTCAGACAGCGATCAGCGAAAAAAGCTGCATGCAGCTCTGTCTCAAAGGGACATCTGTCATTCTCCACAAAAATACACAAAAATACACAAATTAATTTCCTTTTGATCTGGAGTCATGTATGCTAAGACTGCATTCTTTTTAAAGGACCTAAGAAGCATTGACCTACATTTAACTTCACATGTATGGTTTTTTTTTTTTTATATAGCATCAAAATTAATGTCTGGTCTTGTTAAATTGACAAAAATCGTTCATCAAAAAAGTGTACTCCTGTTACTTCTCAAGTTTACCTCTCATATGTGTTCAGTCTTTTTGGAAGCTTTGAACAATATATTAAGGTTAATGCAAAATTTTAAAGTCAAAGACATGTTAAGTCTTTTACTTTGAACAAGGAAAACACCATCCACTAAATTCCCTTCACCTGAATGACAACATGAACGTATTTAATAACTAATATACATGGATCGAGGGCACTGCTGGTCGGTCGAACCAAAACTACGAGGGGGTCAGAAATCCTGAAGCAACCTCCAGTGGTCTTGCTAAGCTGTGCTTGCGGTGAATGTCACATGACTGACTGTGCCTCTCCCCACGTGCAGGGTGGAGAGGAAGGAGAGGGCCAGATTAAAAACAGTCAAATTCAACTCCAAATCCAGAGACAAAGGGGTAAGTGCCGAACTGGCCCATTCTCTATAATGTATGTGTTGGAGTAACCAGGAGTGGAGCGAACACTCTTAAAAAGGCGAGTCTGTGGGGTGATGTCAGGGCTTTGTGTCTCACATAAGCAGCGCTCCTGTCTATGTGCGCAGAATGGAGCCAGCTGCACTTTTACACCTGCAGATCATTAATAAGCACAGTCAGTGTGCCCTGTACATTTTCAAAGATATGCAGTTCTTCCTTTACTATTATTATAAATTCATGAAAAGCAAAACAAAATACCCCCTGGGTTCTGGGTGTACTTCAGTATGCCGATATGAATGCATAAAGGGCTCATGGGAATGTGTGCAATTAAATTAGTCGACTGAGAAAAAGAAAATCAGTTCAGTCTTAGTCATTTCTGTCCTTGGTGGCTTTTGTGTTTAATCTGCTTCATGGAGGTACTGAATGTGTCAATGAAATTTCAGATCTGATTAGCAGAAGCGTTTTGATTGTCCTCTGGTTTCCTTTTTCTCAGTTGATGAAATGAATGTTATTGTGGATTGTTGCAACTTCAGATTTGTTTATTGGATGCATAAATGGTTTCAGTGGTTAATGTAATGTATGATAATGCTGTAATGGCGGCTAATGGTTTTTAAATCAGTGTTGTATTTTTCAAAAACAAATGTATTGTTGGACTATGTAGGAACTATGTTCAATGTACTAATCTATTACACTGACCAAGATGTACGTGTGACGCAAGTTAACAGCATGTGTTAAAGACTACTTGAGCTGCTTCTGCTGTCCGCAAAATGTCTCTCGACTCGATTAACCGTGCACAGTCCAAACCTGAGCTGCGCAAGAGCACCACCACCTGGGCGTGTCTTAACATGACACCGCAGCATGCATGAACCGCTAGGCGGAAAAGGATGGACAGATACGCTTGCCATTGATGTCAGACGGCTGTCTGTGCTGTCATTCTCCCCTTTCCTCCTTCTGTGCACTTTCACATTGCCCCTAATTCCAGCATTGCTTTCACCCTCCTCTCATCCGGTACCACGTTCGGCCTGCTTTTGACATGCCTTCCGCTGGTAACCAAACCCTGTGCCTCAGCTTGCATTCCCCCCCTCTCTGCACGATGACCATGCATTCATTTTCTTTTTTGAAATATAGTGATATTTCTAATTTTCAATTTACATTTAGGTGTTTTTCTCTAACTTCTTATCTAGAGATTTATTTATACATTATTATTATTATAATAAGATATTGGGCTAATTTTCCAGTTCTTGGAGAAGCAAATAGGTTTTTAAAAGTAAGCACTAGTGTTGTAAGGTTACACCAGCTCTCTCAGACAAGTTCTCAGGAAATGAAGGAGTATCACCTTTCCTAATAGTTCAGCAAAGTCATGCAAAACGGCGTTTAAAACGGAAGACACTAAGGGCCTCTTCCCCCCTGCATCCCCATTCCAGTCAGCCCCTGCATGTGTCAGCCGTGGGCATGAGAGAGCACTCTCTCACAGGGACTCTGGATCTCACTCCATTAACACGCTCTGTGTCCTCACCTCTCTGTCCTGCTTGATTGACAGGCCCCCATCCTCATTCCCTCTGTACAAAGCTTAGCTTTGGTGTGCTGTTTGTTTTATTTCATTTCGGTGGTTAAAACGGCTGCCTTGTAGTAATCAAGGGTTTATTTCTTCATAATTTGAATCCATTTCTCATTTTCTTACACTGAACTGATTCTGTTAGCCATTCCTGACAAAAAAAAGTAGGGTTACATTTTGTAGTTCATTGGTTTTGAGTGACTTTCAGAAAACATGTGCTTCATTTATCAAATAAGTGCATCGTTTCCTTGTCTGTCAAATTTTAAACATCCTTCTTATAAACATGTTTCTTGCCTGTATGTAAATTTGAATTCAGGACAAGCTTAAATTTAATTTGGACTGTTTTTACTGAACAAACCTACAGTAGTGTGATGAATAAGGCCCCGTATTTCTCCCACTCCTGTACACACTGTGCTCACCACGGTTCAGCATCAGGAGCTGCAGAATGGAGCCCCAAATCTGGACAACTTTCCAAAAAGTATATATTGGACATCATGCTATTTTTAGATGTGTTTAGAAGTGTCTTTGAAGAATGCTGCTGGAATAAAATTAAAAATTTTGAATTATAAAAAAAAAGGAATTGGAATACAGCTTGTGGGAGGAGCACTCTGGTAGCCATGGCAACAGTCAGTTCTGCAGAAACCATCGGGTCTCTGTGCACACCATCATCAGCACACACCCACCCCCCCCACCTTTCCCTTTTATCTTTCACCCCCTCCTTCTCTTCCTCAACAGTCATTCAATGACAAGCGTAAAAAGAGCCTCTTTTCCCGAAAGTTCCCTTTCTACAAGAACAAGGACCTGAGCGAGCAGGAAACGAGCGATGTCGACCGTAAGTAGCCCGGGAGATGACTGCGAGCCGTCAGTCGGTAGGACAGGGCAGCCCACGGGCGTGTGAGCCGCTGGGCACCGGCAGGCATGACCCTCTGGCGCTGCAACGCGGCCGATGGTCACCGCGGCCGCAGCCCAGGGCAGACGCTGGGGGCCAGGGCCGGTTGCAGCGGTGGGGGGTTGTGTCTGCCGGTGGGACCCCTCACTTGTACACCAGTAACGGTTCTTCTTCTGTGGTTGTTTCTCCTGCTTTTGCGCTCTCTGCCCACCCCCCCACCCCTCCCTCCCTGACAGGAGATCCCAGACGACATGGGATCCAGGGGCCTGAGTAAGTCACTCTTCACCCCCAACCCAGCCTTCACACTCCAGCCCAGCCACCCACCTCTCTGGAGCTCACTAGGCCCCCGTCATCCAGTCACTGCCCGCCCACACCCACTCTCTCTCTCTCTCTCTCTCTCTCTCTCTCCCTCTCTCCCCCTCCTTCCCTCTTTTTTGCTCTTTCTCTCTTTTTCCCTCTCTCTTTTTCTTCCCACCTCTCTGCTCTCTCTCCCTTTCTCTCTCTTCTCCTTTATCGCTCTCTCTTTCTCCTCTCTCTCGCTCACTCACTCACTCTCCCTCCCTGAGGCTAGCTGCAGAGAGCACGCATTGGTCCATAGCTAGCTGCAGAGAGCTCTCATTGGTCCGTAGCTAGCTGCAGCGAGCTCTCATTGGTCCCCCAGCAGGGCAGAACCACCGCCATCATTCTCTACACACCCCTCAGCTTTTATAACATTTCAGAGTTTTCAAAGGGTTATAGAATAATGTTTTTTTCCTCCTTCTCCCGTCTTTGTAAAATTAGTCTCACTTTGGAAAACTTGCACTGTGAAGCAGTAAATATTGCCTGCTTGAAAATGGCACCATAAAAAGTCAAGATTGATTTGATTTATTGATTGACTGATTGATTGATTTTGTACCAACAGCAGAAATCTCTGAATTTCCACAAACAGAAGTTTGTGGGAGTTCAGTGTTAGAGTGTTGAGAAGTGGAAACATATTCATTCTGATGATGTTGTGAAAGGAGAGCACAGCCAGCGTTTTGGGCCGTTCACAAAAATGCATTAGCTGTTTCATGAAGCCCTAATGCAATCCCTATGGGTCTCATATACTGAGGGATCTCATAGATGCTTTCATTTGAACACTGCCATCTGCTGGGCTAAGTAGGGAAAGTTTTTTTTTTTTTTTTTTTACATCTCCTTTTCCTCCCAGTGATTGAAGCCTCCACCTGTGCAGTAGTGTTGTATGGATGTGTCTGTATTGGTGCTCATGTTCCCTTTGTTGTGATTACAGAGCATGTAACCTCTAACGCCAGCGATAGTGAGAGTAGTTACCGTAAGTCTGTCTGTCCTTCCGCCCTTCTCCTCCCTCCATGTCTGCTTCTCTTCCACTGCCTGCCTCTCGTCTTCACAGTGCTCTGGAGTAATTAGTACACACACGCGCACACATGCACACACAGTGCTAAGATGCAGTTTTACTGGTGCTAAAACACTAAGAGAGCATGCGATTGGTCGAGGTAGGTTGTTTGCTCCACTGACATTGCATGCACAAACATTTTAACAGGCGCAGAAGGCTTTGATAAACCCAGCTCTCAGCTCTCAGCTCTCAGTTTAGTACTCAGCTGGAACAATGCATTAGCTGATTCAACTAATTAATTGATTGCTTTCTTTAATGAAAACCTTAATTAGGTGGATCAGGTGTGAATCACTCAGCAATAGCAATAGCTTTCACACCAGCCCTTTGCTGATAGGATCTTACACTCCTGATCTAGTGAAGGAGGTCTGCTAATAACATAACAGCAAGGGTACTAACGAGTACTGATATGATCAATTAACGCCTTTTTATGATGAAAATACTGTTCTTAATAAGGAGGGGAAAGATAGACTGCTTTATGCATGCGTTTGGCGCGTGGCTCTCAGTGCGCACATGCATGTGTATCACTTGGGCCATCAGGCCATTCAGAACACCGTGGCAGTCTGAATGTTAATATGAGTGTTGACAGGCACAGGTAACGCTGACACTGCGCCCTCTGCACACAGGTGGGCAGGAGGAATACGTGCTGTCATATGAGTCCGTCACTCAGCAGGAAGGTAAACTCAAACGCACTTTCCTATCCGAACAAAAAAAAAACTCATCCCTGAATTGAATGGTATTTTTGTTAAATGATTAGCTGTATATATTTAGATGTTGATATCTGTTATAGCTGAGTATATTTTTGTGTTTTTTATGAAAGTACAAACTTCAAAATCACTTGTATTCTATGAAAGTGACTATGAAACTCACCTGCATTGTATGACTCACTCATCCTGGCTGATTTTTTTTGTTATAGTTTTTTTGTTCTCAATAATTTACCTTTGTTATATAAAGATAAACCTTAATAAATAAAAGTCCTTTGGCCATGTGGTGTTGTGGTGATGTGTGCATTTTTTAAATGCTGCGATCAGTAAACTGGAATGATAATTCCCATTTCTCTTTTTTTTCCCCAGTGAGCTACAGCCGTCCAGTGATTGTTTTGGGACCCATGAAAGACAGAGTAAATGACGATCTGATTTCAGAATTCCCTGACAAATTTGGATCCTGTGTACCCCGTGAGTGTGACATATTTCTTTTTTAACCAACTTTTTTATTTGGTCTAAGGGGGTACATCCTGTTAAGGCATTGTTCCAGTATGTGGATGGGCCCCACGGTCTGCATCCTGTTAAGGCACTGCTCCAGTGTGTGGATGGGCCCCACGGTCTGCATCCTGTTAAGGCTCTGCTCCAGTGTGGATGGGCCCCACAGTCTGCATCCTGTTAAGGCTCTGCTCCAGTGTGGATGGGCCCCACAGTCTGCATCCTGTTAAGGCTCTGCTCCAGTGTGGATGGGCCCCACGGTCTGCATCCTGTTAAGGCTCTGCTCCAGTGTGGATGGGCCCCACAGTCTGCATCCTGTTAAGGCTCTGCTCCAGTGTGGATGGGCCCCACAGTCTGCATCCTGTTAAGGCACTGCTCCAGTGTGTGGATGGGCCCCACAGTCTGCATCCTGTTAAGGCACTGCTCCAGTGTGTGGATGGGCCCCACAGTCTGCATCCTGTTAAGGCACTGTTCCAGTGTGTGGATGGGCCCCACAGTCTGCATCCTGTTAAGGCACTGCTTCAGTGTGTGGAGCAAACCCTGCACACCCTATGGCTCTAATGAGAGAAAACATCTTCCTGTTTCAGACACAACCAGACCAAAGCGGGACTATGAGGTAGATGCCAGGGACTACCACTTTGTTGTTTCACGGGAGCAGATGGAGAAGGACATCCAGGATCACAAGTTCATTGAGGCCGGCCAGTACAACAACCACCTGTACGGGACAAGTGTGCAGTCCGTGCGTGAGGTGGCGGAGAAGGTAAGGGACAACGTTTCCTGTCTGTATCCGCTTCCTCTCAGAGCCCACTTCCTGAATATATCCACTACCTGTCGACTTTCACTTCCCATCTGCATCCACTTGTCAACTTCCACTTCCTGTAAGACTCCATTTCCCATCAGCATCCAATTGTAAGAATTTACTTCCTGAAAGACCCCACTTCCTGTCAGGATCTAGTTCCCATCTGTATCCACTTCCTGTCAGCTGCGCTGACTAGCAGTGATCAGAATCTGCTCTGGACCTGAGTATACATCCTCTCTCCTCAGGGAAAACATTGCATCCTGGATGTTTCCGGCAACGCCATAAAGAGACTCCAAATCGCACAGCTGTATCCCATCGCAGTCTTCATTAAACCAAAATCGGTGGAAAATATAATGTGAGTACCGGCGATTTTTGTCAGTGGTTTGTTTGCGCAGAGGTTCCCATTGCTGTGGTCTGCTGCATGCAGCACATACTGTATTTTGTGGTCACATAGCAGACAATTATATGGAGATGCAATGAAAAGAATAATTTACCATTCAATACTGTATCGTGGCTTTGTATGATTTCTTCCTTTAGCAGCGCACTATTTAAGCAGACTTGACCATAGACTCTCGTTCTCTCTCTTTCCCCCTCTTCCTCCTCTACGCAGGGAAATGAACAAACGGCTGTCAGAGGAGCAGGGCAGGAAGACCTTTGACAGAGCCATGAAGCTGGAGCAGGAGTTCACTGAGCACTTCACAGGTCAGCGCTGACACACACACACACACACACAGCAGGGCAAACATACTGTAATTTACACACCTGTCACTTATTATATTGTGTGCTCACAGCCCATACCACACACACCCCATTTAAAGCCCACTCAGTGTTTTGCAGTTCACACACTTCTCACATTTCCATTTTACTGACATTGACACAACTTAAGATTTTTTCCAAATTGCACATATTGAATACAAATTTTAAAGACGTAAAACGCAGTGACCAAAAGATAAATGCTGACAGCATTACCTTGTCCTAGATGCTTCTGTGCACACCTTGGTGTTCTCTAGTTTTAGGGTAGCCATTCCAACCACAGACCTAATCCCCAAGGCTACTGCCACTACCAAAAAAAGTCAAACTGTCTCCCAAAAAATGTTGTTTTCAAAGACTTAGGTGGGGTCAGGTACTCCAATAAGACAGACAATGATTCAATGCCTCCTGTTTGCAGTGATGCCAAGCTTTGCCACCCTGTTCAATCGCAGTTGGAAGCCGAACGGAGGCTGTTTGTTTTCTGAAGTTATCTGCCCTGTTTTTCAGCTATTGTCCAGGGGGACACCTTGGAGGAGATCTATGACCAGGTGAAGCTGATCATCGAGGAGCATTCGGGGCCCTACGTGTGGGTCCCTGCCAAGGAGAAGTTATGAAGGAGGCTCCAGCTTAGCATTTTCTTCCACTTTATTTATTTTTATTTAGCCACCCTGGGCTGCCGTGTTTGGATCCTCTACTTAGGGGTGCGGACTTCACCTGCCCCTCTTCGATTTGTCATGACCAGGGTCAGGGGTCAGGGGTCAGGGGTCAGGACCTCCGCCAGGCCCCCACTCACGTGTTTAATATGAGAGATCTCTTCAGGATGTTGGACCACCACTTATCCCTGACACAAGGGAGAGGCGACGCCTAACCAGCAACACAAATAGGGTTTTTACACGGTACAATTCCTTAATGTTTAAGGGAGCTGACTTTCTGCAGAAAAAAAATCAAATACAATTTTAGATGCATTATGTACAATTATAATTTCTCTACATTTTTTTTTCATGAAATAGGAAATGCATTCTCATGCATTGGGTCTTTATAAAAAACAAAGCAAAACTTTGCACGTTACAGCTTTAACTGCATGTTTTCAGCATTTCTTTTCAGCTTTATTTTTTCCATTTTTACTGTTCCCTGTTTTTTCAGTGGTTTCTGGTGGCTCATGAACCATAGTCTTGTTTATCACATACTGCACTCACCTTTATTTTATACCTGTAACCTTGTCATTGAATATATGTTTAGATGGCCATTTGTTTTCATTGCGTCAGACTACAAGAGGAGAGGTGTGGAACGGGCACACCTTAGGTTGTTGCCCAGTGGGACTCTTCAAGTATAACCTTTGTTAACATTAATGTACTTTGGTCACCATGGTCTTTGGTAGTTTTTATTAAGTTTAGGTGCTTTGGAGAGTTCCTGAGGCTTTAACACAGGAAGGAAATGAATGGCCTCTGAGAGGATGGCCATGTTAGTAGGAGGGAAAAACGCCAATGCAAAAACTTCAGAGAATTTATTGTACACTAAGATTTTGACAGATGTCTAACCCTCTGCCTATTTTGTTATAATAAACAGTCTATATTGATCTGTACTTAAGCGCTGCAATTATGGGAATTATTTTCTTTACATTGTTAAAGCATATATAAATATGAGCAGATATTGACCTATAAATATGAATATATTTTTCCTTTACTTTGTTTGCAACCTCCTTTGTCATTAATTTTCATTTTTATGCAAACAAGTTTAAACAGGGAGTGACTGGTCTTAACAGGACGCCCCCTGAGGCCTGGTGGGGGTGGGGGTGGGGGTGTGGGGTGGGGGGTAGGGGGTAAAACAATATTTGGTACAAGTCAGAAATCGAGTAACCGTGGCAGCTAGTTCTCCTCTTCTCTCCCTCCTGTGCGAATTCCCTGTCATTCTCTTCATGTGACATGCATGGTTTTAAGCCTAAATCTTTATATTATAAAAGCGAAGAATACAGACTTAATTTGCGTTCTCATGACGCTGCAAAATGTCATCATTTGAGAGGTTTCTCCATAAGGGGGGGTTGTACAGGCTTTGCTGGCATGCAGGAGACAGTGTCCTTGCTTTAGCAGAACAGCCAGAGATGAACTCTCTGACACAGGCCTTTAACCCGTCCACCAGAACCATAGGAGGCCCTGCCCGGCTTGGCTTCCCCACCAACCTTCCCATGCTCCTTGGAGATGATTGTTTTCTACAAGACTCATTCTTCACCGATTCTTGGAGGGTTTGTATCTCACTTTGGGACTGGAAAATGTAAATAAATTACCGGTCTGATTCATTCCATTTGTCAAAAGAGGAGAACAGCTAATAAAAAAAACTTTCTCATACAATTTGGGGTATTGTGTGGATTTTCCTTCAGAACATTACTTGTGATATTTTTTATCTTCTCATCATTTTTGGGCTTATTTGATAAATATTTGTATGTACATCCACCCAGTCATTTTCTGCATTTATAATTATGTTGCAGCATAGGGCAGGATCAACACATTTCAGTTACTGAAGAACATTTCAGTGCAGGTAAGTGCTAACCTTATAAGCCATAAGAATCTGGTTAAATCAGATTCAAAACACCTTTAATGAATTCAGTACATGCTTTTGACATATAATCTTACTTCTGATGAAAAAAAAAAAAAAAATCAGTGCACCAGAAATAATTTCACTTGTACAGCAGTTACCGCTACTAAAAGAATGTTTGTCATGTATAAAGGTGGAAGATCCGAACCGACCGGTCAGCCGCACATTTAATCGTTCTGTATTTTAATCCACTTCCGTTTGGGACACTGGTGAACCTTTATGTTGGACTTGGAAAATGGGGGGTTTAAAAGTTGCTGTTGACAGTGACTTGTCACCACATTCACACACAGATATTTTTGTTTTTGCCCTTGATATATATATTTTTAAAGATGTCAAGAGTCATGCCAAACTTCAGGGCGCCCTCTCGTGGCATAGTCCTGGACCTACAGTAATCTTGTCTCAGAATTTAAAAGGACGAAGAATGCAGCTGTTTTTAGCCGGCAGAAATATGCATCCAAAGGAAAATTAACCAGTGTTTCGGTTTACATCTGTTACACCTCAATAAACAGCTGACAAAATATACGTACTAATATCCTGAGATGTGTAATCCAACTTCCAACAGCAAGAATTGTGTTATGACATAGCAAATGTGACCAAGTTTGGGTCGCTTACACGAGTGATCAATATTTATTTTCAAATTCCATGACATAAAGATACATTTTCAGCATGAACAATATATTAAAATGTGAAGTTGAAGACTATAAATCCACCGATCCATTTGATACTGGTTGCTTCAAAACACGATACTCATCTCAGTAGAACAGGCTAAGGATAGAACATAACAATTAACGTTACATATGTCAGATCGCTCGCTCGACAGTTGGTTCCCGATGCTTTCATAATTCACACAGCTTGACTGATTAGCTCGCAAGACTTATTTGTCCTTGTTCTTTATCTGTCGCGAAGCGTCTCGAACGCCTTCTCGCACCTCCTTAACAAAAGTCTGTCGAAGCCTTTCGGCTTTCCTTCCCATCTCCCCAAGGTCCCTTGGCATGCTCCCTGCCGCTTCTTGGCGAATTTGGCGAACGGTGTCTGACCTTAGTAGTTTGGTAGTCGCATCCTGGCCGGCGATTCGTGCCTTGATTATGGCGAAAGCAGTGATCTGTGCCGCACGTCGGATAGGGCGAGACTCCGAAAGTTTCTCGATCACTTGCGCGTTATTCAGCAAGGTGAACAGCAGGCGCTTTAAAACCATCTTTCCCCGAGCTGTGAAATATAAAAATAACAGATTAGGTTTCAATTGGAGATATATGCGGTATCCCTGATACTAACAAACATTTAAGGTAACATACCTATGTTAACTTGCTGCCACAGTTCTCATCTCAAATTGAAGGATCAAGGAAAAAGACCTTCGGCCACCAGCCCTAGTGTGCACCTTATGTAATTGTAGGTCGCCTCTTGCAAACAGAAAAGTGTATTGTATTGTTTCGTCTGTCCGAGTCCACTGATTTGTCAAAAATAAATTAAAAATTAAAATAAAATTCCTTAATGGTTAGACCTGCTGTATTGTAAAAGTTTAACCCATGAGACATTTCGACCTAGTTTTACCGGACAATGTCGTGCGTTCCACTGTTTCCCGACGTGGAGTTTTGTCAGCTGGACCACACGCAGCGGAAGCAGTAGTGAAAGTTGGGAGAATTATTTCCGCTGTTGCTTCTACTCATTCATTTTGTTATTGGTAGCGTGTATTTATCCTGTAGAGCAGTATTTATGTAGCAAGGTGTAATTTCTTAAACTTTGACGGGGTCTTCAATATGTCTGCTCAACTAAATGCCTTGTTCAGTGACTCTTACGTCGATATCAGCCAATACAGAGATCAGCATTTTAAGGTAATTTTGCTAGCTAATAAGCTATCCACATCTCAGTTATGAAAAAGATACATTGTTGTGAACAAGTGAACTAAACGTTATGTATCAGATTAGAATAGTCATCTGGCTAAAATCCACAATGAATGTACATAATCAGTATGTTTGTCGTCTGTTTAACAGGGGAATCGATATGAGCAAGAGAAACTGCTCAAACAGAGCAGCACGCTGTACGTTGGAAACTTGTCTTTCTACACAACAGAGGAGCAGGTCTACGAGCTGTTCTCTAAAAGTGGGGATGTGAAAAGAATCATCATAGGTCTGGACAAGGTGAAGAAAACAGCGTGTGGATTCTGCTTTGTGGAGTATCCTTAAAACAAATGGGTTTTAACCCTTTGAGATTATGTTCCAATCTTCCACCCGAAAACATATGGGTATTAAAACGTATGTCTTGCCTAAGGTTTCACTTTTAATTGTAATCGTGTTGTGTGTAATATTTTTCTTAATGTCTTGAACTCATCCTCACGATTCCTATTCACGTAAAATGCCTTAACCATGTTTCAAGATACTATACTCGAGCAGACGCTGAGAACGCCATGAGGTATATAAACGGGACACGACTGGATGACCGGATTATCAGAACGGACTGGGACGCTGGCTTCAAAGAGGGAAGGCAGTACGGTCGGGGAAAATCCGGAGGACAGGTAGGTTAATCACAACAAAGCTTAATAAAGTTCGACATCACTGGGGTAGATAAACCAACATTGCTCGCTGTGTTGAAGTGTGGGCTCAGCCGAAAACTGGATATAATCACAAATGTCTGTTGCCTTATGCAGGTGAGGGACGAATACAGACAGGATTATGACCCAGCGCGGGGAGGATATGGGAAGATAACCCAGCTTCAAAGAGCACCAGAGCCTCGACACAAGTTTTAAAGAAATGTATAGTGTTAATGAACAGGATGCATGTGATACTGGAGCCAGATGGAATGAGGTTTTTGTTCTTTTGTTTTTCGTTTTTGACAGCTATTAAATGCAACATTTGTAATGATTTAGAATAAACTTACTTTGTGCACTGGAAATTAAATAGTCTTTTACCACCAACCATTATTGGGATCTTCTTTATTGGTTTCCACTCTTTACATTTATTCACCTGCTCCTCTGCCTGGGTACCTACAGCTGGGGTAATCACTCCTGATCCAGGAGGATTGTCATGTGTTATGGTGTCTGTTCTCACCTGAAATTCCACACTTCAGACCAGGTGAGGCTCAACAAATCAACTCATTTAAATGACATCGGCTCAGGAATCGAGTGCACCACTTACTTGGTTCTTACATTTAAATGTACTAACCAAACCACAGAACTGCCTTTATTTCACATTTTCAGCAATTTATTTATTTTGAGTTTTTTTTTCCTTTAAAGTGATAAGTGAAACACAGTCATAAGTATTCCTAAAGGAGCACAGGTTTAAGGGACCTGTGCATTATCCATCTGTCATTGCATTTTCAGGATATATTCATCTTCAACAATTCTTGGGTAACAGAGGCAGTAGTTGATGATAAACCAAGGAATTTCAAATATTAAACATTCTACTAGTGCAATTTCAGCTTGCAAACAACATTCTTATACAAACTCCAGACACTTAACAGTTTGTCAGCCAACAGAACAAATAAATATGCTGGAAGCATCCTACTGTATTGGGTAATGGGACTTGAACTTACTTATACAGTAGACCAAACCAGAATATAAGACTCCCTTTTGCAGCAATTCACAAAACCTAACAGTAATAATGATTTACCAAACACTAGTATTTTGAAACAATGCCCCAGTCTGGGGCTTTATACAGGAAGCATGCTTGCTACGATTGAATCAAGTACATTTGTTCCTTCTACCGAATCTAGTATTTTGTGTTACATACAATGTTACATACTTTCATATTGCAATGCAACCAGATCTATAGAACAGAAATCACTGTGCAGAAGTTAAACATGTTCATAAGGCATCAGTAAGACTCTTGTGAACCCACAAGTAATGACATGACTAATGACACAAAATGGCAGTCAACACAACAACAAAATTAACTTAATACAAAGTAGGCAAAATAAGATTCAAACAGAACCTCACAATTGTGTGTTTAATTTACCAGGGGAGCACAAAACCATAAGACACAGGTTATAACCAAATTAACCGGAAGAAGAAAAAAAAAAAAACATCCACATGCCTTTTTCTGCTGTATACAAACACCAAGGCAATGGATTCACTTCCAAAGCATATAAAGAACAACTTAAGTACATTCTGTGAAAAGCTCCAGGTACTTGAATTCACTGGGTAGTTGTTCTCAGGGCATTACACAATTAAATCAGGAGACACTGACTTTCAGGCCAGACATACCTCAGTCTGAGGCAGGGATCTTGGCTGTGCCATAAACACACATTAAAAGCTTTTCCACTCTGACAGCCCATATTAGGAGACAATGCTCAGCAATAATGACAAACGGCGGCTCCAGATTCCTTTAGCTGATGAAAATCAGTGTTTCCTGATAAATCAGGAAAAATCGTATCCCTACACAAAGGCAGGTATCACATATAAACAGAGTACCTTCAAGTTTTTAATGAACTTTGCTTGCTTTGTCAGCGGGCAGGCAGCAGGAATGAAACCCTGTGAATGCACTGCAGGGCCAGCCAGCAGGGGGCAGCACTTCTGTTCCAGCTCTGAGGACATGCTGACAGTGATGATCTTCACACAGACTGGTGCTGATTGGCCTATCAGGCTTCATGACACCACAAATGGGCGGATACTATGGCACATTACCAGTGCCTCACTGATCTGAACCATTTATTGTGTTTTGCTGGGAAGAACTGAGGCAGAGAGAGGGGAAACAGGTCCATGGTACAGTGCTATGGGGGAGGACACTGTGTTGTACAGAACATAACCTTTTCAGTCAGTGATTGACAGTTGTTCCCTTTTCTGATGTGATGATGTCACCATGCACCCATTACTAAAAGTTACCTCCAGCGGAGATTCCAAAGGCTTTACCACATTCACATTGGGGGGACCACCGTCCCACTGGGCACTAGCAAGGTTTTCCTCTTAACTGGCTGATTTGAGCTGGAGAGACCACGGAGGCTGGTGCCGCTGTGGAGGGAGTTTCACCATCACTCTGTCAGCTGACAGTCGCAGAGCTCCTTGCGAATGCGCTTGCGGATCTTGGGCATGTCCCCCTGAGAGAAGTGCAGAGGCCGGCCCAGGGCCAGACGCTTGCAGTACTGAGGGGAGGGAGGAACACAGCTGTTAAACGGCTCAGAGGGTCTAAGCCTTCTAACTGGGCAGAGGAGGAACAGTGCATGACAGGGGCCCATGCAGTGATACTCTCCCCATGTTATTCTCTCCTCTCAGAATGAACCAGTGCTGCTATCTCACAGTGGTAAACAGTCCTAAAATGTCACTGACTTGCTGGGCTGAGAAACTCGATGATTGACTGACTCACAGTGTCAACATTAGAGGTGTGGCTTATTGTTAATGGCTTCAGATTCTGCGGATGGATCTTACCTCCAGCACAAAGACCCCACAGTCATTATCGTTCCTTTGCTGTGGTATCCGCTGGAGGGGAAACATTACAACAGCTCAGTGATACTGTCTGGACCCTTTGCTATGACTTCAGCATAAATGCTTATGTCTGTGTATTAGGACAGCCAAGGGAAAACTGTGCTGAATGCTTGGCCAAAGTCTGAACACTCGTGAAGCTTCCTTAACATTCATGCAGGTAACTATGACCCAAGTGGTGCTCGCGTGCAGGAGGACGTGCAGATTGTCACAGAGGACCTCACTATACCTTGTTAGCAGCCATCTTCCAGCCTTTCTGAAACACTGTTTGCTTCTTTTCTTTGGCCTCAGCTGTAACATAGCGCAGAATGTTCTGCGGGAAAGGTGAGAAGAGAATGAGTGAATGGTAATGAACGTTCTCTGAACACATTTACCTGCCTTTTAAAATAACTACGGACAACAACATGATGCAATTCACACTTTGTGCACACACAGACCATGAGGCCCATCTACCCTGGTAAAGTTTTGCTCAGAGAGGACACTGCTGGTAACACTGACACAGTATAAAGGACTGCTCTGTGCTCTGGCGGTTTTGGAAAGCCTAGACCATTGCATGTCACATACCTCAATCACACGCTTGAACACAATGCCTTGGGAGTCGTAGAAATTGATGGTCTTGCCAGGGACGTCCACAGTGATCAGTGACCAGTGTATCTCCAGGTGAATGGGAATCAGCAACAGGTTCTTAGTGAAGAGATCCACCTACCACTCAGCCAATTAACATACAGGACAGTAACGCTGAGCACACTCAGCCAATTAACATACAGGACAGTAACGCTGGGCACACTCAGCCAATTAACATACAGGACAGCACACACACTCAGCCAATTAACATACAGGACAGTGACGCTGGGAACACTCAGCCAATTAACATACAGGACAGTAACGCTGGGCACACTCAGCCAATTAACATACAGGACAGTAACGCTGGGCACACTCAGCCAATTAACATACAGGACAGTAACGCTGGGCACACTCAGCCAATTAACATACAGGACAGTAACACTGGGCACTGTGCCGACAGCCTAAACGTGCCTAAACGTGCAAAAGAGAGACCATGCTACAGAGGAACAGCTGCGAGTGTCCCCTTCCCCTTTAAAATGATACTGAAGGGCAATGTTATTTCAGTCTCATTTTTCTACCTGCCTGGCATGCTGTCCATTGGTCTGGGTTATTTTTTAATGGCCAAAAGAATTCTCTGAAATATTTTAACCTTTTAGATACCAGTAAAACACTGATAGATTCACTGAAATTTACAATAAACCAATAATTTTCACCAATAATTAGCAAAAATAAGTTCTGGCTTGTAACAAGAGGTTTAGCTGAACACATTCAGTGATCTGCAGGACTGTTTTCATTTTGTTTGTTTTTTTTTTTTTAGCACTAGCATAAGCAGAGCAGACATGTGACCAAATCCCCTCAAACTCAGACCATCGTTTAGCGAGATGTAGCATGAGCTTGCATGGCCTCACCTTTTTGGTCCATCTCCTGACTCCCTCATACCCTTTCGTCGCCAGCTGCCTGTGGAAGAAGCTGTTGAAGAAGTGGACCTGCAGAGGGACACAGGCACACTCAGCTGCCCAACGCCCAACCCGTGTTTTATCCTAGAGATCAGTTAGATTATGGGTTCTGGGATCAGAATAACATGAGCGCATGAGTTTGACCACATTAGGTATGCAAATCAGCATTTCCTAATCTGGAAAAATCAGACACAATCACTGCCAGAAAAAAAAACGTACCTTATGATTCACAGCTTCCATAATTAATTCTCCGTACATGTTTATCACCTAAACAGGTAGTAAAAAAGAATTGTTAATCAGATGTGATGAATTGCTTCCAACCCATCAATAAACCGATTTTACTCAATTTCCAATGGCCCCCATGCAACCAAAAATGAAACATGAGTTACACGATCATGTCAGGTAATGCTAGCAGTGTCTGCTGTGTGTTTTCATCCTACAACCATCAGGCCGTTTAAACCCAAGAAACTAGGCCAGGTGAGTAAATTATGTAATCAACTTCTTTAACTGAGCAATAAAATGTTGCGTGACAGCTAAATCCAGCAGACCGTTCAGGCCAGCTATCCACTTGTGATTACTCACTGAAATTTCTACACTATTATTTGCTACAGCATTTCTTGGGAAATGAAAAAAGAAACAAGGGCGGAAATAAATCTGACTATTCTCGAGATCTAGAGACAAGTCGCAATAACAGGAATTGGTGGTGCAAACTGATTCAGACAAATTAAATTCCACTTGACTATTTGGTGTTTATATCTCAAAAGAGAGATCAGATACAAATCAGATAAGAAATAAAAACCAGCTCAGAGACATTTCAAGCTGGGTCTCCGGGGCCAGGGCTGGCCACTGCAGTAAGTGACCAGTGAAGGGCGGCATCAGAGCCGGTCACCCCTGCAGTAAGTGACCAGTGAAGGGCGGCATCAGAGCTGGTCACCCCTGCAGTAAGTGACCAGTGAAGGGCGGCATCAGAGCCGGTCACCCCTGCAGTAGGTGACCAGTGAAGGGCGGCATCAGAGCCGGTCACCCCTGCAGTAGGTGACCAGTGAAGGGCGGCATCAGAGCCGGTCACCCCTGCAGTAGGTGACCAGTGAAGGGCGGCATCAGAGCCGGTCACCCCTGCAGTAGGTGACTGCTGAAAAGCAGGGGGCTGCATGAGACAGACCTGGTCGTTGACCCAGTTCTGGTTGTCTAGTGTTGAGAGGTCCTCCTGGGTCAGAGTGTGTTTGTTATAGGCCACTCTGTAACTGGACGTTTGACCACTGGCCAAAGCAGCCTGGTGGTTATTCACTTCTGTGCAGATTAAGGACATTCTGGTACAGAGGAGGACAGAAGAAGACAGGAAACGAGTATGAGCACATGACATGAACAGACTGTCACTGCTTACGATCAGAAACTGTGAATACATTTTTATCAATTAAACAGCCTACAGAGCTCAGATCTAGGAGTCATCAAACACAGTCCTGGGGTACCATTGCGTATGCTGGTCTATTATCATCTCAGTTAAGGCTGTCGAAATATGTTATATGTTTATGAACAATAATTTTGTGTTTAATCAAACTGTAAAACAATGCAGGTTTGGCTCATTACCATTTGCTTCATCCTCACAGTCTTCAAAGCTTTTAGTTTCAATAAGCAGCTGTCCACACTTTCAGTGCTTAGGGCTTCAATCATTTCAGCTTTAGGTCTAACAATAAAACGAAAAAAAAAACATAACCTCTTCTTAAAAAAGGCATCATGTGCCACAGCTTATTACTTTTCATGAATCCAACAGATCAAAAGACCTTGATGAATATGGAATATCCATATTGGGCATAAAATAAAATTAAAAAATTAAAGAGCGTACATCAGCCCTCAAGTTGTTAAATTAAAATAAAATTAGTGCTGCCTTAATGGATCCAGTTACACATTATAGCCACAGGCCTGTGTTAAAGTACTGACCATTGGCAATCGTTGTGGTTCTGACAACAGGCATCTAATGCGACTTTATATTGATTATGTGCAAACCAACAATGCTAATTTAGAAAATAATGGCGATGATCTTTCACAAAGAGCAGAGGCTGGGGTAGGAAACCAGCATACACATGGGCCTCAATGGCTCTGGGTTTGAGACCACCGATCTGGGAGGAACGAGTTATGATTCCCCATACAAACCGACAGCACTGCCGCCCTGGGCCACTTGCCTGTGCTTTAGGTCGGTGTTGAGTTTGCTGTTAAGCTTCTTCAGTACGTCAGTCTTACTCAACAGCGTGAAGCTGCCATGCTTTCCATAGAATTCCTCCAGAAACTCTGAGGGGGCAGAGACATCATAAACATCACATTCAGGAAATATTTTCAGCGCTTGTCATGGTTTCCACTCAAAATCATATATTGCCCATGACTTTTTAAAGCAGATAAATTTCAGTTTCAAATGCATTATTTTAGCACAACTGTGAGGACTGCTTCAAAATGTAGGGTTGTATTTTTAAGGTGGGCATACATTCTGAGGAACATAAAACACACTTTGCCTACCAGTGTCTGATGATTTTTGGTACAGGAAAGAATTTTCAAACCATCGAGCTGTCAAATTTGCCTAAACGGTTTTAGTGACATGGGGCTAGTTAACTAGGCAGGTTAATAGGTTTAACTTTTTTAGCAACACCTGGGTATTTAACTGTGACTTTTTAAACACCTCACAGCTGACAGATATATCTTGGAGATGGTTAAGATCTCTGGATAACACTGGTTTGTGCGTGACAGGGAAAGTGCTTTGCAGAACTCTGGCACATTGGATGAACATGCATAGGGATAGTGCTTTGTAGAACATGTGTGCGGATACACTACCATGGACCAGCTCTTTTATAGCCTGATCCGTGATCTTATCAGGTGACAGCTGGGCCCCTGTACCCTCTGCTGGCTCTGTTTGGGGGTCCTCTCCAGCAGCAGAAATGGGACCCCCAGCCTTGGCCTTGTAGTAGTGGTGGTCTTGGAGTGGGCTGCTGGCCTGGGCGGGGCTGGGTGAAGGTGGCCCCGCCTCCTCACCCGTCGCTGGGCTGCCGTTGACCAGTGAAGTCTGTGTGACCCTCTCAGACCTGTGACCCTGGCTCTGGCCACACAGCTCCAGCTTTGGGCTCTTCTCTGGACGGTTGATATTGGAGGTGTCGGACCTGCGTTTCCTCCCTGCGGGGTGCCCTGGGGCTGGCCTCTGCCCTAGCTGTGGTGCTTTGGGGGTGGAGTGGTCTCGTGCCACAGTGCCCTCTGCTCCTTGCCTTATCCTGCCCCCTTCAGGTGCCAGTACGGTGGTCCTGTTTTGTTCCTGCAGACCGTCTCCAGTCTGGGCCCGCGCCTCAGTGCTCAGGCTGGGCAGGCAGGGGAGAGCCTCTGCCTCGGCACTCTGGGAGCTGCAGGTTCTGGGCAGGCTCGTCCGCCTCTTGCATGGCAGGAGAGCGACAGAGTTTCTGAGCCACCACCAGGACCGTAAGTCGAACCTGCGGGGCCTCCAGGTCCGTGCCACCAGAAGCAGGGCCCTCTTTCTGCGCCTGCCAGCCCGCATCGGCCTCTTCTCCAGGCCACGCTGCTGGATGCTGCTGCACTGACCGACTTGTTTAGCACTCTGCTCTGCCTGCAGTACTGTAGCACAGCTAGCGCCTCCACAGTCTGCTGGCCAGCCAGCGACATTCAAAGAGGAGGGGCTACTGGACGGCTCCAGGGAACCAGGATCAACCACGGATTCTACGTCTGGATGCTCTGAGACGGCTGCACACGCGTCAGCTGAACTGCTGCTCTCCATGTTGTTAGGCTTTAGAGCACAGTCGGGAAATGGGACATCTGTCGATTGTTTGTCAAGCTTACCAATCCCGGTACCTCCGCTGCCAGTAACTCCAGCACACTTCTGGGGCTGAGGCCCGCTCTCGGGACATAATTGCATGCCCTTGGTTTTGACCTCAGATTTATTAATCCCCGAATTCGTCCTTTCACTCCTGTGCGCATGAGCGCGGGTGCCTCTCTCCCTGCTGCCCACAAACGCAAGACTCCTCAGGAGAAACCGGTATTCGCCGAACTGCGCTCCACGTGCCTGCAACCGGAGCCGGATGCGGTGAAGGGCGGCGAAACTGCTCGTTCTGCAAATCGCACCTCTTTGGAGTCGTTTGACGTTACTGTGCCCCATCACAGCCTGAGAGCTGCAAAACATGAAGAGATTCGATACGATATAGCTAGCCAGGTTTACAGGCGTTTCTATCAAGATATTAGACTGCTCCACGTTGCATAGGCTATTTAGCTTAATACATGCACCTTTACGTATAACAGATATTTTGCACGAAAGATTCAATACTAACACCACATTGGAAAGGTAAACTAATCTAGGTAATGTTCACCACAACACTGAAGAAGCATGTGGGCTTTTGCACTATGAAGAAGAAACCAACTTTGAGATGAACACAAGCGAACTAAAATGCGTCAATCAAGTCATGTTCCATTGTGACCTACAATAAACACAACAGCAACAAATTGTAAAGCATTACCAAAATCCAGCCATCATTGGACAGGAAAAACATTGGCTAACGCTACATTTCTTCACGCGTATCCCCTTCGATTCCCCAACGTCCCTGGCTGTCGTGCATTAAATACGTCATAGTCCTACTACCGGTCCAAAACTAAAGGCACCCGTGTTATTAAAATTGAGCGGACTTTGTCGCCCTCTATTGGTGCTTTGTATTTATACTCTGTCAAAAGTATGAAAACAAGACACCACTCAAATGAATTTATGATCACACGCCACGGTATTCACACTTAGATTTTCAAGGCTTAACATAGTAAAATGTTCTCAGGTTTATGAGAAATCAGAAATAGAAAGAATTCCATTATCTGCAGTAGCTCTGGTGTTTGTAGAGCTGCCTGATCTTCAATTACCATCAATAAATTCTTCCATTAACTTGGCAGTCAGATGAAGCATCGTCTTAAACTTCAACTAGCATTGAGGAGCCTGAGGGGAAATGCATCTGGGCTGAGGAGCAATACACCTGGGCGAATATGTTGTAATGCAAAATTAATACGCAGCAGAGGGCCCCTTTGAAAAACGAATGAATAAAGATAACTTCTGTGGTCTGTCAGTCAGCTCACTACGATCCTGGGATTAACCCCACAGAAATACACGAAACATGTTTAGATAGACCTAAAGCCACAACATTATCCAGAGGAAGAGGCTGTGACCTCAGCGAGCCACAGCCTTATCCGAGTCACCTGCAGCAGGGCACAGAGGTAACAAATGGATGTTTGCGCTTTCAGGAATCCTCCCCTGTCAGATAGCGGGGTGGTTGCAACACCAGGGTAAATGTTTACAGTCCAAATGTCCAAAAAGGACGGCAGGCCTCGCAGCTTGTCTGATGTGACGGCTGACTCATAATGACTCTCTGAGAAGTCAGAGAGAAAGGGAGAAAGGAAAAAGACAGTTTTGGGATTTGGAATAAGGTAGCTGCTGAAAAGGCAGTGAAATTACCTTGAGAATATTACAGAAGTGTTTGGACGTTAGAACAGCCGATCACAGCGTCCTTCTATAGGACCAAACATAGGACACATTTTTATTTTAAACTAAATGCTTTTAATTAAAAGCCCAAACTCAGTTCCCAAGCACAATCTCCCTCTCAATTGTAACAAAATGTTCACTGTTTTTATTTAGAAACTTATGTCTTAATGCCATATTGTGTCTGTAATTTGTATGCATGCCAGTAAGAATAAATGTCCCTTATTCACATCCCAGGATTTTACATGAATCATATCAATGAATGCTTTTATTTTCTGTCACGTGCCAATTCCTATAGGAAAAATAAAATGAATCCAGTTAAAAGACTGGAAGGTGAAATCATTATGATCCTAATTTATGTAAGTGTGGACACCTGGATCAATCAAAAAAACAATTTGAGGAAAATATAGAATTCAATGGCATGGCAAATGACAAGTCAAATCTGCATTGTATTGTATTATTTTTTTTTTACAGTAAACAATTGCAGTAGAACTCAGACACATATTTTGGAGAGATTGGCTGCAAAAAAGCCAGAATTCACAGTGGGTCCTTCGGACCAAGTTAAAGAGCACTGGTTCTAACTACAGGAAGTAATTTAATCTATCTAATGACTACATACTGACGCTAATTAAGGAGAATCCATTTTCATTTAAAAACAGTGCTTTACAGCAACACAGACAGCGCCGGGTCTCCGTGGAATGAGCGCTGATTTCTGCGGAACCCCCCCTCCCCCTCCCGGCATTGTAAATATTGATGCAGCCCCTTATGAAAGTTCATTGGGAATAGACCCAAGTGCCAAATGACAAGGCAGGCAGCTGACTGCCCTCACCTGCTTCTGCTTCAGGCTGATTTCAGCCTTGGGCACCCTGGTTGCTGGCTGTCCTTACACATTTTTGGGGGCAGGGGCTCAAAGGAAAATACAGGGGTCACCAACCACCCACCCCACAGTCTGCTATAGCCACCCCAGCACTCCATAAGACCATTCATTTCAGCAAGCAACCAACTAAATATTCATCTTTTTTTCTTTCTGTAGATTGATTGGCGTGAAACCATTTGGGAATATTGTTTTCTTTTTTTTTTTTTTGGGCTGGACTGCCTCACCTGCCCCCAAACCTAAATGCCCCCTGTGGTAATTAAAGACACTGGCATGGCATGGGGCGCTCCAGAGAAGGGGGTGCATGCTCCAGGGGTCTGCTCATGCCCCCGCACAAACTCTCCCTAACACCCGCACGCTCTCAAGCTAGGACACAGCTCTGTGTTTGACCTGATTAATAAAATTATATTCTATCAACATTATTACTGCCTATAAGACTATTACAGTTTACATCTGCCAAGGCAGGTTGCTCTCCTGCATGAAAGGTTTTGAAAAATAATGATGATTATTTTTATTATTATTATTATTATTATGTAACCACACTTCCTCCCCAGTCCTGCGCGCACTCATTGTATGTTTCGTGCCGTTAACTCTGGGGTAACATTTACATTGGCAGCCAGCCAGCTTCCCTGCGCAACTGCGCGGTAATGCTGGACTAAAGGCAAAAGTTTTTACCGCGGCCCACGACGGGGCGCGTCGCCCACGGTATAAATAACGCGGGAGGCTGACAGGAGACCATGTCACTTCTGCGCGTTCGGATTCTCCGTGGTTCCTTTGCTTCTGCCTGCTCCACTGGAAGCTTTCACCGTCCAAATGAGGGCCGTTGGCATCGCTGTATTTTTGGGGTTGCTAGCGGGGGCCTGGAGCCAAGTCGCCTCACCAGTACTCCGGCCAGACTGCGACGCCCTGGAGGTGGAAGAGGCTGCTTTAGTGGCACAAGACTACATGAATTCCCAGCTCACTCACGGCTACAAGTATGCCCTCAACCAGATCGATGAGGTCAAAACCATACCAAGGGTAAGGGTGACAGACATGCTGTATGGTTCACTGGGTACATACTTCCATTTGCATGTATACTGGGTATTTCTGTCAGTCCTCATTACAGTACAGTATGTATGTGTCTCCACTTTTCAAATTTATTTTTCACACATCAGTTTTACTTTTTGCCATTTTGACACTTTTATATTTTTTATTTTATATTTTTCTACCATTTTGGCAGTTTTATATAAGACTACATCTAAACTTATACAATTTTAAAATACTCCTGCATATGTAGAATTGTCATGGCTAGTATTATTTTAATATCTACTGATTTATTGAAAACAGTGATTTTTAGTTAGGCATGAAATAATTCAAATAGTTGTTTTACTTGAAATGCAATGCAGTCTTTTTGTAGGATTATGTCTGGTGGTAAAATTAATATAAGGTTTTTGCAGAGTTTTGCTGGTTGGATTGAAATGTCTTTTTCACTTAAGGCTTTAGTAATGTATCGTGGTCTTTTAGACTCTGGGTTTTAATCAGTTCATTTCACACAGCAAGAGAGGATCGTGAAATGCTCAGCAGCCCTGGGTTTGCTTTGGTATAAAAGCACATGATGACACTGTAGGCAGAGTTCCTACAGGCTCCCTATACTCTGCCTGAAATCAATGGCAAAACAGTGAAAGCGTTTGGTTTTTCAGTTCTGCAGACACAAATTTACCAAGTAATGCATAACATTATGCTGTGAGCGGACAAAGCACGTGTGCTCTGAAACAGTGCAATAAGAATCACCTCTGACTGTGGCACTGCTGTCTTGATGTTGCCTCAGTCCCCTTGGTATTGCCTTTTAGCCCGTCCTTTTAGTCTATGTCACTTTGTGCAGGAGCTTCTGGTACATCCCAAGATGCAATGCAAATGTAACATATTTAAATGGAGCGAGAACTTCAGCTCTGAAAAGATTCCTTACCCCTAGTGTGCCCCGTTCTCTGAATAAGTCTTGTGCCAGTCCATAAATGCCTCAACCTGACTTCCATCCTGACTCACCAATAAGAACCTTATATCAAGAACTCAAACATCCAATCACAGTACTCACAGCTCCACCGTCTCACACTGTCCAATCATATCTGTCGGTCATTCTATTAACCCTGTCTCATACCGTCCAATCATATTCGTAGGTAGTTCTGTTAACCCGGTCAAATACTGTCCAATCATAGTTTGCTGTAGTTCTGTTTTAACCCGGTCTCATACCGTCCAATAAAATTCCACTGCAGCCAGACGGAGGGGAAAACTATGTGGTGGAAATGGATCTGCTTGAGACAAAGTGCCACGTCCTGGACCCGACGCCTGTGGCCAACTGCACCGTGAGACCCCGTCAGGAAACGGTACAGCAGCTCCCACTGCATGTCTATGGCTCCTGTGGAGCGGCCATCTTCTTTATGGATGTAACTTCATACTAGGAGCAGCGCCTTCCCTCTCTCTGCAGAAGTGAAGTCACAGACGTTAATGGATTTAATGATTGGGCAAATGAAATAATTAAGGACAGAAGTTGGTATAAAATCCAGAAATAGATACTGCCCCCCTATTTCTGAAATGCATACATGAACAGATGTCTGTACTTCACTTTTACTGACAGTTCAACAAGAGCAGTATGCTTTTTCTCTACAAGAACAGCCTGACAGGTTCATTTCCATGACTGCTGAACTCATGCCAAACTGTGTCAGTTAAAATAAAAATGAACGCACACATTTAATTATGAGGTGACGTGAGAGACATTAAAGGCGTTGATTAAATCCTGGCCAATGCAATTAAACCTTTTAATTCTGAGGTAAGTCAATAATAATAATATTGAATGTCTCATATGAGTGTTTTTTTGTGTAACGTTTTAGAAAGTAGAGGCAGACTGTGATGTGGTTCTGTCCAAGGTGGGCGGAGTCCTATCTGTGGTGGCCTACAAATGCAAATCTGAACCAGGTATGCGTCCTCAAAAGAGAAAAATAACTGTGTAAAAATTAATGCAAGAATAAAAAATAGTGAAATCTAAGAGCATTTTTAGCATCTTGAACTGAGCGAGTGGTTGTCAGTAAGTAATAACCCCATACACTGGGGTCCCCCAGTGACTGAGTTTGAGGACCTCTGCTTTCGTGTGCCTGACTCAGGATTTTTCCCTTCCTCCAGAGTCAGCAGAGGATGTATGCCTGGGCTGTCCCCAGCTCGTACCCCTTAATGACACCTCCGCCCTGCAGCTCGTCGATGCCTCCCTGGGCCGGTTCAACAGAGTTCTAGACAACGACACCGCACGGTTTGCACTGCTGGAGGTCGACAGGCTGGCCACAAAGGTGGGAAAATCTCCTTCCATGCTGCTAGGTTTCTGCTTCCATCCTGCTCGGCCTTATTTACGTGCCCGCCAGTTAACCTTATTCATTATGCAATGTTGTTTAAAGTGCCTAGTGTTATCTTCATTGCATAACCAGCTGACTGCTATGTTCATGGATAATTTTTTATACTGATTGTATATTTTTTGTACATGTTTATGTATTTTTCTTGTTTGTATTTTGTGTTTTTTATGTATTTATTTTATGTAGTTTGTACATTTTTATTTGAGGAAGCAGAAGCTAAACTCCGCACATTGTGGGACTGGTCGTTTGTTGTCAGCTTAAAGCGTGTCTGTGCATGAAGGAAAAGGGACACTGCAGTCAGATCCAGACCTGCTCTGTCCTCCATTTTCATAGAGCTTGTTTAATATTTTTTAATATTGTTTAAGCCTTTAGCTGGGACCCCCCAGTATTTAGCGGAGTACGCCATCATAGAAACAAACTGCACAAATGATGACGATGACAACTGCGTCCCCCTGGCCTCTCCTGTAGCAGTAAGTACTGTGGAAAACCATGTGATGAGCTTTGACCAATCATTTGGCTTCCAACCATAACACAGAAGCTACACTGTAGGTACTGTCCACTCCCACAGTGAGACCTTTTAGACTGTCACAGTGTCTCAATGTAACCAGGAAACCAAACAGAATGGATGGGCTGGAACCATTTCTAGATTTCCGCTGCCCATCGTTTCATCAGCCAGTCATCTGTGTGGGCTGACATTTTTTTTCTAAATTTCTCAGTCAGCCCATGGATGGCAATGGCAGAGACTATGTTTGCACATTGTATGAAATGTTGTGAATTTGATGGATATGGTGAGTATGTGACTGAAATTAAAAAGCCCACTGACAGCCTTGAGCTTCAGCAGCAGGGTGTTAACCCTGACCTAAAGAGGTTAATTATCAAATGCAAAAATTATTCCCTATGAGAGGCGGAGTGAGTTACACTAAACCCATCCCACTGTCTTTCCCAGCGGAAGGGATTCTGTGTGGCTGCAGGTACTCCTGCTTTCACTGCAGCTGTGGACTGCGCGCTGTTCACTAATGAGGTAACGCACTTTCCTAAATCCCCCATTAGTTCTGCAGTAGCATGCGTAAAATGAACAATTAACCAAATTCTAAAATGACAAAATATGCCTGTGAAAGAGAGGCTCTGGTGTGTTGTATGCATGTGAAAGAGAGGCTCTGGTGTGTTGTATGCATGTGAAAGAGAGGCTGTGGTGTGTTGTATGCATGTGAAAGAGAGGCTCTGGTGTGTTGTATGCATGTGAAAGAGAGGCTCTGGTGTGTTGTATGCATGCGAAAGAGAGGCTGTGGTGTGTTGTATGCATGTGAAAGAGAGGCTCTGGTGTGTTGTATGCATGTGAAAGAGAGGCTCTGGTGTGTTATATGCATGTGAAAGAGAGGCTCTGGTGTGTTATATGCATGTGAAAGAGAGGCTCTGGTGTGTTGTATGCATGTGAAAGAGAGGCTCTGGTGTGTTATATGCATGTGAAAGAGAGGCTCTGGTGTGTTATATGCATGTGAAAGAGAGGCTCTGGTGTGTTGTATTCATGTGAAAGAGAGGCTCTGGTGTGTTTGTATGCATGTGAAAGAGGCTCTGGTGTGTTGTATGCATGTGAAAGAGAGGCTCTGGTGTGTTGTATGCATGTGAAAGAGAGGCTCTGGTGTGTTGTATTCATGTGAAAGAGAGGCTCTGGTGTGTTGTATGCATGTGAAAGAGAGGCTCTGGTGTGTTATATGCATGTGAAAGAGAGGCTCTGGTGTGTTGTATGCATGTGAAAGAGAGGCTCTGGTGTGTTGTATGCATGTGAAAGAGAGGCTCTGGTGTGTTGTATGCATGTGAAAGAGAGGCTCTGGTGTGTTGTATTCATGTGAAAGAGAGGCTCTGGTGTATGCATGTGTATGCATGTGAAAGAGAGGCTCTGGTGTGTTATATGCATGTGAAAGAGAGGCTCTGGTGTGTTGTATGCATGTGAAAGAGAGGCTCTGGTGTGTTGTATGCATGTGAAAGAGAGGCTCTGGTGTGTTGTATGCATGTGAAAGAGAGGCTCTGGTGTGTTGTATGCATGTGAAAGAGAGGCTCTGGTGTGTTGTATTCATGTGAAAGAGAGGCTCTGGTGTGTTGTATGCATGTGAAAGAGAGGCTCTGGTGTGTTATATGCATGTGAAAGAGAGGCTCTGGTGTGTTATATGCATGTGAAAGAGAGGCTCTGGTGTGTTATATGCCTGTGAAAGAGTCTGGCTCTGGTGTGTTGTATATGCATGTGAAAGAGAGGCTCTGGTGTGTTATATGCATGTGAAAGAGAGGCTCTGGTGTGTTATATGCCTGTGAAAGAGAGGCTCTGGTGTGTTGTATGCATGTGAAAGAGAGGCTCTGGTGTGTTGTATGCATGTGAAAGAGAGGCTCTGGTGTGTTGTATGCATGTGAAAGAGAGGCTCTGGTGTGTTATATGCATGTGAAAGAGAGGCTCTGGTGTGTTGTATGCATGTGAAAGAGAGGCTCTGGTGTGTTGCATGCATGTGAAAGAGAGGCTCTGGTGTGTTGTATGCATGTGAAAGAGAGGCTCTGGTGTGTTGTATGCATGTGAAAGAGAGGCTCTGGTGTGTTGTATGCATGTGAAAGAGAGGCTCTGGTGTGTTATATGCATGTGAAAGAGAGGCTCTGGTGTGTTGTATGCATGTGAAAGCATGTGAAAGAGAGGCTCTGGTGTGTTGTATGCATGTGAAAGAGAGGCTCTGGTGTGTTGTATGCATGTGAAAGAGAGGCTCTGGTGTGTTGTATGCATGTGAAAGAGAGGCTCTGGTGTGTTGTATGCATGTGAAAGAGAGGCTCTGGTGTGTTGTATGCATGTGAAAGAGAGGCTCATGTGAAAGAGAGGCTCTGGTGTGTTGTATGCATGTGAAAGAGAGGCTCTGCATGTGAAAGAGAGGCTCTGGTGTGTTGTATGCATGTGAAAGAGAGGCTCTGGTGTGTTGTATGCATGTGAAAGAGAGGCTCTGGTGTGTTATGCATGCATGTGAAAGAGAGGCTCTGGTGTGTTATTGTGAAAGAGAGGCTATGCATGTGAAAGAGAGGCTCTGGTGTGTTGTATGCATGTGAAAGAGAGGCTCTGGTGTGTTGTATGCATGTGAAAGAGAGGCTCTGGTGTGTTGTATGCATGTGAAAGAGAGGCTCTGGTGTGTTGTATGCATGTGAGAGAGGCTCTGGTGTGTTGTATGCATGTGAAAGAGAAAGCTCCTGCACTGGTCGTGTCCCTGCTCTTTCCAAGGTGGCCCCGGTGGACCCCACACTAAACGGAACAGGTCCAGTGGCGCCCCCTGTGGTCCCGAAGCTGCAGACCACCCACGGACTGAAGCACCACCACAGGCTGAGTTCGGTCAACGTGCCCGCTGCGACCGGCCTGCTGTCCGAATCGGAGGAGTCGCAGGAGGTGGTGCCCGTTGTCAAGAGGCAGGCACCCATGGATACACTGCTGGAGCTGCCGGTGGTGCCCGCCGTCCCGCTGCCCCCTGCTGCCGCACCCGTCCTGCAGCTGTGCCCCGGGAGGAAAAGGCACTTCTAAGCCACTCCCGAGTTTGACCCTCATGTTTTTTCAGCCAATGAAATCACAGCTGTTGCCCTCATCTCGTTAAAAATGGTGCATTGCCTTCTTGAAAAAAAAAAAACGTTAATGATCCACATTTTCAGTTACTCTCATCAATTCGGTTTTACTTGTGTGCTGAAGACAAAACTGCTTGTGTTCATATTAGTTTACTGACACTCTTCCTAGACTCCTGTAAGAATCCGTTAGGTGACTGAGAGATGATGGCTGATGAGATTTATGGTGCTAGTGAGGCTTTTGTCCGCACTCAGACAGCGTCTCTGAGAACTGTGTGTGTTCTTTACAAGTGGAGAATCATGACTTTGGGAAAATAAAGAATTACACCACAGCAGTGTCCTGTCAGACTTACTTTGATGGTTCTGGACTGTATGAAAACAGATGCGTCTGCAACGATGGAAAGAGCTGCAGATATGGTTCTGTAATTCCATGAGATGTTTATGACTGTGACAGAAAAGATTTATGATCCAAATGTATACTAATGCTGTATCTAGACTCACAGTCTGACATTTGAATTAACTTTGTGGTCTGTTCAGTATTTTTCTCATTTTCTGGACTGAGATACTGGTGATATGTCATTATTAATGTATAGTTAGCATTGAGGAAGTCATTTTCCAACCATTTCATGCATCCAACACAGTTAAGTTACATATTTACATGCATGCACAAAACTACAGAACATACAGTACAAATATACATTCATTCAAACTGAGTTAATGAGATCGTAGCTGTATTGAGAAAGGGCTGGTGTAAAATCTGGGGCTACATGATGCTAAAAGCCATGCGGAATCCACACTACCACCTAACAGATAGTGCACATTGTTATTATGAAGCTAAACGTAAAGAGCACAGATAAACAGAACAGCAACCTTACCAAAATTGCATAGCTGACAATGGATTTGGATGAGTACAGCTAAGACAAAACACGCACTGAGGATCAACTGCTTTGCGACAGTAAATTGGATTCTCGGTCCTCTGTATTCATCCCTGTCCATATCCTACTGCCATATCGCTATCGGTAACACCTTTTAAAAATATGACAGACAGTGGTGACTACTGCATGACTCATCATAGGCTTTGAGTGAGTCAGTCTTGTGGTCAATGGGAACTAGAAAATCATGAATGAACCGACTGGCATCTTCTAAGCATAAACATCTGTTGTGTTTCATATATAAAACAATAATTTGGTCATGTGGATAAAGTTTTGTGAAAAGACAGGCATGATGATGCATAGACAGGCAGTATTAGACTGCACAGATACAGGATGAGAAATCAAACCGGCTGGTTGACACAGACGTGCAGATATGGTGCAGGTCTTTGACTTTCCTCACAATGCAGATAAAGTGAGAAAAAAGAGCAAAGGTTTCAAATAGATTTTGATACATAATTTTGAACAGGGAATGGGATGCAGCCATTGAAAATGGTTTCTGTGTCATTGATTTCTCCCATCATTTATGCATCTGCCCCTCAGTTTAATCGATATCACCGGTTTAATAAATTACATTTCAGCAAACTTGACATTTACTGTTGGAATTCTCTGACCTCTACACCAATGGAAATGGAAGTAATTACACCTACGGAGAACCGGTTGCTGCCCAGTCTGCTGACATGGACATCATTATCGTGCACTTACAGACACATAGTCATGCATGGGACTTCACTTCCCTTAACAATCCATCAGCGCCCCCGACTGAAGTGAAGTTCTGCAAAGCATTTACCCGACAGAGGGCAAGCTTGTGCGTCATTTACAGTACTCCTATACAGTCACTGCAGGGTGTGGTTGTGCTAAATAGATAAAATAAATCATTTAAAAAAATGAATGAATAAATTATTGCGATTCTTGATAACAACATCCCCGACAAACCGACAGCAGGGAGACGATGTGACCCAGATGAGCAGGAAAAGCACAAAGCGAACACACACCCACGGCCTCAATGGCCAAGGCCAACGGCCAGCGTTTCCTTTCTCCTGCTTCCTACTGTTGCCAAGCGCCCAAATAGTGGAGATCAGACGGGGCAGATTAGATTTTTTTGATCATAGTCTGGGAGTCAGAGAACTTATTTATCGATCCCCTAGCTGTAGGGAACAGAAATCAAGGCCAGTACGGCGGTGCGGGAAACATAAAGCGAACGTAGCTATTTAAGCGCCAGCTCTCTGACACTCGGTAACAGAGACCGGAGCTCCAACAATGATGGCTTTCTTGCGTTTGGCATGTATGTGCGCTTTAGTGTGTGTCCGCGGGGCACCCGCTGTTTCGGATGCACCCGACCCCTGTGTGAACGCCGTGGGAGCTGCGGAAAAGGCGCTGACTAAGATCAACCAGGACCGCCAGCAAGGCTACATCTTCAGCCTGCACCACCTGAGCAACTACAACCAGGCGCCGCATGTGAGTGAGGGCCGGGGCACTGGCTGCCCTTCACTGTGCTGTGCTTGATGATCTGTGTGTTGGGATGCGGGGGTACTCACTGCAGTAAACGCCATTACGTGCTTCACCTGCTGCTTTGTGTGCGCCCACCCAATTCACTGAAATCTGTCCAAGGGACCGCAGAGCTGCCAAAACACACTTCAAATTATCTGTCAGGTCGAGCTGAGGCTTGTTTGGTTTTCTGGCAATTATTAACGTTTCTTTTAACTCAACGCTATGCAAATGGAAAATATGTGCGAGAGACCATAAGAACCAGAAACAGTTTACTGTACCCCGACATTGCTCGCTTTGAAAGCTACATTTGCAGGCTTATGTAAAAACCTTCTAACATTGCACCATGGTTGTGAATAATGTGCAGAAGCATCTGAAACTACATATTGTCATATTCCCGTTAGGTTTAAGCAACCTATGTAATGCATGTCACATGAATATAATTCTGTAAAACCATTCCATGTTCTGTTGTCCCCTGAGTATATGTTTTTGGTTCCTGCGTTATTACATTGTTTTTTCTGACATAATTAGCTATCTGTATGTGCTGCTTATGTATACTGCTTCAATAGATACCTGAAATCGATGTATTTACAGTATTAATGTTATTTCTTTGGATTACTCCTCATTAAATAATAACATGGCTGCTTCCTGTCTCGGCCTAAGGGAAGTGCAGGTGTGATCTACTTCCTGGTCATGGATGTCCTGGAGACAAAGTGCCATGTTCTGAGCAGAGAGGACTGGCAGAGCTGCGAAGTCCGGCAGACGCATGAAACTCCGGTATGGGACACTTTCTCAGGACTTAATGCAATAAGAGAAAAAACTGGCCGGTGTATGCATATCCATGTACACATGTATAAGAGTCTAGATTTCACAGTTCACACAGCCCATAGTGAGTTACATTGTGCAGTTTCAGTAAATAACTACATGCTCCTAACTTGTACTTCACCACGGCTTTGTTTCTTTCTCACCCCTCACTGCAGGTCTACGGTCAGTGCAAAGCCTTCGTCTACATCAGCCAAGAGCAGAAAGATGTCCGCCTGTACAGCTATAGATGTCGCATGAGACCAGGTGACCCCCAACCCCCCAGGGGTTAGAATATGCTACAGCAGGTCCATCCTCCGTGTGAACTGAATAAATGTTGGGTTTGGTGATTTCAGGTCTCTGAAAACAAATACATTTTTCTCTTGCTAAGTGATAACGAAACTTTATGGTGTCGAAATGATGCTCAATCAAAATGTATGACGTCATGTGGAAATGAATGTAATGGCACCCCCATGTGACTCACAGCTCCAGCCTCCAAAATCGGCCGTCTGTGCCCTGACTGCCCGTCCCGGATTGATATGGACAGTGTGGAGGTCCTTAAAGCCGCCAAGCTGTCTTTGGAGAAGTACAACATGGAGAGTGGACAGCCAAACTACTTTGCCCTTTTAAATATTACGAGAGCATCGGCTCAGGTACAGACAAAAAAAAATCAAAACAAACCAAGATTCTAAGTTATTGGTAAATAAAGACTGTAGAAGAGTAAATGAAAGAAAATGAACTTAAGGTATTAAAAGCTAATGTGCCATAAGTTTGTAGTTTGATCTTATAGGAGGACACTGATACAGCTGACATGTCTGAATGTAATAAAGTTAGTAGTGGAAGCAGTGGGTGTTTTGTGTCCCTACCAAGCAGCTGCCCTTTAATGTCGTGCTGTAGGGGGTGTTTGGTATGTTCTATTTTGCAGAGTTCACCATCCAGGAGACGGTCTGCGCCAACAGCACCGACATCTCACAAGCCCCCAACTGCACCCTGATGGACTGTGAATTTGCAGTGAGTGAAACTAATGTGGAATGTGCACACAGACACACTGAGTGGTAGTGTTAAGCCTTAGGAAGGCAGAGAGCCTGCTCTTACCATGCTGCATGAGGAGAGAAACCAAACTCTGGTGCTGGGGAGAGAGGCTCTATGTGGTTCGATGTAAACAGTCTGATGTTTGTGTGGAGAAGTTGAGGTCGTAATGGGGGAGGGAGGAAAAAAAAGCAAAATGCAGCTAAAGGTTGCAGAACATCTGCAAAACGCCCTACATATTACGTCAGTTTAATGTTGGTTGACCACTTGTCATTCTTAAGATTTAACACTCACAGTGTTTGAGATTTTACACCTAAGGGTGATGATTTGTCTGTTCATCCACAGCACAAAGGCCTTTGCAAGGGGTCTCACTCAGTGGCCCAGGGGCGCGAGTACATCACTGTCAGCTGCAACATCTTTGAACCTGAGGTAAAAAAAAAAAACAAACAAAAAAAAAAACAAGACAAACTGACCAGTTGAGCTTTTTCCTGGTGATCACACTCTTTACACTTTAAGGTATGAAGCATAAATGGAAAATAAACTACTTGATGTTGGTTTGAAAGTTTGTGCTGTGCATAGGGCCTTTCTGAACACGGCACTTTCATTCTCTAGTACTTTCTCTATGATGAAATCTCTTTAAAATACCCCAAATTAATAAAAATGAATACTACTCAGTTTTCATTTTCAATCATCTTCTGTTCTTCACAAATTAGCTGAGATGCTAAGCCCCTCGCTGACTATGTCCAAACCATAGCAGGTTAGAGGCAGTGGTCTTGTACCCCAACACCTGACGCTTTTCTCCACCGCTTTTCAGTGCAGCAGCATTTAAACCAAACAATGCATGAGGCCTAATCAGTGACTGGGCCTAGTAGCTTCCTTTTTTTTAGGGTGACCTGCCCCTTTAAGAGCCTGTCTTTGTCGTTGTTTTTGGGGTTCAGGCTGTGGAGAAGGAGAAGGAGAGGCATTTGCTGGGAGGAGAGCATGGCCACGGCCACAACCGCTCCCATGCCCGGCCCACCCCGCCCAAGAGGCCTCTGGGAACGGTGGTCTATCTGCCCGCTAGGCAGCAGCAGTCCTCCCTGCCCCCCTTACCCGACAGCCCCCCGCCCTTCCCCTCCTTCACAGAAGAGGGCTTAGAGGAACCCGGTCACCCTGCTGCTCCTCCGCTTCCCCCCGAAGGAGTGCAGTGTGGCGCACTCTCACTCCACCTTCATCCGGGAGCTCTTTGACGAGGATCTTGACTTCAACCAGCACATCCTCAACGTGGGCTGAACAAGCTGCAGGGTCGGAGGAGCCGCCCAGCCCACAAGAAACGGTTACTTTGATGCCTGCAGGATGTAAGACTCTCCTGTTTGGTTGTGGGGATAATTTTGTGACGAGGATGTTCTCCAGACTTGTCTGGAAACATTTTTTTTTTTATTCCAAAAGAGTTCTGTCAAGGTGATTGAGAGAAAAAATTCCAAGCTAATAAAATTCAAAGTGCATCCAGAAAACTGGAAATATTTACTCATTGGGAACATTATGCACTAATTTTCCGGGAATGTTCTGAGGACCAAATTTGGTTTGCTGGGTAGTTTTGACCATAGGCTCTCTCTCTCTCTCTTACAGTACAGAAGGTACAATGTGTGTACTGGCTTCTACTTAGAAACCCAAACATGATAGTTTCTAAAGAGATCAATGGATCACAAGAATTACTGCCCCCTGTTGGAACCTCACCAACATAAACTCACAATTTAATAAAAGAGACAAAATAACCATCAGTTCTTTATTGTATGGACATTGTTTGGAAATTGGCAGACTTAAATCAGAATGGCAACCTGATCAGGCTCTCAGTACCGTATGTTTATGAAACCTGAATGAGCCCAAGAAGGACCAAACTAAAATATTTGCTTCTACATTCAAGGAGTGTAATTACTCATGAGTGCACTGCTGTCTGATGAATAAACATACTTCACTCAACCAGCATGTGTCCAGGTCATGGCAGTTCCTCGGGTTCCATCGACCATGGTTCACTGGGGCTGAGCTGAAGGACTTCCGTTTAATACACATTGATAAAATGGTCCCAGTTATGGTTGCTGATTTGTCAACACAGTCCTGCAGTCCTGAGAAAATTCACAATTATGACACAGTGCACCTGTTCACCTTACTGTGCATAATATCACTGTTACAAACACAACATGTATTACTACTACTACTACTGCTAATCATAATAATAATAAGGAACACCTGTAGTCAGGATTCAGAGAAGTGATGACTAAGTGAAGCCTTGCATTTTGTATTCATAACAGAACAGAACTCCCAAGCTTCTAAATGAATCTGATTAAAGTACATTCTCTCATGTAATTTATAAATGGTTTTAATATGAAAGGCCGAACCAAAGGCAACTAAAGTCAGGGATGGTATCAGATTTTTTTAGAAACAAAAGTAATATTCGTTATTAAAAGGCAGCATAATCAATATAAAAATAGAGCATTTTATAATTAATAAAATGATTGCACAAACAAATCAAAAATGTTGAAAAAAGCCATTGACATATTTTTAACATCAAATATTATACGGTTTGAAGAGATATTGAAATGCTTCAAATATGCTGATTCTGAGAAACAGAGAAGTGTCATAAATGGCCTCCTCTGAGACCTGCAGGAATCCTGGGAGATTGAGTCCTTATGCATCCTCTGAATGGGTGGAGCCATCATATAATTGTCAGTGACTCACCGAGTTGAGCCAATCACACTGTTAAACTGTAGACAGCAAGGACATTTGATTGGATCAGACATGGTCGGCTATTAAAATACTGCATTTTGCAGCACCCATTACTGATGTCAGGGAGACTTGCTCTCCCAAGTGTGCATGGGAGAGAGTGGGGCTGGGAGCGGTGCATTATGGGAAGTGTCGCTCAGGCGTTCACGCCGTACTCATCGTGCTCCTCGCAGCAGTGTCCGCACAGGCAGTCCAGCAGGCCGTTGAGGGCCTGCATCACGCAGACGATCAGCTCCAGTCCGCTGAGACACAGCAGTATGGAGAACAGCGTCACGTTCCACACTACCACATTCTCCGGGAGCATGCACGTAGACCATGAGTCCAGCTCCGTTAGGTACCTGTGCATGCACACAATTTAAATACTTTATTATACAGGATATATCCTAATGGATCAAAGGAACACAGGCTTAACTCAATAACAACATTCATTATTCAGCCAGCAAAACTACAATGAGTTATAACGAGATGCTGGTTTGCTTTGGCTATGCAACCTTCATGAGACCGCGTGTTGTTAGTGAGAGGGACACCTACCTTCCGTTCCCATCTTGGAAAGGGTACAACCAGCCCTGTGATGTTAAGCAGTATGGTCCTTTAGCCAGAGCCAGAGCAGAGATGATAAAGCAGTATCCAGAGCCAGCCACACCAATCAGAGCAGCGATGACTGAGACAAACATCTGTAAACACAAACACAGCAGCGATGACCAAGACAAACATCTATAAACACAAACACAGCAGTGATGACTGAGACAAACATCTATAAACACAAACACAGCAGTGATGACCGAGACAAACATCTATAAACACAAACACAGCAGTAATGACTAAGATAAAAAACTATAAACACAAACAGATCGTCAATGACTGAGGAAAAAATCTATCAACACAATCAGAGCAGCGATGACTGAGACAAACATCTATAAACACAAACAGAGCAGTGATGACTGAGATAAAAACTATAAACACAAACAGAGCGTCAATGACTGAGGAAAAAAATCTATCAACACAAACACAGCAGTGATGACTGAGATAAAAAACTATAAACACAAACAGAGCGTCAATGACTGAGGAAAAAAATCTATCAACACAATCAGAACAAACATCTATAAACACAAACAGAGCAGTGATGACTGAGAAAATGTCTACACAATGTTTTATGACAATAAACAAACCACACAATTGGGGAATGGGGGGGGGGGCAGACTGTCGTGCCTGTAGTCTGAAAGAGTCATTCTGATGGAGGCAATATTTTGAGGTGCTTGCAGAAATGAGAGGTGTTCTGGATCCAGTTTCATATGAGTATAACCCCTACTTGTTAATATCACCCCTTTGTCTGGGACAGGACCCTGCCCCCCACCCCTTGCCCCTGTTCTGGGACAGAACCCGCCCGTTACTCACCGCACAGCTCTTTCCACAGCTCTCGTATCCAGAGCAACCACCGCAGTCCCCAATGTTCAGGAACACGGCCGCTGGCAGGAACATCTGCAGAGAACAGAGAACGCAGGATGCCAAGGGCTCATACAGCGATACCAAACCTGGCAGCTGGAGGAGGAGGAGGGGGCTGAACACCTCCTTCCTCTCAGCACTTCCTAACTAAGATTTCTTCTGACAGTTCAGCATGATAAGATTATACAAGATGGCAGATTTCACAAAGTGAAAACAACAATCAACAGGTATTCTCCTCTTAAGTGGACCTCATTAGAGGCAACTGGTCATCCAATGATGAGGAATGGGCACAGAATAATATTCATAATAATAACAATAATAATAATATGAAATATTATTTTTTGTACAGTACCTGAAAAGCAAGATAGCACAAAGCGCTTGAAGAGAAAAAGCAGTTATTCACTCACCAGTATTCCCCCTCCGACTATCCCAGAGAAAAACCACACGTAGAGGGTGAGGTGGTCCGACTCTGCGTACTGCGATGAGCCGTTGGGGAAGTAGAGCAGGATGTTGGCAACGATGCAGCAGAGGGCCAGAGGGATGAGGGTGCCCCCCAGACAGCGGGCACAGCTCTTGGCACACATGGCAGCTCTGAGATGCTTCCAGCGAGGGGAGGGGGGGAGAAATGAGAGGAGCCTTTGCCTGCTGCTGGTTTTTAACCCCCCCACCCCAAACACCCCCACTGTGACGCACTGCATTCCACTGTAGGCAAACACAAACACTCCCTCTGCAGACAGGTACATGGATATTAATGCGGCCCATCCATCTCGGCGTGGACGCCATCGATCCAAGGGGAAACTGTGACAAATCTTTAAGGGGTGGGGTGGGGCGGGGTGGGGAAGCCAAACAGAGTACTCCAGCTCTGACTCAACTGGATTCCTTTCAGTCTAAGTTTACCGCTGTAGTGTACCCCCCCCCCACCACCCTCATTGTGCTAAAGATCTGTCAACAATCTATGCACACTTCCCCTTTTGATGGCTTTAAACACAAAGTCTTCTGATCTGCATTGTGAAGCTTACACAAGGAGCCTGTTCTTTATGTGTACTGTACCTACAGCGGTGATATCTTACTCAAATACAACCTCCTTTCTCAATGCAATAATCAATGATTGAGCAACAGCTTTAAGAAAAGCAAGGTTTGGCACATACATTCAAAATAATGATTTCATAATTCATAATAATGATGAAATATGAGGTGTGTTCTTGAACTCTGGAATTCCCACCTATTGGGAAGATCCTGTCATCTTTGTATGGTGAAAGTGATTAACTTTTAACATTCAATCTTTGTAATTACAACATGGCTGTATGTTGTAAATACTAGGACAGCTTGTATCTTAATGGGGTTGAGAGTTTATAATGGTGTGACGAAACACCAGGACCTCACAGTCTCGTGTGTGGTCTGTTTGCTTTCAGGTGTTTCTGAACATAATGAATTCAACAAATTAACTGAGGTGAAACGAATGACCATCCAAACAAAAAAAAAAAGTTAGAATGGACACTCAGTCTGACAGCTCAGCTCCATATCAGAACCTAAATAACAGAGCTTTACTCATTGGGCCAATCTGCTTTTTTCACTAAAGCTCAAAAGGCCAAACTAACCAGCTTGTCAGCCCGATGTAACTTCTTAAAAACACTTTTTTAAAAAAAATAAACTTGATGAGTCAGCCTTCTTGACCACATAGTGTCATAAATAGGTACACAAGACAAGGAAGAGTCTTTTATTCACATACAGATAAGACACTTACCAGTGTCTAAAATGTAATGCTTTTATTCTCCTATTGTGTTATACACAACATACCCATCATTTTCTCAGAGCACCCTATACACTGTTGAGGTGCTCAGATTTTACTTCCTCATATTTTTAAATTTACTATACTCCAACAGGTGAATCCAAGGGGTCCTAACGGATGAAAATGTGAGAACACCTGATCACTAAGGTGCCCGTTTGGTAATGAATTAAAAAAAAAAGGCAAATTGCAATAAGCCAAACCAGCACTGTATTGATTTTAAGGAAATCATAATTGATCAAGAGTGGGTGCAACAAAGCAAAGATGCACAGAGGAAAGAAACCCAAAGACATCAGGGTCCCTCTGGACTGAGATTAAGGGACATTGACCAATGGCATACCTGTTCTACAATATCTTCCACTCCCTTCTTCAACTGCTCCCTTCCATCATTCCAAAGCACACTTCAAAAAGCCCAGTGCAGAGGATTAAGCAAACACCCAAAGATGGAAAGTATTCCACAAGGGTTGGGACACCATGGCTTCATATGGAAACACATAGGCTGCTTATATAATCTCCTACAGCCAGACTTTAGAAACGCCCTCCCCGTTCACAGATTGTGTTATCACCCCTCAGATCATCCCTTACATAGTGACCTCCTGGAAGACAAGATCTTATGCAAAGTTGTTTGGAAAATATTTATTGAAACAGCAATTTTCAAAACCCCATTTTAAAACTGAGTGACCATTGTCCTCCAAGTAACACACATCGAACAATCAGCTGGTAGAAGAACAAGAACAATGTTAAACGGACCAAAGGGATGTCAGAAATGTATTCAAACCACAAAGCACTCCGAACAAAGGCCAGTCCCTCCATGTACCACCTGGACCAGGACTGAGAAATGTTGGTTTTTGAGTCAGGCTGTCAAATCTTGACTTCAACTTTCAACAGCTATACGTTCAATCTACATTTCCAAATGTAGACTCCACACAGTTATGTCCATTTTCATTAGGAAAAAGGAACATTTTAAACGTCAGTCTGTATTTCACCTCCACTTTGCTCAAATTCACCCTGCTGTGACAGCTACTGTGTCATAAGGCTGAATCATCATCCAGGTTTCAGGAGCATCATCTGGCTGTAACCACAGTCAACTGCACTCATACCCCCATCCACCATGGGGCCAACATTGGAGAGACTATGGAAATACTGCGGGGAAAGGAGAAGCATCAAGTCAATGAAAGACAACTACATGGCGAACACAAGATTACTCAAGTCTACATTCAACATGAAGGGCTCCTTTAACAGCCCAAATCTCACAGTGCAATAACAATGACCATGGCATTAGGAACAAGTGGCATTGCTTAATTGAAAGCCCAGAACTGAGTGATGTCAATGTTAGCACAAAGGTCAAGGCATTATGTTTTGGGATCGAACAGTTGCTACCACATGGCTGTTGCATCTGCATGACTTGCACACATTGCTTTGAAGTGCACTGTAGCAATTATTCAAGAGGACACACTCAATTTGATTTTCTGCATTAATTTGGACCGTTAATTAATTGACCTGCATTAAAATGGACCCCAAAAAGCCTCAGAACCACACTCACCATCAGGAAATGATCGTCATCTTGCAGCCAGTCTGTATCGTAATTTTGTAGTTGGAACACATGGACTTGATTGTACCAAGGGAAAAAATGAAAGCTGATAGAATAGCATGAATTACTGGAGTTGTTATAGTGGTGATCTGGGTTATCCTGTGGTTCCAGAGTTTGCAGGTGAGCAAGGAATATGGGATGGTGCCTAGATTTGGGTTAATTTAGCTGATTTTGTTTATTTCAGAGCTTATCATTACTATATGTAGAATTAAAAGGGTTCGGTGCAGAGAAAAAATGGAAAATTTGTGAAGGTCAAGAGCAGGGCTGGTGTGCAAGCTCCCCAGTAGATAGTAGCCAGCAGCAGACAATGAGGGTTGTTTCTGGGCGTGGTTGCTACCAAAACCTGGTTCGATGGGTAAAGGGTTTAGCTGTTCTGGGGGTTAGTAGTAACTGGTATCAGGGTTGTGCTGTTCTGGAGGTTGATAGTTTGCATCAGGGTTTTCCTGCTCTGGGGATTGATAGTAGTTGGTATCAGAAATTCCATGTTCAGGGGGTTGATAGTGGTTGGTATCAGGGTTAGGCTGTTCTGGGGGTTGATGGTAGTTGGTATCAGGGTGAGGCTGTTCAGGGGGTTGATAGTAGTTGGTATCAGGGTTAGGCTGTTCTGGGGGTTGATAGTGGTTGGTATCAGGGTATGGCCGTTCTGGGGGTTGATAGTAGTTGGTATCAGGGTTAGGTTGTTCTGGGGGTTGATAGTGGTTGGTATCAGGGTATGGCCGTTCTGGGGGTTGATAGTAGTTGGTATCAGGGTTAGGCTGTTCTGGGGGTTGATAGTAGTTGGTATCAGGGTAAGGCTGTTCTGGGGGTTGATAGTAGTTGGTATCAGGGTTAGGCTGTTCTGGGGGTTGATAGTAGTGGGTATCGGTATTAGGTTGTTCTGGGGGTTGATATTCAACGGTTGGAGAGTGTCTGCCAACAGGGTAATTAGAAGAAATAGAAAGCACTGGAGCTGCCGAGCAGGATCTGGATGGTGGCCAAGAGAGTCATGACCTCGTGGAATCATGTGTACATTATGTGGTAAAGTACCGAGTAGCAAATTCTTAAGAGGCTTGTTTGTAGGCAAAAGATTCGGATGAGTGTCACTCCTTGGTTCGGTAGCTGGACCCGAAAGTGCTGTAGAACCTTGTGGGTGATAATGGTGGTGGGAAACATAGACTATGCAGCAAATTGGGCAAGTAAAGCAATCACCAGAACTGGGATGCCGTGAGAAAGTAGGAGAGGGGAAGGTTTGACTTGAAGGAAGAGAGGTAGGGGTAGGACTAGGATATAGAGGGTAAGTGGCAGGGGTAGGAAGAGGGTATTTTGGTGGAGTCTTAGGGGCAGGAGTGGAGTAATGAGGGTAAACGGCAGGTGTAGGAAGAGGGTATTTTGGTGGAGTCTTAGGGGCAGGAGTGGAGTACTGAGGGTAAATGGCAGGGGTAGGAAGAGGGTATTTTGGTGGAGTCTTAGGGGAAGGAGTGGAGTACTGAGGGTAAATGGCAGGGGTAGGATGAGGGTATTTTGGTGGAGTCTTAGGGGAAGGAGTGGAGTACTGAGGGTAAATGGCAGGGGTAGGAAGAAGGTATTTTGGTGGAGTCTTAGGGACAGGAGTAGGGTAGTTTGGGAGGCGAGCAAGGGTTGCACTAGGATGAGGATAAGTAGAAGGGATAGGAGAAGAGTACCGGATGTAAGTAACAAGATTAGGGTATGTGGGACGAGCAGTAGGTGCAGGAGCAGAGTATTTTGGGCTAGGACCAGGGGTAGGAGTAGGATATCGGAGGTAAGTAGCAGTGGAAGGAGTAGGGTATTTAGGATAAGTAGTTAGGGTACGAAAAGGGTATTTTGGTAGACGTGTAGGAGAAGGAATAGGGTATTGAGTATAGGTCGGTGGGGTAGAAAGAGGGTATTTTGGTGGAGCAGAGGAGGCAGGAGTAGAGTATTTTGGGCGAGGAGCAGGGGTAGGACTAGGATAACGAACATAAGGGGTAGAGTATTGAATGTATGTAACAGGATTAGGGTATACTGGACGAGGAGTAGGAGCAGGAGCAGGGTATGGAGGGTAAGTAGCTGGGGTAGGAACAGGGTATTTTGGTCGTGCAGTAGGGGCAGGAGTAGAGTACTTTGGATGAGGAGAAGGGGTAGGACTAGAATATAGGGGGTAAGTAGCAGAGGTAGGAGCACGGTATGGAGGGTAAGTTACAGGATTAGGGTGTACTGGACAAGGAGGGAGGGCAGGACAAGGGTACCCAGCGTAAATATCTGGGGTAGGAGTGGGGTGTTCTGAACAAGGGGTTGGCGTAGGGCAAGGGTAATGAAAATGACTAGGGGCAGGACTAGGGCCCTGTAGGTAAGCATCAGGGCCAGGTGTAGGGTATTGTGAGCGAGTAGGGTACTGATGACTAGTAGGAGCACGACTAGGGTATTGTGGGCGAATAAGAGTAGGAGTAGGGTACTGATGACGAGTAGGGGCAGGACTAGGGTATTGTGGGTGCATAGGGGTAGGAGTAGGGTATTGCGGGCGAATAAGAGTAGGAGTAGGGTACTGATGACGAGTAGGAGCACGACTAGGTGTGGGCTAGAGTAGGAGTAGGGTACTGATGACGAGTAGGGGCAGGACTAGGGTATTGTGGGTGCATAGGGGTAGGAGTAGGGTACGAATAAGAGTAGGAGTAGGGTACTGATGACGAGTAGGAGCAGGACTAGGGTATTGTGGGTAAGTATCAGGGGTAGGAGTAGGGTATTGTGGGTGAATAGGGGGAGTAGGAGTAGGGTACTGACGAGGAGTAGGAGCAGGACTAGGGTATTGTGGGTAAGCATCAGGGCCAGGTGTAGGGTATTGTGAGCGAGTAGGGTACTGATGACGAATAGGACCACGACTAGGGTATTGTGGGTAAGTTTCTGGGGCAGGACTAGGGTATTGTGGGTGAACAGGAGTATGGGTAGGGTACTGACGAGAAGTAGGACCAGGCCTAGGGTACTGTGGGTAAGTATCAGGGGCAGGAGTAGGGTATTGTGGGTGAATAGGGGTAGGGGCAGGGGCAGGGGTAGGAGTAGGGTACTGATGAGGAGTAGGAGCAGGGCTAGGGTATTGTGGGTGAATAGGGGTAGGGGTAGGGTACTGATGAGGAGTAGGAGCAGGGCTAGGGTATTGAGGGTAAATATCAGGGGTAGGAGTAGGGTACTGATGAGGAGTAGGACCAGGCCTAGGGTACTGTGGGTAAGTATCAGGGGCAGGAGTAGGGTATTGTGGGCGAATAGGGGTACGGGCAGGGGTAGGAGTAGGGTACTGATGAGGAGTAGGAGCAGGGCTAGGGTATTGTGGGTGAATAGGGTAGGGGTAGGGTACTGATGAGGAGTAGGAGCAGGGTTAGGGTATTGAGGGTAAATATCAGGGGTAGGAGTAGGGTACTGATGAGGAGTAGGACCAGGCCTAGGGTACTGTGGGTAAGTATCAGGGGCAGGAGTAGGGTATTGTGGGCGAATAGGAGTAGGAGTAGGGTATTGTGGGTGAATAGGAGTTGGAGCAGGGTACTGTGGGTAGGGTATTGTGGGTGAATAGGGGTAGGGGCAGGGGTAGGAGTCTGATGAGGAGTGGGTGAATAGGGGTAGGGGTAGGAGTAGGGTACTGATGAGGAGTAGGGGCAGGACTAGGGTATTGTGGGTGAATAGGGAAGGGGTAGGAGTAGGGTACTGATGAGGAGTAGGAGCAGGGCTAGGGTATTGTGGGTGAATAGGGGTAGGAGCAGGATACTGATGAGGAGTAGGAGCAGGGCTAGGGTATTGAGGGTAAATCAGGGGTAGGAGTAGGGTATTGTGGGCGAATAGGAGTAGGAGTAGGGTATTGTGGGTGAATAGGAGTTGGAGCAGGGTACTGATGAGTAGGAGCAGGACTAGGGTATTGAGGATGAGTATCAGGAGCAGGAGTAGGGTATTGTGGGTGAATAGGGGTAGGGGCAGGGGTAGGAGTAGGGTACTGATGAGGAGTAGGAGCAGGGCTAGGGTATTGTGGGTGAATAGGGGTAGGGGTAGGAGTAGGGTACTGATGACGAGTAGGGGCAGGACTAGGGTATTGTGGGTGAATAGGGAAGGGGTAGGAGTAGGGTACTGATGAGGAGTATGAGCAGGGCTAGGGTATTGTGGGTGAATAGGGGTAGGAGCAGGATACTGATGAGGAGTAGGAGCAGGGCTAGGGTATTGAGGGTAAATATCAGGGGTAGGAGTAGGGTATTGTGGGCGAATAGGAGTAGGAGTAGGGTACTGTGGGTGAATAGGAGTAGGAGCAGGACTAGGGTATTGAGGATGAGTATCAGGGGCAGGAGTAGGGTATTGTGGGTGAATAGGGGCAGGGGTAGGAGTAGGGTACTGATGACGAGTAGGGGCAGGACTAGGGTATTGTGGGTGAATAGGGGCAGGGGTAGGAGTAGGGTACTGATGAGGAGTAGCAGCAGGGCTAGGGTATTGTGGGTGAATAGGGAAGGGGTAGGAGTAGGGTACTGATGAGGAGTAGGAGCAGGGCTAGGGTATTGTGGGTGAATAGGGGAGGGGTAGGAGTAGGGTACTGATGAGGAGTATGAGCAGGGCTAGGGTATTGTGGGAAAGTGACAGGGGTAGGAGAAGGGTATTGAGGAGTAGGAGCAGGGCTAGGGTATTGTGGGAAAGTGACAGGGGTTGGAGAAGGATATTGAGGAGTAGGAGCAGGGCTAGGGTATTGTGGGAAAATGACAGGGATAGAAGGGTATTGAGGTTGAGGAGCAGGGCTAGGGTATTGTGGGAAAGTGACAGGGGTAGGAGAAGGGTATTGAGGTTGAGGGGCAGGGCTAGGGTATTGTGGGAAAGTGACAGGGATAGAAGGGTATTGAGGTTGAGGGGCAGTGGTAGATGTAGAGGGTAGAATTGGGCAAGTCAGTTCCAGCTCCCCTTCTTCTGAACGAATGCGGAGGATATGCCTTCCATCCTGAGAGAGTCACAAACACACACCATTAACACCTGAACATGGAATTTATACAGCAATTTTTATATTCCCAAAAGGGGTACAACCCAACACAGTGAGGATACACAAAACAATGATTCCTTTGTGTTAATCAGTGTACCATGATTAAAATGAGCAAACCACTGTTTGAGCATGTGCTGGAGTCCCAGGCTTTTTTCATTTGGTCAGTGACTGACATTTGACTGATGCTCCATGCAGTGAATTCATTATACCGCCATCACAGCACAAGTTTAAATACTCTAATACATGATATGACATGACGAATGGGACAATTTTTTTCCCCTGCTAAAAATTCTAATAATGTGGGTGGGAGTCTGTGTAATACCTCGATATGTCCACAGGGGGAATAAGGAGCGGAGATCACCAGGCATCCAGGCAGCCTCTTAACATTGTACTTGCAATGTGATGACATGGACAATGGATACCACCTGCCCTGAACTGAGAGAGGGACATGATCTAAACTCAAATGGTGCATTAAAGGAACACAAACACAGGGAATGCTGGGATAACAGACCACTGCAGACTTCCATGGGCTGGCATGAGACCACAAAGCCACCATAGCCTTGGTCACACACTGAATGAACTTGGCCGATAACACCATTTTAAAGGAATAATCAACAACCTGACAGTTTTTGGTTTCAAAATTTGTACCCAAAATCGACAAGGAAAATTTTGTTGGCAAGATGAACGCTAGCTCATTCAACTCAGGTTAGAAAGGTATTAGCTAATGTTATCCAGCCCTGCAAGCTTGGTTCATTGGCTAACTATAATTGACCTCAGAGCCAATTATTCCACAAATATAGCACAGAACAATTGGTGATGGCCTTAGAATTGTATGGGTGTGTTCATGGTAGCTACAGGCAGAACACAGTACTTTGAAGTACCTTTTTCCTTTTCATTTTTGACATAGTTCAATACTAAAATGACAAAATCATTTCAGATTTTTCACCACCATTCTCCTGACCGAATCACATCATCTTCACTTTGTGGCCAGGTCCATATACTATCCAACAGTTTCATTTTGTTATGGCACGGAAAGATGAAGCAATATGTTCTAGGCATGACAAACACATACTGTACACTTTGAGGTTGTTGGACGCTGCCAGTCTTCCCTCTATGTTGACCACCATGCCAAACGGGTAGCAGGAGACAGAGGGAAAGGTTTGCTTGGGGTGCTGCATGGGGCAGTACATCTTCAAAGGTGTTCCCAAAAAAGTCAGTGGCAACACATGACTGCCCCCCTGAAAGAAAACCATGAGAGGCACTTCTGATTAGGCACAAAGGCGGCAGATTCAAATGTGAAGAAGAGCGCAAACAAGAAGCAAACAGCACATGGCAGAATAGTCCTTACCTCTTGCATGCCATAGCAACCATCATAGGCTGCAGTGAAGACCATGTTTGGCCATGTAGAGGTCAGAGTGTAACCACAATGATGGTCCAGCGTAATCAGGGGTAGGGGGATGGCGTTCTCTGCAAAAGCATGTTAGAAATATGTTCCCATTCACTTCTTTCTTTCAAAAAGTACTGTTGTAGCAACTGGGGCCAGATTGACAAGATTTTTAGACTCAATAAAGGCATGAAACCCTGATCAAAGTAAAATGAAAATCACATTAACAGATTTTTGTAACAAGAAAATGTTATGCATGTTCTCTTTGAGCAAAGGCATGAGAGACCCATTTTATCAGTGCATCAGTTTTTTGCCATTTGACCCCTTTTCATATTTGTACCAAACTCCTTCCTGATGTTGAATGAGGGAATTCACGTGTCAAAATGTGCCCATGTAACGATCCCACCACACCTCAGCACCAACTTACCGCCTCGGTCTACCATGAACTGGGAGTGGTGTAGACCCGCTGGGATTTTCAGCACCATGGCATCAGCCCCACATTCCACCAGCGGGCTCAGACGGAGCAGGTTTTCATACTGAGCGATCGCATGAGCGTTGTGGTGCGGGAGGCCATGCAGATATTGTCCCTGCCAAGCTAGGAGGCAGAGCAGCAGTTAGCTTAGCATCACTGAAAGGTCGATTCAGGTAGAAGACACTGAAGAGTACAAGCAGAGCAGAGCCTTAAATGCCTTCTCTTGTCCTGCCCTTCCCTGTCCTAGATGCTCTGCTCTTACCCCTGCTACTTAGCCTCAATAGCCTAGTTCTGTGCCAGCATTGTGTGTGAATAAGCTAACAGAGCAAGGCCATTTAGTATGAACAAAACCAGGATAAAATCAGCTCTAAAACCCTCAGGTTACTGCCATTGTTCTAGGAAGTCTGTAGTCTTCAGTTCTGGTCCTGGAAGGCAACACTACACTTCCTACCCCCCACCTAAACTTCTGTTACTAGTGAAGGTTGCAATGAAGGTATTAATATATCCAGGGCGGAGCTGCAAGAACGTACTTGTTTTAACTACTCAAGTGTTTCTGTACAGGGTTTTAATTGCAGACGATTGCAGTAGGTTTAACAGGGTTACTAGACCTTCACTGCATCTCACGAATATCACTGCATCAATTCTTAAAATGGATCAGTAAACCCATGCTAATCTGCTACTCACCAGAATCAGATTGGTAGTCCAAGTCATAGTCAAGAGATTTCGTCAAAGGCTTCTCGTCTCTGGTCTCCAGGCCAGATCTTACATTGTCAGCTTTCGAACTTGATTTCTGAAGACGCGCGTTTCTGATTAAGGGCAGTCTATTCCCTGCCGCCTTCGCAAAATCACCCGTTGTACCATTTCCCACTTTCTGCAGATGCGGTTTGAAAAAACTAATTGCGGCTGTCTTTCGGGTCCCTGTAACCTCATGGCAATGAGTCAGTACTCCCAGTGTAATCACGACATAAAGAAACGTTTCACGTTCCTCTTTCCAGGCAGTTAAACCCGTACACATTTTGCATACCCAACAGACAGGGAACGTATGCCGCAAAAGGCCAGCGCAGGTGCTCATTAAAGCTATATAGCTTTGGGCAATTAAGACACAACCATCAAACCAATTGCATCGGTCGCTACGTGGCGCGTTGTCACGCGTACCGGTACGCGCCTTCATCCGCAAAAGGAATTCCTTATGGTTGGGTAGAGAAACAAGTCATTCAGATACATGCAATCTAAAAAAATATTTTTATTTAACCAATAGATGAAATGTCAGCTTTTGTGACTGCCACATGACGAGACCATTCCATTTGTAATGAATTTGACTGTGACATGTGTAAATCTGAATCTGACATGTGTACCATGAAGCTGGTTTACCAGTTATTGTGACAGTAGTTTAACAAAAAAAAGAAAGAAAGAAAAGAAACAAGCTCCAGATGAATTCTGTGTGTTCAAAATACACAAATGGATAATGTTTACCTGTCAGTGCTCTAGACCAGCCTCTTACATATTTTTACCTTCAGCATGTTTAGCGGAGTTCAAAAGCTAAGCTTTGGTTAGCCAGCTTTGCGGTAATCCCCAGGACATAGAAGTGAACACCCCTTCATGCATGTATAGACAGTGTGTTAAAAAAGTAACCTGTGCAAGGTGCTCTGGATATGGGCATCTACAAAGAGGTAGAATTTATGAATTCCAAAGAACAGAACTGAAGCAGCACAAAACTTATTCAGAGTACTAACGCTGATAAAATTCACACTTTTTTGTTCAATGTTTTAACCTCGAAAGAAAGGGAGGAAAAATGAATACAAAAATTAGAAAACATATAATGTGGACAAAGACTCACATTTCAAAACCAGGATGTGGAGTGTTTTTGATTGTTTTATTAAAGTTTAGATTACAAAAGTTTTTTTTTTTTTCTCCATTTCAGAGACACTAATTGGTTAAACTCTCCTGAGCTGCACATCGCCTAACAAATAGAAGGAAGTATTCATTTTCAATTCCAAAACCCACCTAGTGCACTCTCAACATTCATAAACCTTCAGACCTGCTTGGAAGACCATTCACTTCCATCCCTGTTTCCCCATCCTTAAGTCCTTTTCAGTCACAACTACGTTCCACTGCAGACCACCTCATCAGCAGCATCACCTGCTCACCATTACCTGTCTCACCTTTAATTTGGTATTTTTATCCTGAGTAGTGGATAAGATTATCAAAAGCAAAAAAAAAAAAAAAAAAAAAAAAAAAACAAAAATGAAACTGATTTTCCACTTCTGCAATGGATCTATCAGCTTTGATGCCTCTCTGTATTTTCCTGAATTCTAGATGATATTATCAAAAGCAGGATTTGCTATACTGTCTTCATGTAGTGTTCCTCCCCTTTTGTGATGACAAAACAGTAGTCAGTTACACGAAAACATTCCATTAATGTCTTATTTTTATAAAAGGCTTCTTAGGCTTGAGTTGTTAAGCCATAAACATGAGGCCCAAGACTTCTCGCAGTGCCCCTGTCCTTTTGGTTTGACTGAAAGCCATCAGGAGCAGTGCACAGAGCAACATTGTTTCCTTTCTCTAGTAACATCTAAAGCATGCAATACAGAGATCAGACACATGCAAGGCCCTGGATTGCATTAGCACTTACAGAATATCATCAACCTTCAGTTTCCTACTTTTACAAGGAATCGCTCATCATATTTAGGCAGCATTTCTCTTAAGTTACACAACATACTAATTTTGCATAGTCTCTGGAGTATAGATATGAAAAATGCATACTCATTTACGTTTAAGCATGCCTCTTTGGCAATAAAAAAAGTCAAGACATGAGTTATTAATAAAAATATAAAGCCATACATAGCATTTGGCTAAAATGAAATTATTTACATAGAATTTATTTAATTAATTTGATAAACATCTTCTCAACACTCAGCATACATTTTATAACCAGAAATAATTCGGCTTGTAGTGCTTTGAAGTTTCAAATTTATTAAAAATCTAAAATATTTTTAAAAAAGAAACTTAGCCCTTGATAAATACATAAACGCAAATTCTGTATTAAAAGTTCTAGAATGGCAAGAAAAGTGACGGAACCATTCTGACATTTTACAGAGAACAATAGTAAATAATAGTAATGTAGTGTTATATAAAAAAGAAATATTAAATAAGTCTGCTACTTTTCACACCTAAGGTGTGACACCATTCAGTGTTCTAATCACTCAAGAGTTACATGTGTGTTTCTCCACACAGCTGGAGTACGATGCCAACAAAGCATTGTTTTAAAAAACAAAATAAATTCAACTGTAAGTTTACAGTTCTGCCTAAAAAAATGTGACACATAATTCAAATATTTATTTGGTATAATGCAGGAAAGAAAGAAAGATAGCAGAGAAAAAAACTGACTGGCTTTGTTTTGAAAGCGGGTAGAGGTAAACAGGACGAGAAGATGCTCTTTGTTCTAATTTATCAAATCTATTTGACTGTTTTTCCCAGCAGGGTCAAAATGTTTGGAAATCACACAGATTCACATTTTTTTTCCAACATATTAGATTTTTTTCATATGATTGTCCGAACACTGCTCAAAGAGTGACCTCATTAGCCAAGGTAAAACAGCACATTGATCTATACAGTCATAGCCACTGCGTTTGTTTCACTTTCTTTTGCTGCCTGTGAGTAAGTCAGCCCAACTGTGTCACATGAAGGCCGACCAAAAACAATTCAGGCACAGATTACATGTACAGAATCTTACAGAATCCATTTCTGATTGGCCTAACTCAGGTATCAAAATGGTGAAAAAGTCTGAGTAATGGCGACAGTCTGAACTGTTTGTAGCTGATTGCAAATGTAACAGCTTGAATTGATATTAACCAGACAAAGAGCCCTGTTACAGCAGATTGTACAAAAAAAGAGAAATGGCTCCACCTACTGACAGTAAATAATATAACATCTTCCTACATTCCAGAGGTACAGAGCAGTGGTCTCGACTGCTCACACTGTCCCTCAAAGGAAGTTTCATACAGGCACAATACCCAGCTGCTGATTTACCATCAGAGCACCGGAAAAGGAAGATAAAAAAATCTATGCTACATGTTCAAAGTTGTTAGTGCTACAAACGTGATTCACTGAGACAATCACTACATATGCATTTTTTATAGTATGAAAGTAAATGCCTTTGGTTAATCTGTTTCTGCTTTGGATTCAGAGGGATAACTTTTGACCATGAGGGTGACCAATACGCACATGCACACACAGATGCAAAAAAACCTGAACTCAATACGTCAGAAATGAGTCACATGTTGCAGTCTTTAGTCTTGTTGTGGGTTTATCTCTGGCGCCCCCCTCAGGTCTCTCTCTGGAGCTACAGCCAGGTGAGGTAGGGCTCGGCCTTGCCGAGCACAGATTCCACATCGTTGAGGATGGGGATGAGGTCGGCTCCTTCCAGCGTTCCCAGGTCCACGTTGGTGCCCGGCAGGGAATCCAGGAAGTCGGGGAACCGGCTTTGCTGCGGAGGTCCAAGGCTGCTCTGGGCCATGCTGTCCCCTGCAGAGACCAGCAGCTGTCACACACTCACACTACATACTGCACACTACTTTATGCATCAATGCAGTGCTTTCGCATAGACTACAGCATGGTGGTGTGTGAAGTAAAGGCTCATGTTTGTGGCACAGCTGTGGGTCCAGGGGTTGGGGGTTCAAGTCCCAGCTATGCCATCACAGTCTGTGGCACAAGGTTGATATTGGCATGGTGACACCTGACTCAGCTTCCCCATGGTGAAACCATGCGTACAAGACATAGTGTAGTATGACTGGATTAAGGAGGCAGTGGAATATGATTTGGTAACAGCTAGAACTGAATATTATTGGGTAGCAGGTACAGTGTAAAATGATTGGGTAACAGGGACAGAGGAATATGACTGGGTAAGACAGAGTGGAATATTACTGGGTAATAAGGCACAGTGTTATAGGATTGGGTAACAGGGGCCATGTGATATGAGTGGGTAAGAAGGAGAGGGGAATGGGGGCGTGGTCATACCTGTGTCCATCTCCTCCATGCTGCTGAGGAAGTCCTCAGGAGTGGTGGGGACGCTGTAGCAGCCGAGCCCCAGGCCGCTGTCTGTGCTCTGCTCTCTGGAGTGGTACGGGCCACTGCAGGTGCACAGACACATATATATGTATTTATATATATACATATGCATAATTTACGCTGGGAATGCTGGGGACAGTCCCCACTACTTTTGAAAACCCATTGTTGTCCCCAGAACTTTACAAAACAAACTGACACCCAAGTAAATATATACACACACACACACACACACGTGCGCACACACACATACACACATACACACACACAAACACACGCACGTACACACACACACACACACACACATTCACACATACACTCACACACACACGCACACACACGTGCGCACACACACATACACACACACAACATGCACACACACGCACACACACACATACACACACACACGCACATGCGCACATGCACACACACACTCACACCCACACACACACACAAACACACGCACGCACACACACACACACTCACGCACACACACACACACACTCACACCCACACACACACAAACACAAACACAAACACAAACACACGCACACACACGCACACACACACACACGTGCACACTCACACACACGCTGATTGTGAGGCTTTACCGTGAGGATCAGTGTGCATGCTGGGAACAGGGTGGAAATATGTGCATGAGCTGCTGGCTGATGCATTGATTCCTTCATTTATGAGCTGATTAAATGAATGTGGACCCTAATCTGTGGCACTACACAGTGCTAATGGGGGTAAATGGGGGTGCAGTCAGGGGGATTTAGAGAAAGGGGGTACAGTACCTGTTGAGGAAAGGGTCAGTGCTGGGGTTGGGCATGTTCCCCTGGCTCAGGGGGGCAGCACTGATGGGGGCGGGGGCCACAGCCATGCTGTTGGAATCCAGAGGCATCTGTCTGCATAGCGCCACCTCCTGGGGAAAAGGAGAAAACCCAGGGTGGTAACAACAGACTGGCTCAGAAACATTGCATATTAAACCAGGGCCTTGCAAGTTATATTGTGGGAAAAACATGCACAATGCACTTTTTAATGGCTCTCACAACAGTCAAACTCTGTCTAAGTGTCTTATCAGGTTTTTTGACACAGGTCTGGAGCAGTTTTAAAAGAACTCCTGAGGTTCCACTGGTGTATGCTGATCTTTGCTGAAGCTAATATCTTGATCAATTTCAGCTGTTGAAAACATGTTTAAGTTCAACCTCAACTATTCTTTTAACTTCCTTGAATACAAAGCAGGTTTGGCTCATTGCCATCTTGACTGCCTTTGAACTCTTTGGGTCAACTGAATTATACACAGATAGAGTTTAAACCACAAGACCACAGAAGTGCATCATAACTGGAACATCTGTTCCCTGTCTCATAGATTAGGGGCAGCTGTTCCCATTCTAATGCAGCTCTGTGGTCTTGCGGTTTAAACCTGAAGTTCAAACTACAGCAATGTATGTAACAATTGACCTGTACAGATTTTTTTTAGGGCAATGGGATGTTTATCTCCAGGTTAATTGATTTACGCTGACATGAATTGGATACAGGTGGTGTGGTTTTGCCACTGTGGTTTACACCGTCCCTGAAACCTGACACAGTTTCTCACATAACATTAGCGATGCGCTACTGGGGAAAACCCCGGCGCAGCTCTTTGTCTCTCCTGGAATAAAAGCCTCCTAAGACAGTGCTCTGCTTCTTTGTCAGCCGTTGCTTGGGAAAGCACCGTGCTCCAGGGAGGTGGGCCGCGCACGCAACGGAGACGCCGTTAGCACACAGTTACTGTTTCTGTGACAGCGTGAGTATAAATTTCAAATCTTTCAAATGAAAAGGACAGGATATCAGGACCAGGACTTGGCCCTTGTTCTGGGCTCCTTTCAGCAGATGGTAAAGCACGCTTGCCATCCGAACGGTTTCTAACAGGTGAGTCCTGTTTTTCATACCCGTCTCCCAGATGTCCTGCAGATAAAAAAGCTGAAATGTTTCTCCTTTCCGGAGAAACATTTCAGCTATTGGGATAGAGACAGGTAAGGCTAGCTCTCTCATGTGAGGCTCTCTGCCTCAGCTCAGGCTACCTGTCTCAGGTAAAGCTACCTGTCTCAGGTGAGTCTACCTGTCTCATGAGCTCCTCCTGTCTCATGCGGATGCGCTCACGCTCCAGCTGAATCCGCTGCAGCCTCATCTTCTGCTGGTGCTGCTGCTGCGTGGTCAGGGGGTTGGGCAGGCCCATCAGCCCAGCCTGGGTGCCCTGCTGCTGGAGGCCCTGCTGGGAAAGTGGGGGGCTTGAGCCCATGGGTTGGGCCTGGGCCTGCTGGTGCTGGTGATGGTGGGGCATCACTAAAGACAGAGGAGGAGAGATGGCATCCTGCTCAGTTAGGCACAGGCAGACACGGCTCCACCCCTCCATGGGCCCGTGCAGGTGGGGCCGACCCAAATAATCAAACCTCCCCTCTGTGGCCAGCAGGGGGGGCTCACATGGGGGATCTGTGATGAAATACACATGTTCACAAAACAACACCGATCCTGCTCTCTGCTCAGGCACCACACAGGGGATAAGGGAGGGCGAGGGCGAGGCGAGGGCGAGGGCGAGGGCGAGGGCGAGGGCGGGCTGCAGGAGAAATGGGGGACCAGTGTTAAACAGGAGGATTGGAGAGGGAGAAAAGAATGGGAGAGAAAGGGTGAGTGGAGGAGTGAGAGAGAGCGAGAGAAAGGGACAGAGAGACACACAGAGGACAGCGAGAGAGAGACAGGTCAAGAGGTTTAGCAGTTCTGCTGGCAGTTGGCAGCTGTTTGGTGAAAGCCAAACAAAACAAGGGGCAAAGCGACAGTGAAAAAGGTGCCAGTGCGTAGACAGAAACCCTCCCAGCGGGCAGGGTGTTCACTTGTGATCAGCCAGGAGAAGGCCACAGGCTGCGTGGGCTCTCAGGGAGGGGCGGAGGAGTCTGTGGGAGGCGCCTGTGAGTTAGTGGGAGGGGCCAGAGAATAAATGAAGTGGGAGGGTCCTGTGTATGTGTGTCTGTGTGTCTGTGTGTGTATGGGTGTGTGCGTGTGTCTGTGTGTATGAGTGTACAAGTGTGTGTGTATCTGTGCATACAAGTGTGTGTGCGCGCATGTCTGTGTGTAAGTGTGTACAAGTGTGTGTGTGTCTGTGGGTATGAGTGTGCACTTGTCTGTGTGTCTGTGGGTATGAGTGTGCACTTGTCTGTGTGTCTGTGTGTATGAGTGTGTGCGCATGTCTGTGTGAAAGTGTGTACAAGTGTGTGTGTGTCTGTGGGTATGAGTGTGCACTGTCTGTGGGTATGAGTGTGCACTTGTCTGTGTGTCTGTGCGTATGTGTGTGCACTTGTCTGTGTGTCTGTGGGTATGTGTGTGCGTGTGTGTTCACACCGTGTGTAGGAGGGCAGGACATTGCGTACCCCACACATCACTAAACTCTCTGTGTCCTCCAAGAACACTGAGTGGCTTTATGCAGCTGCAGTGTGGTTTCACTATGCACACAGACACACACACACACACACACACACACACACAAATTGGACACAAGCACACATATACACACACAGTCCTGAGACAGCAGACCCCTAAGTGGCTTCACTCTCACAATGGAGCTGTTCCAGAAATCTATCCCATAATATACTTAATCACTCAACACACATCCTCTTTCAGGGACACTCACAGCTCATATAATTGTACATGATGCACACATTGTTAGCAGATACATTTTTGGGGCTGAGACAAAATTCCCCATACAGCTCAGTAAACAACCTATTTATTTTCCTAGTCCATGTTAAACAACGCCCACATAAAACAACAACTTGACTGAATTTGGGTGATGTGGTATAATCGCTTTATTGATATACTAGCCTACAGTGGTAACCCATTTTGTACTTTATAATAAGTGATTATTTTGGATTATTAGCCATAGGAAAATGTGCATTCAGCACAAAAGAGGATGAAAGATTACTTTGCCTACTTTGCTCCTTTTCAGAAAAGAAGCAGATTATAGAAATGGATTTAATAAAATAATTATGATTGATCGAATCACAGCCTTGTGTTGGCATGCTTCCACTGGCATTGAAAAGGTGCGCAGTCGGCCCATACAGTGAGAAGGGGAGTGTAGTGTCATTCTCATGTTTGGGGGTTGGGGGGGTTTACTCACCCATGGTGGGCTGGGACATAGGGCCGCCGCACTGCTGGCCTGGGCCGGGGTTCTAGCGCCATGCCCCCCCTGGAGACTCATCTGGTTCATACCGGTTGTCATGGTCTTGCGGGGGTCCTGCCATGTAGTGATCTTCTCCACATGGCTGTTGGGAGGGGGGGTTAGGGACCAACAATGCCAGGTGAGGTGAGTTACCTGTGAAACATGCCACTTAAACTGATCGACTGAGTGCCGGGTTACAACGGAAAACAGCCGAGGCGACTTGATTTTGAAAAGCACATGAAGCCCATTCTCCAAATGCAAAGCCCAAGTTAGTAACATCATGGCCGCCGCAGCTGTGGCTGCTTCATCAGTGGATAGGCTCCATGCTTCAGTCTCTGTGCTGAGCGCACTGTCCCTCCTGCTGAAAGAGAGGCTGGCCAGACAAATGACCCCTCTGGAAGTCCTCCAGAGAGCAGGGCGGGCCGTCCATCTGTCAGAGAGCATTATCTGCTGAGGCGATAGAGGGACACCGTGTCTCTCTCTGGCACTGTTCCTCTCTGAGCTCCGGTCGGCTGGGCACACTCTACGCACTGAACGTACTGTATGAACCTAAAACCACTGCACGACGCGCCCCTCCCCCCTGCCTACAAAGCTGGATGATTTAAATGTTCACCCTACTTCTGCCCAAATTAAAGCGTCTTTGTACGATAGCTCTTCACCTTCCTCTTCACCATCCTCCTTCCTACCATCCCTCTCCAGGCAGCTAACACTCTGAATGTCTAATGTAATGAGGTGATATGTGTGGGTCAGGATTGTGCTGTCAGTGTCAGGTAGAGTTCTAGCATTGACAGAATCGACGGTGATTTCAGGGCTTCTGAGAGGGGTAGTGACAAATGTATCACCCAGCGTTTCCCCATCCCAAAGTATTCACAGGTTCTACATTTCACAGGTTAAAAGGGAGCATGCTCACCTTTAAAGAGAATAACATCTTTAAACTGTGTTTCTGTTCTACAGAACAGTATAACTTAATATGGTCACAACCAGAGAGCAGTGGGGGTAAGTGGGGGGGCAGGGGTGTTACAGGAAGTTACATAAGACCTTGTGTCTGTATGGACCTATATCAGGATCCCAGCCCTGTTTAATGGGACTAACGTTTCACCCTGACTGTAGGCCTTAAACTAAAGTTACAGTGTGTTCCAGATTCCTATCTGCCTCCAGCCAGTGGATGCAGTTTGACTTTTGTCTGAAAAATAAGCCTGACTGGACAGCACTGAGTTAACCTTTTTAAAGCTTCACCATCTCTCAATCTCCTCTTAGCCCCTGCTGTGTGTATACACACAAACACACACACACACATCCATGCACAAATTTACTTACACACAGGCACATACATTCACATTAACAGAAATAATGTCTTTAATATGTCTAACTATCTCTATCCAATTCTGTCTTTCACAAAAGGTCAGTTAGTAGGTACTCTGCATTTCCTCAAAAGGCAACAAGAAATCACACAGCCACAGTGAAGTGCCCAGAGGTCCAGGCAGAACACAAACTCGAGACCCTGAAGCCCTGTGCGTGTGTGTTCATACGGACGTCACCAGCCATCCAGAGGATTAGCCCCCAGAATCACAGCCATGTGGACAAACAGCAGCAGAGACTGGTCTAAAGCACAGAGACTGACACAGACCTGAGCAGTGGCCTCGGGAGGATTTATGGGCTGATTTCTGGGGGCACGTTTGGGGTGACCTGTGTGGGGGTTAGCGTATGGGAGAGACAGGTGCCAGGCAGCTGGGGGCCCGGGGCCAATCTCAGCCCCAAACTCAAGACTTCAGCCTGTTCCCCTGGGGCTTGGCCTGCCAACCTCTTCCTGTGCCCTGAGACTGAGAGCCAACAGGGAGAACTCAATACTCACAATTAGCAAAGAGGTGTTTCCATGCACTGACAGCTGAAAAAAGTGCTTCATTTAGATTTGTTAGTTGGACCAAAATTCATTACATTGAAAACATATTGTGCATATTGTGTTCCCCTCTATGAAAATGTCCTAGTCTTTTTGTAATACAGATGTGACATTCAGGTGGTAGAAGACAAATGTATTGTGGCATTCGATATCCCTTTCTGTTCAAGCTGAACTCCCAAAGCTTTGCACAAAGTGAGGCACAGCAAGTGGCAGGACAGTGAATGTAGTGTGTAGTGCAGTGTGATTATAGTGTGTAGTATGTGTGTGTATATACACACACACACACACACACTTATACACATACACACACACACACCCCTACACACACACACACACACTCACACACGCACACACACACACACACACACACACACACTTATACACATACACACACACACACACACACCCACACACACACACACACACATGCACACACTTATACACATACACACACTCAATTGTTTCACTGTGGCACTCAAAAATATCATTTTGTTCAATCACATTCTGAACTTATTTTTAATTGGACTGATGGAACTCAGAAGTTCATGGGAACAGTCAAGAACATGCCATTCAGCCCATCTTTACTCTTTTTCAATGTGTAAAAAATGAATTTTATTAGCTGTACGTGACAAAAGAGGGAAAATGAGTGAGTGCATGAATGCATTTGATTGGGGGTGTTGGGGTGGGGTGGGACAGCAGGAAATGCAGCTAAAAATAGCCCAGGCCATGAGCCCCCACATGGTGAGGAGGCGCACCAGCACTGGGCTCTGTGAGGAGGACACAGTAACGGCTGTGAGATCCGCCTGGGTTGCGTCATCCATCGCACGCTAGCCCTGTCAACAGTGCCGTAAATCTGAGTCCGAACTTCACTTCCTGCAAATTACATCGGTTTGAACAAAACTGAACACTGGCTGCTAGACTTACAGAGATACTGACATCAGACGTAAGGTCTGACTGTGCTGAGCTGCGTTTTCACCAGCAGGGCATGATGGGAGACAGAGGGCATTGCCTTGCCTGTACAGCTAAGGTTAGCAAAAAACGTGCACACCGATGATCTGATATGTTTTAGCCATATGTGAATGCACTCTGCACTTTAACTGTGATTTAATTACGAAACTTATGGGTGATTTGCGTCATGTGCCGTCATGCTGCTCTGCGTCTTTAGCTTTTGGGAGAGCGTGGGAGCGCCCTTCCCACGTCCAGTTCAGCTGTTGCAAAGCATTATGGGCCGCTCCCCCTGTCAGAGCGGGGCAGCAGCTGGGCCAGGACGGCAGGTGCAGGCTGGTGTGCTGTCTAACTATAGCCGCGGCGCTGGGCAGCTGCTCTCGCCGTCTTACTGTGCGTGTCAGAGGGAGGCCCAGCGCCCAGCCACAGTCCACCCCAGCAAGGCCTGCTCTACGGAGACCACTGTCTCATATCTGAGGAACATCCAGGGCTGAGCCATCCGACATGGACCTGCCCTGTGTTAAATACATGGACTGCCTATCAAAATGCAAAACTTTTCACAAAATTCAAGAAATTCTATTTTAGTATTTTTCAATACAGCCATTCCCTGACATACGTCTGAGTTCCGTTCTGACCAACCGGTCGTATCTCGAAATGGACGTAAGTCAGGCATATGTTAGCATGGCATGTAGAAGTCATATACCTGAACAGCATTCTTTTGTCCAACTCAATTTCTATCATGAATATCTTGTTTTTTTTAACCAGCTTTATTAATTGATATTTTAGCTCTGGCGGACGTATGACCAAGCATAATTTTTATATTTACATATATTTTTTCTTTATCTTTTAAAATGTATACAGTATTTATTTTGGTCATATGTACGGATGGTCATAAGTCGGGGAAAGGCTGTATATATTTTGAATGTTCTGTTGACTGTCATGCTCAGCAAATAAAATAAATCATTTCTGACCACTCATGCACACAATTCCACAAAAATTCTCTGGTTTTCCGAGGATAAGCTTACTTCCTGATTTCATTCAAATAAATCTCTGTAAAATGGAAGCAGAGTGGTGATGTAGGAGTTCACTGAATTAGTTAGAAAAACAAAGCCCCCTCATCTACTATGTACCTTTACAAATACTACATCAATCAGATACGCAAGAACATACATCACTTCACACTGCACTGAAATCACTTTATGATGAAATCAAACAGTTAACTTTCATGGCCAAAATACCAATGCTTTCACTGACATGTCAGTTTTCAAACTTTGATCATTGTGCAACATCATTTCCATAATTTCAGATGAAAAGCATCACAGTGAGTGAAGAGGGCCATTAACCCAGCCTAAATCATTCGCTTTGCACTGCAGTCCTCCAGTCCCCTTCCCATCCTCTATGAAGCCCGAGAGATGGAACTTTAAAGACAGGCAGAATGCTCACTGGGTGAAAGGTCAAAACACAGGCCTCATGTTTATTCTGTCTGTCCTTCCTGGGCTCTTTATCCAGTGCTGGGGATGACGGGGGGGCGGGGACAAACACATCATTCAGCCATATCTAATGACTCAATGCACCAGGGATGGCTGTGATCCCAGTGTGACAAACACCTCCACGGCCCGCCGAGCCCAGACCGCACTCAGGAAAACAACAGCCAAACCGCGCCATCATAAAGCGATCGGCGAGGAGCCTCTGGACCCTTTACAAGCGTTTCCTGTTTTCACAAAAAAAAAAAGGGCATCATGCATAGCATTAACCCATTAGCCTCCATAAACCCACGGCCTCCCGTGCTGCACTGACAGCCCCAGAGGGCATACTTCAGACTGCAGGGGCATTTTCCCTCACCAAAGTCTCAAACTGCATCAGTATTGGTGCAGGAGGACAGAGGGGGTTCAGCTTACACCCACATTTCTCTGCTGACATGGGGGGCGGTCAGAGCAGAATACGCCCCTGGCTCTGTCAAATAAACAGCGAAAAGAGAATGTTGTCCTTAAAACTCAACCTCATTTTGTATCTATTACTTAAACCAGCAAACCAGGCCGGACACAGACAGCCAGCCCAATAAATGTCTGTGATTATGGCCCTGTGATATTTTACTTCCAGCAGACAGACGCACGCGAGCACAGAGGAAAAGGAGAGCCCCCTCGGCCCGCTCTGCTGCTCCGCCATCAGTAACAGAGAGAAATCCAGGACTCTGTCCTGCTGCTCCTGGGATGTGTCTCTGCCAGACAGTCTCCGTTTGCCTGGGAGGAATTCCTCTCAGACCATTAAAACAGCGACTCTGGCGGCGGGCCTGCAGCGCCGGCCCAAGAAAAGCCCTTTTCTTCAGCATAAAGAGGCTGTGTCTGCCCAGGGGTAGGTTAGTGACCCCGGCTGCTCGGCCTCCTTGTCGGAGGCAGCAGTTTTACAGGCCGAAGGCTCAGCCTTTTCTTTCACTGGGTCACTTCCACACACAAGCTTGTTTCACTCTCCATTAGGCCAGCGGAACAGTACGCTCATTCATCCTACGAGCGCGTATGTAAATGTAAACGCGGCTCTATTAGCACTGCAGTCAAACCCCCCCCCACCCTCCCTCCCCCCCTCGCCACCCCACATCTCAAAAATGGTTTCCACGGAGTTACAGTTTTATGCCGATTACACGGTGGCATAAGTCATCCTCCGCCTCTTCCTGTTTGAGCCGCGACAGCTGCTGGGGGCCGCATGCCGGACCTTTCCGCCAAGGAAGCTGCAGAGACACTCAGAAATATGCTATCGACCTGTGCGCCCCTGAAAAGCTAACCACATTTTAAAAAACAAACTTTTCTCTTGTCCAAGAAAAAGAACATGGACCAAAACAGGCGCAATGTCTTTGTGTGGCACAAGGGCTGCTCTGTGAATGTGTCTCACAGACAGGTGTAGTGACACAAACATGCATGTTCAAATGTACATGCAAAATCTAAGTGTATTTCAGGTCTCCATGTTTTAGAGAGTGAAGGTTCCCATGTATTGTGGAAATTGCCCATAAGCACTGGTCCAGGAACAGCTTTCCATGTTAACTTTCTGCTGGATAATATTAAGACCTGCGCAGACAGAACTGATCCAGGAACAGCACACAATTGCAGCTACTACTGTGTGCCGATAGGTCTGCTACCACATTCTTGCACAGCTATAGCCATAGGGGGGAAGAGACACAAATTACACCCGAGACCCCATCCAGACCCCACCATTTCCTCCATAATCCAATGTCAACACTGGAATGGTGGAATGGTAACATGGAGGCTCAAAAAGGCACCCAATGCAGACCTGAGAGAGCGCATCACCCACTGAAAGATGGAGACCTGAGAGAGGACATCACCCACTGAAAGATGGAGACCTGAGAGAGCACATCACCCACTGAAAGATGGAGACCTGAGAGAGCGCATCACCCACTGAAAGATGGAGACCTGAGAGAGCGCATCACCCACTGAAAGATGGAGACCTGAGAGAGCACACCACCCACTGAAAGCACCTGACCTCACAAAGCATCCAGGAGCCAATCACGCAGTACATTTCACACAGCACACTTTGCAGCAGTGTCCCACAGGGACTTTAAATGTAACAGAATCGGCCAGTACTAATTTTCACGAAGCGACTGGGGCCGCCCATGCCCTGCTGGCTTTCCACCACGATCGTGCTCTCCATTGTGTGCGTGCAGCTGTCCAGGGAAACTGACATACTTAGCATTTTTCCGCACTGCCCCATTTACACAGTGGGGCATCGACTGAGGCACCTCAGGTTAAGGTCCGTGTCCGAGGGGTGCAGCCAGAGCGTGTCCCGGATGGGATATTATGCAATAAAATAATGACATCACTGGGGAGATGCGTCGCGCATGAAAGAATGCCGGATGAACCAGGCCTGACCCCTGTGTGAATCTGGAGCATGCCCACTGCAGTTCTCACCTCTGACCCTCTGCACGTTCGGGCCCCTGGCCCCACAAACAGCGTGTGCGTGCCCCTGAATGAGATGCCTAAGGTGCATATAGGGAATTTGGTGTCAGTGAATCCACTTTGGGAATCGGGGGGAACAATATGCCCACATAGCTCCTGTTCACATTCCAGGAGGGATGAACAGAATGCAAGAGCGAGTGATTGGGCTAGGGAGAGAGGTGGAAAGAGAGAAGAGAGGGTTCTAGGGGTAGGGAAGAGTGAGTCAGTGTGTGCTCTCTCAACCTCCTGGAGAGGGGGAAAGGTTGGGACACATGGGATGTGTGCAAAGGATTATGGGACACATAGGATGTGTGCAAATGATCATGGGACATACATGAATGTCACAAGGCATCTTGGGACACATACATATTGTGCCAAGGATGGGCAGAGGGCTGAGTCATGCAGCTCCTCCAGGACTTCTGCTTGGGCTGATGAATCTCTGTCCAACAGTTCTTGTTTTGTCCTGCAAATGACTGCGTAAGCTATTTCTCCATATGAAAGCACAACAGAACATCAGCTCATAATATATATATTTAAGGGGGCTGCGTGGTACAATGATTCAGGAAGTGAGTCAAGGTTGCCAGTTCAAATCCTAGGTGGGGCATTGCAATTGCACCCTTGAGCATGGTACCAAACCTGAATGGCCTTAAATATCAAGATGTATGAGTGGAAAGCCTATAAAAATGTAAGGTATGTAAGAAGATCTGGATAAGGACATCCACTAAGCAAACAAATTTTAACTGATAAATTACATACACGTTACAGTAAGAGCACAACAGTTCACCTCCCTTTAGAGTTATTGAAATATGTAAATTATCTCATTTTTATGGCATTCTGAAACAAACTCTGTGGTGATAAACATCTTTTGAGTCTGGGTGTCGGTGCCGACCTCCCTGGTGAGCCATTCGTAGTTGCTGAGGAATGTGAAAACCATAAGAATTCTTCTCTGGATAATTGCTCTCATTTTGTCTACACCAGGACTGCCGAGGCCGTATTACAAAGATCCTCAGTAGTTTTTGTTTTTCTGAAGGTTTTCTTCATGGCCCTCTGACACCAAGCAAAGCCACACTGACTGCAGTCCTCAGCAGGATGGACTTACAGGCAAAGCAGGCTTTTAAGCAGCACATTCATGTCATTTTAGGGTTTTTTTACCTGTTTTTTTGATTTATTACATACTTATTTACCTGAGGTGTGTATGGACAACACTGTCACTGTTGATTTATTATATACTTACTCATTATGACTCGATTCAATCAAACCCACAAAGCTATCCTTAGAAACAGTGTTATCAAAAATACCCCTTCCAATAGATAAGATTTGGTGATGAGATTACACCTCACAATCACAGATTGATTTCAGTAAAATCGACTGAGCCACTTTAAAGGGAAAACTAACCTGCCACCGTCCCAAAACACATACACAAATAAGAAATCAGCATGAGTCAGGCAGGTTTTTTAGCACTGCATGTACATGACTTAAATCAGCTCAGTGAACCTGTCAAACACCCCCAAGTCTCGAGGTTCCATGACAATGCAAGGTTGATGAGTCACAGGATATAGTCAAGGACCAGCACGGAAATGTCTTCCTGTTCTGTTAAGTCCAACTATTACTGTTTTTTTCCCAAGTTTTTTCTCTCATATCTTTTTGAAGTTTGTGATTCATGTTTATTGCTTTAGCTTCCCCGTGCCCAGAAGCAAACCCTGTGAGACTGTCTTTCGCTGTATTACCGTGTACCAAAGGAAATGACCAATTCCATTTCCTCAGATGGAGCAATCTCTTTCGGACTGCCTACTACAAGAGGAAAGCTGTGGAACAAACAACCACACCACCTCTTAAAATGCTATTCACAAGTCTGTGTTAAACGGAGAACTACAAAAAGTGGAGCAAAAGAGTCTGGCCATGCCAGGAGGTTACTGATCACAGATTATTGATCTCTTCCAATTTGAAGACCTATAAATTAGTGTTAGCCTTCACACGCATAAAACCGAGGCATACTCTTGGAATCGATGAGGGACTGACTGTACTCTACCATAGTAAAATGAACACTATCAGAACTTATTAAATACTTGAGATTGTACAGTGGGAATTCAATCCACAATCAACTGACTGACAAGAGCTTGTCTAGAGGACATTATCTTTTAAGTCAATGTCATGTTACATGTCTATAGAAGTAAAATCAACTGAGGATTGCTAGCTAAACACAAACAGCAGGCGAAGCTGAAATCAGGGGGTTAATTCCTCTGCTGTTACACACAGTGTGAGATAAGCCCAAACAGGTGGAGAGGTGGCTCTGTGTCAGGGCTCTATCCCGGCCGGCACGAAGCACACAGGCTGAGGGCTAAAGGAATCTCTGCATCTGGATCCAGGACGCTCCGGTGTGGCCGCCCGCCTGTCTGGAAGGTGTGAGGGACAAAAGGCAGGACCACACTGGCATCCATTCTGCTGAAGGGGGTTTCGGGGCTCACAGCATCCCTGAGGGCGAGGACTGATCAGGGGCTGATGGGAGACCTGACTCTGCTGTGATATTAAAATGCTGACAACAGACTAAATCAGGAGTACTGTCCATTTGGGAGTTCAAAAGAAGGGACAGTAGCTTTCAAAGGGACATAGCTCTTTAATATGTACTTTTACCACCTCTTCCACAATTTAATAACTACAGCTGGGACCGCTGATAAAAACAGAGACTGCGATATTCAGTGTCAAAAAAAATTATGCTGATGAAGTAAAGGGGGCCCGAGGGGTTTGTGGTACATCCCAGGGGTTAATTCCCAAAAATGCATTGCAAAAACACATCAAATTTAAACCAAGCAGAAGTGAGATTTCGCCTGGCCCTTAGGGCAGTACAGAGAGAGCGATCCTGGCCCTGAGGGCAGTACAGAGGGGGCTATCCTGGCCTTTAGGGCTGTACAGAGGGAGTCCTCCTGGCCCTGGCCCTGAGGGCAGTACAGAGGGGGCTATCCTGGCCCTGAGGGCAGTACAGAGGGGGCTATATCCTGGCCCTGAGGGCAGTACAGACAGAGGAGTACAGCGATCCTGGCCCTGAGGGCAGTACAGAGGGGGCTATCCTGGCCTTTAGGGCTGTACAGAGGGAGTCCTCCTGGCCCTGAGGGCAGTACAGAGGGGGCTATCCTGGCCCTGAGGGCAGTACAGAGGGGGCTATCCTGGCCCTGAGGGCAGTACAGAGAGAGCGATCCTGGCCCTGAGGGCAGTACAGAGAGAGCGATCCTGGCCTTTAGGGCTGTACAGAGGGAGTCCTCCTGGCCCTGAGGGCAGTACAGAGAGAGCGATCCTGGCCCTGAGGGCAGTACAGAGAGAGCGATCCTGGCCTTTAGGGCTGTACAGAGGGAGTCCTCCTGGCCCTGAGGGCAGTACAGAGGGAGCGCCTCTGGCCCTGAGGGTGGCAGTGCCTGCATTTGCTCTATCAGGTTTCACACATGATTTTACCTCTCTGATTTTGGAGGTGCTCTCAATATATATATCAGGTGTGGAACAGCTGATGACTAGCGCTAATATCACCAGGTACTGCAACCCTAAGGACAGGGAACTGAGTGTATTGGGTGTGTAGCCCTAAAACTGGTCAGAGTCATTACCTCAAAAGACAGAGGAAGCTGAAATGTGCAGGCATCTGGAGCACTGAATCAGCCTATAGCAGACCACTGATATGCTGACCTGGCCAATAGCAGACCTCTGCCACACTGACCTGGCCAATAGCAGACCTCTGGCCCACTGACCTGGCCAATAGCAGATCTAATCCAGCCTGTAGCAGGCCTTGAAACACTGATCCAGCTCTGATCACTTCTTCACTTTTTACTCTCCAGCAACTGAAAGTGTATCTTTCTCTGTCTCCCTCCTCCTGCAAACTGGAAGCTGACCTACTGTTTTGGTTCCTACCCTTTGAATCAATCACTTTTGTTTCCAAACTCAGAGGCCACACTGAACAAGAGATTGACAGAATGCAGTCTGTCTCTGCTGGATTAATATAAATTTAGAGATGAATTAATATAAAACCAAACAGTTTAAGTTCACATCGTGGCTGGGTAAGGACTGGATTTAACCATCGCTGCTGCTGAGACATACTGCTTCTTTACAACTGCTTGGAAATGTGTTATCCTGTCACCCATTCTGTCAATCAACTGACAGTCAAGTCACACTTACAAGTTCGCATGGAAGCTACCTGTTATGTGTTGGGTTCTACGGAGTCTACAGTGATCTTATCTTTATAAGTGAACTTGAAGCTTTAAGTAGTTAAGGCTTAATATTTTAATTTACCTAATTTTCCCCGTGTTTTATCGTCATCACCGCAGGAAAATAAGCCTAGGAAATATTGTGTATAAGACACAATAAAATTCTGAAATCATATCTGACAGACCAAAGAATAGGCTAAATACCCACATATTTGCGCTGGGTTAGGTCACGTGAACGACGCCTTTTGGTATCGGCATCATTTTAGAGTTACGTGTTCAGGTGTTAGCTTTTAATTTAGTTGCTCCAAACTAGGCAGCGAAGCCACTGTATCGAAGATTTTATCAAGGACTTACTTGAGAAAGTATCTTTGGCCAGTGGCCGTGAATGCCATCTCCCATCCCGGAGGCAGGGGCAATTCGTCGGCGACGTCGAATGACTGCTGGCGCAGATGTGCGTGGTGCGCCGGGCTCGGGGTCGCTCTGGCCCCCGCTCCGAGCTGTAGCGAGGCAGGAGAGGAATGTGACCGTGCGTGCCGCACGATGAGTCTGGGCGTGTGGCTACCCGAGTCGGAGCTTGACTGACGGGAATGCGTCCCCAAGTCTGGCTCCTTGAAAAATGACTCGGGCAGCATTTTTTTCCTCCAGGAACTCGGTTTTGGGTTCATAACCGAATTAAACAGCGCCTCGAGATCAGTATCAAGGTCCCGCGCGACATGGACCACTTGTTGTCCTGGGTAAGGCTGGAGCTGATTGCTCATTTTCGAGGAAAATCTGAAGACGGTGTTAAAAAAAGTCCAGAAATTGACCGAGAAGTTGATTCCTTAGGGTTTCCAAGATGGGGTCTGTTTTTTCCTCCAGACCTAACTAACTAGCGATATGTTGTCTCTCCTGTCTGAACTTTAGTTTATGCGAAGGAATAAACATACATATCAAAAGACCAGAAAACATATCAATACGCTCCAGGGTGGGGAACATTAGTGTATTTCTCTTTTCTTTTTTCCTGGCGGTGCGTCTCTTTTACTTGTTGACAGCGAACTGTGCGCAAGTCAAGCCGAAGTTTGTAAACTCAACGTTGGCGCTGCGGTGTCAGCCCCCCTCATGAATAATTCAAAACACTGAACGAGTTATTCGAAAACTTGTTCCACTTTCGTTTCATAATGTTTCACAGGCTAAAAATCTTGACAGAACTTTGAACTTTGTAAAAAGGCAAACAAATATTGGCTTTAGTGTGAGGTTGGAGTAGAAAACTATGAGAAGTATTTTTAGAGAATCACAATAAATCCGATCAGTCAACTAAAGGTATTTCGATAACTAGTCTCTTGGATAAAATAAAAACAACACGAACTGCCACAGAACTCCTGTCAGTTCGCCTGTAAAAATGTAAACCCAAAGTTTCTCTCTTCTTATGCAACTTTGTTGCGTTATGCTTTTAGGAGTGTTTATTATTTTGACCATATATAGTCAGATAGTTATGCGTAGCACCTCCCACGACTGTATCCTTGCTTGTGTCTTCTGCGCAGAAAGTCAAACAATCGTTGGGTCAGCGACACTGAATTAACGTACGAGAATATCTTGTCTTTATATTAACCCTTATCTTACATGAGGGTCAAATGTCACCCATTTGAAGATTATTTTGAGTCCAGCACATTGTAGAGTTGGAGTGTAAAGTGCCTTAGTACACCTCACTATTTTTATTGCTAAAAACGGCCTTTTCAACTGAACATGATAAAATGATTGTGATATAAAAGCAATGGCTTATTAGCCTCATTTTTTAAATATAAGAACACCAGAACACACAGGCCATTGAGTCAACCCAGGCTTGTCATTTACAACAGTCTATAGTGAGTCCAGTACTGTATGACGCCTGGACTTGAACACTCCAGGGGTCTCTGCCTTTCTGCATAACCTGCTAAGCTGTTCTAAAAACTGACATAATATCGAGACGTAACATAGAGTATGTGGATACAAATGACACCTCGTTTTGAATAAATTCTGGCATGTTTTATTTTGCACAGGTATTGAAAGGACTTACATACACGTCATACAGAACCTTACGTTTCTGAGCACTCGCTGTGTTTCTGTGGGTATGCTGTTGACCACACAGGTATGAACTCACACCTTGTGGTTCTCAACCACCTATTGATTTCTAAGGTGATGTCACATTTTAAATGACATGCATGGCATCCCACAGCCAATGGGAATTCTGCACTGAAGGGACATGCTTAAAATGTGTTTCAGCTACCCAGGTAAAAAAATGACGAAAGATGAAAAAGTAGAGACAAAAAAATTTGTCAGAAGGAACATGTCCCCATGAGCAGTGAAGGAGTACAGTGTGACTAATTAGGTAAATTAATCTGATTGGAAAAAATGGGGGAAAAAGTGAATGTTTGCTGGTAAAGGACAAGTACCAATAGGTTAGGAAAAAAGAGGGAAATAAAAACTTGGGGAAAAATATAACGTTGCTGCCCTCTAGTGTTTATTTTATGTATTGTTTTATTCTCATATTGCGTGCTGCGTGATCCCTTGACGCATTCTTTCACACATGGAATCATATTTTTTCAACTATGACGTATGTGAGTCTAAACTGTTGAAAAAAAAACAAGTTCTGTCATTGAGACTTGTGTCTGTTTGAATACATAAGAAAGGTATCCATAAAATACCATTAAAATGTAATTGTAATTAATAAAATGTACTTCAAAGAGGGTCAACACAAAAATGTAATTCTGGCTAAAATTCTGTTCTTGAATGCCCCGTAAGCTTGGACCAAAGATATGTTTTTAATAAAAAACACACCTGGCACCCAGCGGAGGGAGCTGAGTAGAGGCCACTCTGAGGGCACATCCCAGGAGATTAAAAGAAGAGAGAGAGCTGCAGTGATCCGCAGAGGACGACACAAGCCTGAGCACAATCGATGGTGTTTCACAAACACGATGTTTCAAACATGCCAATCTGGGTGAAACAGAGAGAGTGTGTGCACTCTGGTGAGATATAGCAAGTACATGGGTATGTTTGTGTGTTATGCTAAAATGTATTAGCATCTACAAATATGCATATATAACAGTGTCAGTTTATGTGAGTGTGTGTGTGTGTGTGTGTGTGTGAGAGAGAGAGAGAGAGAGAGAGATAGTTTAACCCACCTTTATTTTGACATGAAGACATACATATCACATGATGAAAACAAAACAGCTATAAGGCTTCAGACACACCTGACTAATAAATGTGTTATGCCCATGTGTTGGTGATAGTTATAATATTTATTACACTCATTTAGTGGCATGGTGGATGTGCACTGGGAATGGTGGCCAGCTCAGGAAATTGGATCAGTGCCTTTTGTCCTGATTGGGCACCGGGTTGGTCATAGGGAGGGCTTTTCTAGATAGATAGATTGATAGATGTTTTATTTTCCCAACACAATACTGCCATAAATAACCTCAACTTGAAATGACTCAATGCTGAGCTCGTCGCCAGTGGAGTAGTGAATCAACCTGGTGGAGGTAAGTCCCAGTCTCCTTCCAGCTTACCATTCCAGCCAGCTGTCTTCTTTTGTTAGTGAAAATGATACACCTAGACAAACATGACCGTAGCAAAGGGCATCACACAAATCTGGGTTTTCACATGAATCATGTGAAATGTTGTGTTGTCCACAGCTGGGGACATTGTGACAGCACAGGGAAGAGTGTGACCTCTGAGCATGTTGACCAGTCACTGTTTCTCTGCAAAAACTGCATTAACAGTCATGAATGAACATCATAATCTTCATGACAAAATATTGTTTTAAAGACTGAGAAAGAAATCATAGCCCAAGCATATATATTTTATAAAAAGTCTTTATTTGAAGACAACAGTGGGATTTTGTGTATTTTTCTCATAACCCTTGGCTACTACTTCTTTAATATAATATGTACTGTGATACAATAAGAGGCCAGGTCTGGGATGGACTTACTGTATGTTAGCTTATGGCTATGTAGGTGCCAGATGGCTCCAGCAGGGGGAGCCATACCAACTTCATAAGTGCCTAACGAGGTCTGATTGAACACAATGAGAAATGGTTATCTCATTAAGCACCCAATTTAGGCACCCTGTTCCAAAGCCAGGAGGGCAAATTCCTGCAGGGAAAAAATGCTGGTGGGCGTTTGGAGAATTTTTGTTGAGGATTTGTTTTTGGCTGTCAAGAGTGTCTGACTTGTTTTCCAAGGAGAACCTGAAGTTTTGCTTTGACCTTATCTTGTTTGTTTCAAGACACTGGAGTACGTTTCATTGTTTGTCACCACTAGTAAACCGCTGAGCAGTCCAGGTACATAGAGAGGGAACCCTGGGAAAAGTGGAGGTAGGCTCCATTGGCAGAGCTAGGTTTTGTTTTCCTGTTATTATTATGTTTCCAGTTTCTTATTGACACAGTAAATGTCCAGTAGGAATACAGGTATCCCCTCCACCCTGCGGTCTGAAGTGGGACTTCACTGTGCAGCTGCTTCTCCCAATAGCTGCCAGCCCTGGGTCTTGCTACAGTACTTAGCATAAAATGCTGTTCTTTTCAAACCCCAATAAAATATAAACATTTGTGATTTAGAAATTGTATCTGTTGTATCAGGATACACAGTACATTGTTTGGCAGTAGTGTATTATTCTTTATTCATACACCCTGTTAGCTGCCAATTCAGTCAGTATTCTGCCCAGAGTCAATAAACAAGACAAACATAACAAATACAGGGTAAAAAACATACTTATGAAGATTTCAGTGACAGTACATGAAATAGGTTAAAAAAAAATGAGATACAACGTGACAAAATGAACAATTATGTACAATATTCTACTTTGACAGTCTCAGTAATTTGTATTTGAAAGCATATAATCAAACTGATTGATTTTTGTTCTGTTTTCTCTTTTAAAGAGTGTTCATTGTGACTGGTTCCTCCTGTGACTCTTTAATGCTCAATTCTATTTTTCATATTTTCTGAAATGTTGCTTCAGTATCATAGGCTAATCCCAGCATTATATCAACAAACACAGGACTGTAAAACAAGGACAGCACAGCTTGTTAGCAATGAAAACATGAGAGGCCAGTTTATTTAGCTGGCTTCCTAAACCCCTGCCCTGAACCCAAACATGTAGAAAAGAAGAGAGTCAGTGAAAGGGGGAGTTCGCAGAGCAGAGAGCTGGAGTATCTGTGCACGTTAAATATGACATTACTGGAGTATGACATTACTCTCATGCAGCTCAGCAAAACCAGAAGAATTTTTGCATATCTCCTCAAGTGCTGTGTGTAACAGGCAGGGTGTATGCATGTTGCTGACCCATCTGTGTTGGTGCACATGACTATCTTAAAATTGCGCCCTTAAGACAGGCTGAAAAACCATTACAACATTACTAAAGAGTTGACCGGTCAAAACCTACCGCTTCCAGTGGCATTCAAAATCATAATGCACCAGTAATGTGCCTGACCACACCTCATCTTAAGGCCAGCACACCCAGATGTGTGTAAGTTCACCTGCTATTTAAACAATTTGGACAAGTGAAGGTAAAATGAAAACTGCATCAATCTGAAATGAGCAAAGACACTTGCATTGCACTCAGTGCTGCTTTGGCTGAATGTAAGAGTGAGGGGATTGTGTGTGAGTGTGTGTGAGACTCTACTCCAGTTGGCACAGGGACACTGAGACGTTCTCTCCTCTCAGGGAAAATCCAGCACAGAGGGGCTGGTCTCTCGTGAAGCTGGTGTGGTATGTGTGCAGGAGGGTCAGTGTGTCAGAGTCAGAGACGCTGCAGAAGGACAGAGTGCCAGCAGGACGGTCCACACACACTCCTACTCTGTACACACACACTCCAGTATCTAACTGAGACTCTCCTGCTCTGCGGTAGGGGAAGGGGGGGGCAGGTATGGCAGTTTCTTTATTATTGTGCCTGATGAAGTATCTGTGTTCAGTGCACAGCAGAATCCAGGAGTTTTTATTACACCCAAACCCACACTCATTACCCCCTCCTTTCCTGCTGATTCCTTTGTGTGTCACTGCTATATAAATGGCTCCTCCCTCAGGCACACTCCACTCAGCCTCCCAGTAACAGCGCTCAGACAGACTCTCTCTGCACATGACCTGGAACCAGCGGTCAAATCTGTCTGGATGATCAGGGTATGACTGCCTGCTCCCCCGTGTCACCTTCCTGTCCCCTTCAGACAGAGACAAGACACAGTTTGCTGTGTTTGGATCCAGAGTGAGGTGACAGCCATCTGCAGACCAGAGACATCAATGAGATTATTCATCAATATTAATGTAAACAATAGAGAGTAGGATCGCACACAGGTCTAAAGACTTAAAACTTCATGTAACTAAATTTATTAAAAGCATGTAGGGTAAAAAAAACCTTTAGGTTTTTATCTTGTGGCTTTCTCAGGGGACATAAATATCTCAATGCACTGGACTATATTTATACTGTATCATCAGTATTAATATCCATCACAGTTTGTGTGTAACTGAGTGTGTGTGAGAGAAAGAGAGAACCATTGTGTTGTGTTTATAAATGTGTTTGTATGTGTGTTTATATGGGAGTGATTTTGTTTGTGTGTGTCCACATTTGTAAACATGATCTACTTGAGAACATTTAAACTGAACTCAAGGAACCACAGAAGATACATTAGCAAACACACATAGCTCAAGATATGTGTATATGTGTGTGTGTGTGTGTGTGTGTGTGTGTGTGTGTGTGTGTGTGTGTGTGTGTGTGTGTGTGTGTGTGTGTGTGTGTGTGCAGACTTGCACATGTTTGTGTGCCAGGCTTTCTGGGTAGGTACAGGTATTTGGCTTTATGTTCTGGAGTCAGAAAATTTGACATAGCCAGTTATACTCATGTTCCCATACTGTACTGTGTACATAATCTTACTCTGTTTAGGCTCTGTTTATAAACAGCCAATCACAGGCAGGGTTGCACCTATGCAGCATCTGTCTATAAATCTCTGTGTTTGAGATGTAAGAGCTGAGTCCATCCTCTGTCTTTTTAGTGTACTTATTTTGATTTGCTGAGGTAAAACTCCTTTACGGCCATTGAAATATCTCTCCGACCTCGTGACTGTACAACACAATATGTACAACACAACACAACACAATATGAAAGAGAAAGAGAAAGACTGTGAAAAAACAAAAGTGGAGCAAGAGACTACAATGGATGAGAATAGAAAAGGGCAGATGAGAGAAAAGGATGGAAATAGATATGGAGGTAGTGAGTGTTCAGCACTGACAGACTCACATTTCCTGGGTCCTGGTTTGTTCCTGCTCTCTCCTCCATGGTCCACACTGTAGGAACAGCAGAACAGACAGTGACTGAGTGACACACAGTGTGGAAACTCGCTGTACTTACAGCAGTGTGTCTATGAGGTGCAGTGTGGAAACTCTCTGTACTTACAGCAGTGTGTCTATGAGGTGCAGTGTGGAAACTCTCTGTACTTACAGCAGTGTGTCAATGAGGTGCAGTGTGGAAACTCTCTGTACTTACAGCAGTGTAAGTGTGTCCAGTTTAGCAGCAGAGAGTGCTCTCTCTCCTAAGTCTCCTGGGTGATTGTAGCTCAGATCCAGCTCTCTCAGGTGTGAGGGGTTTGAACGCAGAGCTGAAGCCAGAGAATCACAGCCTCTCTCTGTGACTCGACAACCTGACAGCCTGCAGAGAGAAGGAGACCAGCTCTGGACAAACAAGCTTTTTAGAAGCTAAACATAAAACAACATGGCTGTGGAAATTGTAATTACCATTCTCAAACACACAGCAGTACTTTTTATACCATGGCTTGAATCAATAGTCATTACTGATTGGCTGGAAGGTGAGCAATGTTATTCCATAATCAGCATAGTAACAGCATCCCTTGATTTCTCTTGCACAGACAGTGTTCCTTGACACCCATTTTGTGTCCCTCCATGCACAGCACTTGAGTTAATATGATTGTATTTTAGTTACTTGCCACTTTATGTCCCTGCAAAAAAATTCTATTTGCCTCTTTGCAGGTGTGCATAGCTTTGCAGTATCAAAGGAAGCAGTCAGAATTTATCAAGTCTGTGCTGCGGTGTGACTTGTGCTTTCTAAAATACATCAGACTCACCCCAGTCTCTCCAGTTGACTGTGTGGGTCCTCCAGTCCAGCAGAGAGCGCTCTCACTCCTGAATCCTGCAGATCATTGTCTCTGAGCTCCAGATCTCTCAGCTCTGAGTGGGGAGAATGCAGGACTGAGACCAGATCATCACAGCAGCTCTTAGTGAGATTACACCAGCCCAGTCTGTGAGAGAATACACACAATACAAAATTATACCAGCCCAGCCTGTGGAAACACCACACAAACTAAAAAATACACCAACCCAGCCTGTGAGAGAGAACACACACACTGTAAAATACACCAATCCAGCCTGTGAGAGAGAACACACACACTATAAATATACACCAACCCAGCCTGTGAGAGAGAACACACACACTATAAATATACACCAACCCAGCCTGTGAGAGAGAACACACACACTATAAATATACACCAACCCAGCCTGTGGAGAGAATACACACACTATAAATATACACCAACCCAGCCTGTGGAGAGAATAAGACAACTAAACATCACTATACATTTAACATTGATGACAACAGCTATGAAAGTCGTATGTTTGAATCACGCAAACTGAGATCCCACCTCCACCTGATACCGTACCTGAGACTCCATGACACACACACACACACACGCACACGCACACGCACACGCACACGCACACACACACACACACACACACACACACATACACAAACACAAATCTATGCCAGCCTAGTCTGTTAAATAATCCAACAGGCATTACCCAAAGTGGACTGTGATGGAAATGCATGTTTTTTAATCTTTAATTTGCCGTCCTCAGGGTACAGATACTTAAACCAATCATTTTAATTACTAAGGGTCACAGAGCACACAGTACTACCAACCCTAGTCTCTGCAGTACATTTTCTCAGATATTTACTTAATTATTTCTGAAGTAATATTTAGTTTTCAAAAATAATTTCTAAAACTGTGTGTACCTCAGGTGGGTTGTATGGGGCCATAAGCATTATTTATATTTAGTAACACAGCACTACTCACTCCAGTGTCTGTAGTTTACAGCTGGGACTCATTAGTCCGGCACAGAGCAGCTTCACTCCTGAATCTCCCAGGTTATTGAAGCTGAGGTCCAGCTCTCTCAGGGGTGAGTTTGGTGACTGGAGAGCTGAGGCCACAATTTCACAGGACTCCTCTGTGAGGTTACCACTGACCAGTCTGCAAAGGAGAGCCAATATATTGTTATTACATTACATATGAAAAAACAATTTAATATTTGAAAATGTGACTGATAGTATTCAGTGATAAAGGGCGATGGAAGGTGATGGAGGGAGATCCTGCATACTCCAGGTGCAGCTTTGTAGTTCTGAGAATCAAACATCCTGCTGATAAAACATCTAAAAGCTCCACAGCTGTGGTTCTGACCCGATTCTACCTGAATACTCACACTGCCCGTGTGCAGTTCCTGATCACTGGTACCAGTCTTCGATGACCTGCTGCAGATGATTTGTACTTTTTCAGGTCAAACTCATCCAGGACCTCCTCTGACATCAGTAACACAAAGGCCAGAGCTGAGCATTGTTCTGGGTCCAGCTCTTCATCATAAAGTCTTCCTGATCTCATGGAAGCCTCAATTTCATGCACTAGAGAGCTGTCATTCAGTTCATTCAGACAGTGGAGCAGATTGATTGTCCTCTCTGCTGAAGATTCCTCTCTGATCTTTGGCTTAATGTACTGGACTGTTTCCCTGATGCTCTGTGATCTGCTTCCTGTCTGTGTCTGTAGTCCTCCTAAGAGAGTCTGATTGGAGTCCAGTGAGAGGCCCAGAAGGAATCTGAGGAAAAGGTCCAGGTGTCCATTCTTACTCTGTAAGGCCTGATCCACTGCACTGCTGTGTAACTCAGACAGCTCCATTCTGTAACCTTGAGGCCTGGATTTTCTCTGGTACATGTAATACAGTGTCAGCATCATCATCATCATCTTTTTCTTCTCTTTCCCCTCTGCCTTCTTCTTGAGGCCTGGATTCTTCTGATCTGAGTACATTTCTGCTCTCATTTACACATGAGAGAAACACAAACAATGCAGCCAGATACTCCTGAATACTCAGATGCACAAAGCAGTAGACTTTCCTCTGATCCAACCCACACTCCTCTTTAAAGATTTCTGTGCACACCCCAGAGTACACTGAAGCTTCACTCACATCAATGCCACTCTCTCTCAGGTCCTCTTCATAGAATATCAGATTTCCCTTTTCCAGCTGTACAAAAGCCAGCTTCCCCAGTTTCAGGATCATTTCTGTATCTGACGCTGATGTCTTTGGGTTTGTCTCATTGATGCCATGGTACTTCTGATTCTTTAAATTGGTCTGAATGAGCAGGAAGTGTGTATACATTTCAGTCAGAGTTTTGGGGAGTTTTCCACTTCCTGTTTCACCAAACCTTCTCTCCAGAACAGCAGCAGAAATCCGACAGAAGACTGGAATGTCACACATGATGTAGAGACTCCTGGATGACTTTATGTGTGAGATGATTCTGCTGGCCATGTTCTGATCTCTGATTCTCTTCCTGAAGTACTCCTCCTTCCGTGGGTCATTGAACCCTCGTACCTCTGTCAGCTGGTGGATATACTCAGGAGGGATCTGATTGGCTGCTGCTGGTCGGGAGGTGATCCAGAGGAGAGCAGAGGGAAGCAGATTCCCCTTAATGAGGTTGGTCAGCAGCACGTCCACTGATGCTGACTCTGTTACATCACAACAGTTCTCATTGTTCTGGAAATCTAGAGGAAGTCGACACTCATCCAGACCATCAAAGATGAACACAACTTTCACTTTATAATATTTAACCCTGTTGATGCTTTTCAGCTGTGGAAAGAAGTGCTGAAGAAGTTGCATCAGACTGATGTTTCTCTCCATTTTATTCAGATCTTTGAAAGAAAGACTGAAGATAAAATGAATGTCCTGATTGGCTTTTCCTTCTGCCCAGTCTAGAATGAACTTCTGCAAAGAGACAGTTTTCCCAATGCCAGCGATGCCCTTTGTAAGCACAGTTCTGATGTGTTTCTCTTGTCCAGGTAAAGGTTTAAAGATGTCATTGCAGAGGATTGCAGTCTCCTGTGTGGTTTGTCTGTTGGATGCTGCCTCAATCTGTCTGACCTCATGTTCATTATTGACCCCCCCACCTCCCCCCTCTGTGATGTAGAGCTCTGTATAGACCTCATTGAGGAGGCTGGTGGCCCTGCTGTGCCAAAGCTTCACATATGAATTCAAACTTCTTCTTCAGAGTTGTTTTCAGTTTCCTTTGGGCTCCACTGAATTCAGCTGGTAAGAAGATATATGAGAAACTGTTATGTTTAAAGATTGTAAACTTTGCTATTGACATGTATCTTAATCTGCACATACTCCTCGCTCACTTTTTCACCCATCCCTCACATTCTGATTCCCTCTCTCTCACAGAGGGGTGCAGTCAGTTCACACTAAACACCAAAATAAAAATGTACACAACTAATCTCTGCACTAACATGGGTGGCAGTCGAACCATTTGTTGAAAGTTCCAAGTAAATATGAATACATTTTTCTGAGAAGTTAACACACAGTGGGCCATCATTTCACTATAGAGCACCATTCTGCCATTTGTAAAGATGGGTGTGTTGATTTTTAACTGCTATATAAATAAAATACCTCGCTCTCTGTAGCGATGGGTTAACACAGCACATCCAATGAGAGCAGCAGCAGCCAGAGGGAGAAACACAGCTAAAGACGCCTTCCAGCGAGAGAACAGGGAACATCTCAGCTGAAACACACAGGGCCTTTCAGTAATATCACTCACTCACACATTCAGCCAGAATATTATGCATGTATGTATGAATAATATAATAAATACAAATTATGTGCTTAACGTATTTATGTAAATTTATACTGCATACGGTAATCCATGATGATTTCATGTTGCTGGTAAAATGTTTGTTATTATTGTTATTAATTATGTAGCTGAAGGTACAGCATGCTTCTCACCAGTGATGTGAAACTCTGTCTCCTTCTCCAGTTTGCGATCCTGCAGGTGAACTTTGCAGGTGACTGTGTTGGTGTCTCTGTCCTGAATAAAGACGTGTCGTCTCACAGTGTAGAGGTCCTCACTGTCTCTGTGTGTCTCTGTAGCTGCAGCAGGGAGACTGTGTCCCTCACTGTCCAACCAAAGCAGGTCAGGCTGAATATCCCAGCCTTTAGATTCACACAGCAGGCTGACCCACCCTGCTCTGTGTGGCACCTCCATAGAGATCACTGGCTCAGTTCCTGCAGGAGCACAAACTCAGGGATTACATCATTATCATTAACTGCCAGCCATTATCCTTTAGCCACCTTTGTGCTCATGATTTCACTCATCAGTTTCAGTGAGATTCAGTGGTTTGTCATTTGAGAGGTATTTGGGAATAATGTCAGTACGGTTTGTGCTGGGAGAAAGAGTACTGACCTTTAATTTGCACTTGAACAGAAGCATCATTGTACCACATCTTAGACTGAATAAAACACTGATATCGTCCTCATCAGAGGCTCGTACTCCTGTCAGTCTGAGTGAAGCGTCTCCTCTCTTCAGCTCCTCTGGGGACAGTGCTGTCCTTCCTCTGTAAGATGGGATCTGATTCTCATTTCTAATCTCTCTCTCCAGGTAAAGATGCACCACTGAGTCTGTAGAGGGAATTCTCTCCCACTCCACACGCATGTCCTCAGCACTGATGCTGGGTTTGAGGTAACAGGGCAGAACAATGTCTTCACCAGCTACAGCAACAATGGGTTCAGAATGACCAAGAACCTCAAACCTCTCTGCAAGTAAACACAGACAAGATAGGTTCTCACTTGATCAACAACTCTGTGGCTACAATTTTCAAAAACAGTACTGGCACCATATTAGCTGTATTACACACACACTTGATATGTCAGTTCTGCAGTCAGTGATAGTGCAGGTAAAGGTGTGTTCACCACCAGTACTGCAGTCAGTAATAGTGCAGGTGTAGCTGTGTTCATTGTCTGTCCTGCAGTCAGTGCAGGTGTGTCTGCTGCCAGTACTGCTGTCGTGGTATTGCCGTCTGTGTGTGTTGTTGATTTGATATCTCCATTAACATTTATCTACCTGGCGTTTTGTGTTTTTCTGTCAACATGTATCTACTATCAGCAACCTACAATTTTTTTTTTAAATGTAGCGGTTATTTGTTTTGCTTTCTCTATTAACTGGTGTTAGTTCACTCTTTTGATTGCTCCATTGTTTCACAGTAGCAGTAAGGTGTAATCTGCTGGGCTCAATCTGTGTCCTTCGATTTACAGTAAGTTTCCTGAGATTCCACTGGAGACCAGCTATCTGCTTAGTTTTATTATTTTATTCACTGTTTTGAGTCTAATTTTTTTATCAGTTAACCCACGTCGTTAGTGCCAGCCTCATTGACTGTCTTGGTCACGGTTGTTTTCGGTCACCATGGTACCAAGGTGACATCCCTAATTGAAATCATTTGCAAATACATGAAAGACAAGAGAATCCTTGTAATGAATCCAATGTAATTTTGGAATATGGGTGAGATATAATTATGTAAGCAGAATATATGTGCATTTTTGTATATCATTATTAATTTATTTATTTATTTGAGTTTATTCAATTGACTGTAAAGCATAAGACACCATTGGGGACACCCATTGGCTGACTTTTATTGATTGCTTCAGAATACCCCCCTCTTAAATATGGCATCCCTTGGGGTCTGTCTGTATTTCTTGGGTGTAACACAGTCAGTAACATTACAGGTGAAGATGTACCTGGTCTGGAGACAGAGATCTGATGGAGGAGCTGGAGAATTAAACACAAACACTCTGACATGTTGCCCTTCATCTCTGAAAAAGATGAGTAAAGTCTCATTAAAGTTAAAGTCTAGACACTCATAAATACATGTATATGTAACTTAATATTCAAGTCTTAAATAAATCTGCTACATTCTCACATTTATAATCTCCCAGAAATGTAAATATCTGCATATTGTATACAGATATTGTATATCAGTAATTGAATTTTCACTAGTTACAGCTGGAATTTTAATATCAAGAAATCAATGGTTTACCTATTTGGATATCAAGACATTAAAAATTGAACATAAGTTAAAATTGTTTTTTTGGTAAACATAATTTTGGTAAACAAAATACAACATTATTTAAAAAATGTAAACTGAATAAAAGTTCATTTGACTTGCCATCGTGCTCTCTCTCATTCTCTCAATTGTCTACATATACAGCATATAGAAAATGGCAAGCCCACTAGTTGATACACTTACAGTTAATATATGCTAGTCAAAGTGGTCATATGTTCAAGCTGAAAATATAGTTGTTATTCAGTAGCATAATGATAATATTATTAAAAAAATGAAACACAATCTGAGGCGGATTGAGTTCACTGCATCAAAAAATCTTAGACATTGCTGCAAAATGGCTGACTTCCACTATCGTGTGATATGGGTGCATTTCAGACACAGGACATGAATTTGTGCCATCTGTTTCTCCTAAAATATCAGCTGCAGTTTGAATAGTGACAAGAACGTGCTGCTCCCACCAAAGCTGCGATGCATAAGAACAGCAGGGTTCAGTCACTGAACACACCCTTTTGTCTCTTCAGCGATCTCAGGTTTGCGCTGCCATTTCAGACAGTGCTGTAGGTATGCATTAAAGCAAACATGTACCAAGTTGGAAGCCAGGAAATTGCTGTACACTTTAAACAAAAACCTTGCATTTGGCAATCATGGTCATTTCCCTGAATGCAGAATGTGTTGCATATTAATACCGTTAAGAACTTCAGAGGATCTACCATTAAACATTCAATAACTAAATACTCTACTTCTCAAAATGGAAATGAAAAATAATAATGAAATCTAATTTGCTGGAAGTCTGTTCTGAATTTACAGCATGTTACACAGACATGCTGTTATCAGTTTTCAGTATTTACTGGTCTAACCTCAAAAAGAAACTGCACTCACCTGCACACAGGTATGTACTTGGAAGACTTGGTTATTTATTATTTTCTGGAGTTGATTATATTTCTGTCTGTATTTTAAGAACATAAGGACCTGTGAAGTTATTTTAGCTGAAACTGGAACTTTGTACTTTCAGTCTGGTTAACTCTCACCTGGAGTGGCACCTGGCCAGGTATGAGTGGAGATTTGGCAGAGAACATGTGAGGTGCACATATGCAGAAGGTGGATTTGGGCCTGGAAGAAGATTACTTATGGTCAAATTTATTTCAGATTCTCAAAAAGGCTTCAGGTAAAAAATCAAACATGAATATAGATTCAAAGAACCAGAGTTTCCTTTGGGCTGGAAGAGCACATTTTATTAAACTTGAATT